>SJXQ01010865.1:9888-212175 GCA_006408695.1 Aepyceros melampus | reverse complement strand
GTTACTAAGATTACTAAGTCTTTTAATGACGATTAAATAAGAGTTCATTTTCTGCTGTATCAGTGAACAAAGGATGTCACAGTCATCAGCAATTGCAGACACCATGGATAGTGAGCTGGTGAGCCCTGAGGAAACTCAGAAAAGAAAGAATACCTGCCATCAGATTGCAGCCACTCCCTACAGTGAGCCCTGAGGAAACTCTAGATGTGAAAACACAGAAAACTGACCCCAGATAAGTAAGGGGAAAAAGATGATTTCAGTGAATCCAGAGTCTTGCATCGTCTTATACACAGAAAAGTGTTAAATTCCCTAATGTCGGATATCTGGTGTTCTTCAGTTCAGTTCAGTCAGTCGTGTCTGACTCTTTGCGACCCCATGAATCGCAGCATGCCAGGCCTCCCTGTCCATCACCAACTCCCGGAGTTCACTCAGACTCTCATCCATCAAGTCAGTGATGCCATCCAGCCATCTAATCCTCTGTTGTCCCCTTCTCCTCCTGCCCCCAATCCCTCCCAGCATCAGAGTCTCTTCCACTGAGTCAACTCTTCGCATGAGGTGGCCAAAGTACTGGAGCTTCAACTTTAGCATCATTCCTTCCAAAGAAATCCCAGGGCTGATCTCCTTCAGAATGGACTGGTTGGATCCCCTTGCAGTCCAAGGGACTCTCAAGAGTCTTCTCCAACACCACAGTTCAAAAGCATCAATTGTTCGGCGCTCAGCCTTCTTCACAGTCCAACTCTCACATCCATACATGACCACAGGAAAAACCATAGCCTTGACTAGACGGACCTTAGTCGGCAAAGTAATGTCTCTGCTTTTGAATATGCTGTCTAGATTGATCATAACTTTTCTTCCAAGGAGTAAGTGTCTTTTAATTTCATGGCTGCAGTCACCATCTGCAGTCATTTTGGAGCCCCAAAAAATAAAGTTTGACACTGTTTCCACTGTTTCCCCATCTATTTCCCATGAAGTGATGGGACCAGATGTCATGATCTTCATTTTCTGAATGTTGAGCTTTAAGCCAACTTTTTCACTCTCCTCTTTTACTTTCATCAAGAGGCTTTTTAGTTCCTCTTCAATTTCTGCCATAAGGGTGGTATCATCTGCATATCCGAGGTTATTGATATTTCTCCCAGCAATCTTGATTCCAGCTTGTGTTTCCTCCAGTCCAGCGTTTCTCATGATGTACTCTGCATAGAAGTTAAATAAGCAGGGTGACAGTATACAGCCTTGACATACTCCTTTTCCTATTTGGAACCAGTCTTGTTCCATGTCCAGTTCTAACTGTTGCTTCCTGACCTGCATACAGATTTCTCAAGAGGCAGGTCAGGTGGTCTGGTATTCCCATCTCTTTCAGAATTTTCCACAGTTCATTGTGATCCACACAGTCAAAGGCTTTGGCATAGTCAATAAAGCAGAAATAGATGTTCTTCTGGAACTCTCTTGCTTTTTCTATGATCCAGCAGAGGTTGGCAATTTGACCTGTGGTTCCCCTGCCTTTTCTAAAACCAGCTTGAACATCTGGAAGTTCACGGCTCACGTATTGCTGAAGCCTGGCTTGGAGAATTTTGAGCATTACTTTACTAGTGTGTGAGATGAGTGCAATCGTGAGGTAGTTTGAGCATTCTTTGGCATTGCCTTTCTTTGGAATTGGAATAAAAACTGACCTTTTCCAGTCCTGTGGTCACTGCTGAGTTTTCCTGTAATCTTTTGATGGTCAGACTACCTGCTCTTTGTTGCACAACTGGCTCCACACTTCCCCTCCCCTCCTCAGAGAAGTTCTCTTCAGGTTCCTTGAGATGCTGTCTCCCAGGCTTGAAGTCCTAAAATTCTCATTGAACAAAACATAATTCTCTACTTTTAGTTGTGAATAGTTTTAAAATCAACAGAGTTTTTAGGCAAGGATGGTTTGGGGTAAACGTTTTCTGGTTAGTGATCTAATCACACTTTCCTATAATTACAACAATTAATTAATGGGCCAAAAGTTCAGAACCTGAACATCTATGGAAGAATTTTGTTCCCATCAATTTTAGCAACATTAATAAAAATCCCAATGTACTTTTTTTCCCCCAAGAGCTCCTGAAGCTGAAACATAGACATAGCCTTCTCTTTTGTGTTATAAACCAATTTCTGATTTCAGAACATGGCAGAATTCTTCGTCATGTAATTAACTCAAGGCTGAGAAGCCTCAAATGCTGAGGTGAAGCAGGTTGTCTTGGTAGTGTTAAATTATACATTTGGCTAAAGCTGAGGTAAAATAACCCCACAGAGTTTGTTAAAATATTTACACTGCCAATTAGTATAATGGGAGCAGTAGATTCTGTGCAAGATAGCTTTGGAAGCAGGAAAATGAGCAAAGTAAATGTCAAACAAGAGAAATAAGAATAAACAAAGAACAAAATTCACCTTTGGAAACACATTTAAAAATGTCTTCAGATCCTCCAACATATTTCTCTCTCCAAGCCCACGAAATGTGTGATTTTTCACTCTCTTTTTTGTACATCTGTCCTTCTGATCTTTTAAAATTGTGAACATTAGGGCACAATTAATTCTCACCTCACTGAATTCATCTATAAAAGGGAATGAACATACTAAGCAATCCCTGAGCCTACCAGGTCCTTTCCATTCACCATTTCATTGAATCCTCACAAGAACCCAACCATAAATAAATCAGCATTTTCATTTTACAAAAAAAAAAATGAAGCTACGACCAAAAGAAGTTAAGTAACCCAAGGTTGCACTGTTTATAAGCGATGTACCCAGGTAATGAGAAGCAACTGTATATGTAGTTGAGCATGTATAGAGCATGGGATGTGTAGCTGATGTGCCTTGTTAAAAGTTGCCTAAAATAATAAATTCTTATGGCATGTCTTTGTTTTTAGACACTTGTTGATAAACAATTGTTCAGATAAGAAATGAGGGACTCTGACATATCAGATGGGTTGATTGTCCTTTTTTTAAAGAAAAAAACATGTAGTGAAATACTTAACACATTAAAAACTCCTGCCTTAACTAGTTTTAAGTGCATAGCTCAGTAGTTTAAAGTACATTCACATTGTTATGCTACCATCGCCACCATCCATTCACAGAACTCTTATCATCCTGTAACACTGAAACTGTGCCCACTGGACTACCATACCCCTCCCCACCCCACCCACGGCAATCACCGTTCCACTTTCTGTCTCTATGAATTGACTACTCCAGTTACTTCAGATAAGTAGAATCATATGGCGTTTGTCCTTTCATGACTGGCTTATTTTACTTAGCATCATGTCCTCAAGGTTCACCCATGTTGTAGCATAAGTCATAATTCCTTTAAGACTGAATAATATTCTATTGTATGTGTATGCCACATTTTATTCATTCATCCATTGATGGACCTTGCTTCCACCTTTTGGCTGTTGTGAATAATGCTGCTATGAGCATGAATATATTTATACAAACACCTCAAGTCTCTGCTTTCATTTCTTTTGGGTATATATCCAAAAGAGGAATTGCTGGAGCAAGTGGTAATTCTATTATTAATTTTTTGAGGAACAACCATACTGTTTTCCACAGAGGCTATGCCATTTTACATTCCAACCAATAGCACACAAGAGTTCCTGTTTCTTCACATCCTCTCCTGCATTTGTTAAATTCTGTTTTGTTTTGTTTTTGAGTAGCCATCCTCATGGATAGACGAGGTGGTTTGCCTTTTAATGCATAGGCTTGCTTTTGCATAGAAAGGTAGGAAACTTCCAAGATAGCCCCCAGATAATCTTCCCACTGACTTATAAATGGATTGGAAATTCTTTGCAATGTGTGAGTCATTCAAAGCTGTCAATAAAACGCGTATAGTTATCAATGGTAAACAGATGTTATGTAATTCATTTCACATATTGTTCTAAACTTTCCACGAGGTCAATATTTCCTCATGTGTAACATGAGGTCTGGGTTATTCAAGAGCTGGGAGATTCCAGCTTAGATCCTCTGACTCCAAACCCTGCATAGTTCCATGTTGCTGGAGGCTGGAGACAGTCAGGAAGGGGGTTAAAGAGAAAGATATTATCACTGATTAAAACTTACTGGATCAATCAGTAAAGAATCTGCCTGCAAAGTGGGAGACACAGGTTCGGTTGTTGGTTGGAAAACTCCCCTGGAGAAGGAAATGGCAACCCACTCCAGTGTTCTTCCCTGAAGAATCCCATGGACAGAGGAGCCTGGCGGGCTATACAGTTCATGGAGTCGCAAGAGTCAGACACAACTTAGCAAACTAAACCAGCAGAGAACAGAAACTGAGAGAGTGTGGGACAAGGCACTGCTAATATTTGATTTTACTCCCAGGGAGTGAAAAAGGTGGAAAAATCTAGAGCTTGTCATGAGACTAAATTCAAATGAAGGATCCCACTGTAACTGAAAGTGGGATCTGGATGCTTTCCACTCAAAAGCCATTAAACAGGCCAGGTTCGTGGAAAGGAAAGTTTGCTTTATTTTAGATGCCAGCAACTGGGGGTTTGCAGAGAGGGGAGCAGATTTCTATCCAAAGGACAATCCTCCCCACTCACCTGACCCCACCCGAAACCCCCCACCCCCATCTTGCTCCCACCGCTGACAGTCAGTGGGTAAGAGCTTTATATATTGAAGGGGGGGGGGCTACATGCAGAAACAGCACAGTCACCTCTGATAACCACCTTGAAATTGGTCATTAGTGGTTTAATCATCTTGAAATTGGTCATTGGTAGTTTAACAGATTATTTTAAGTACAGTTAATCTTCAGTTTCAAGATCAATTTGTTCCTATTTTCTTGAGGCCAGCTCTTGGAATTGTGGTGGTTTATGTCATGACTGAAGTTTCATCATCCTGTAATTAACTTCTTCCATTTGGCGAGGGTTTCAGTATCTATAAGACAGCTCACAGGCTACGGCTCAGAATATTAACTATACCCTTGAGAGGCAATAAAGGCCCTTGTCTTTCCCTAATAAGTAAACTATTATTTTTGGTCTCCTTTGATTGGTTTCATTTCTGCATTTTCTTACTTCTCTGATTAAAGTTATTCTTTGGCTAAAGTTTATTCCACAAACAGAAGGAAGGTTGAGGAGATGAGCGGTGTGGGAAAGGACCATAGTGTCCTGCTCTGTTTCACAGGATCTGGAAGTTGGGGAGCTTTCCAAAGAGAAGAACATTGAGGCAGAAACTGAGGAAAACTAAATATGGTCATAACCGGTCTCACTGTTTTGCAAAGAATGGGATTTATTGCTGACACATACAGATTCACTGAGTAAGATGGTTTATCCATCTCAATTTTCCACTGGAAAAATGGAGATCACAATTTTTTTTTACAGGATAAACCAAAGTATTTAACTCTGTAATATTCTAAGCTTCTCAGAGAAAAATGTTTACTGTGTTTTATTTATTTGATTTAACTCTGAAAAATGATAAAGATAAACATTCTTTCTCTGTTCAACATAGAACTTGAATTTTAATATGAAACACTGTATATGAACGTGTTAAACTCTTTTTCAGAATTCGCTGTATTAGAGTTCTAGAATGACTATGGACCCCACTCACTTAAAAAATTAACCTGTAATAATGTTGGACATTCTAATAATGCAATCTGAAAAAATACTTCAAGACCAGTGTTTTGAGATAAACAAGAAAGTAAGAAATGAAAAGCTCACACATTACCACCCTATTCATTTGTTCACTATCTATCTGATCAATTAACAAAAGAACTTTAAAATGTGGACAACCATTGTAATCCACCAACTTTACTCATTCAATAATTTGGGAGAATGGAACAGTCATACATTGAATTCATAAATGGGACAAGATTAGAAATATGAATAAACAGGAAAAATGTAGAAAAGATGCAGAAGTAAGCTTGAGACTAGTCTAATATTAACCGGGTTTCCCTAATAAAAGTCATGTCCTAATAGTGCTTTGCCCATTTCAAAATATTTCTCAATTTACATCAAGTGTGCCAGTGGTGACTGTAATTCACCTGTTCAATATGGCTGCTAGATATAAGTTTACTTGGGTTGGGGCTTCACGGGTGGCACTAGTGGTAAAGAATCCTCCAGCCAATGCAGGAGACACAAGAGCCTTGGGTTCAATCCCATGGAGGAGGAAATGGGACCCCCACTCCAGTATTCTTCCCTCATAGCTCAGTTGGTAAAGAATCTGCCTGCAATGCAGGAGATCCCAGTTTGATTCCTGGGTTGGGAAGACCTTGTAGAGAAGGGATAGGCTACCTGCTCCAGTATTCTTGGGCTTCCCTTGCTCAGCTGGTAAAGAATCCACCTGCATGCGGGAGACCTGGGTTTGATCCTTGGGTCGGGAAGATCCCCTGGAGAAGGGAAAGGCTACCCACTCCAGTATCCTGGCCTGGAGAATTCCATGGACTGTATAGTCTATGGGGTCACAAAGAGTTGGACACGACTGAGTGACTTTCACTTTCACTTTCCAGTAATCTTGCCTGGAAAACTCCATGGGCCAAGGAACCTGGCAGGCTACAGTCCCTGGGGCCACAAAGAATCAGACATAACTGAGCACACACAGGGCTGTGCTGTATCTTCAGGGATAGTATATCACAAATGAGATGATGCACTTTTGCTCCAGAAAAGGTTGTGAAGGGGGTGATATAGAATATCTAGAATGGAGCCTAACTTAAAAGCCTTTTAAGTTAGGTGAGTATGATATGAAAGATGATTTCCATGGCCCATTATACTCACCTAGACAAGTGCTACATCAAATGTTATTTGATTCGCTGGCTCCCAGAGAGAGATCCAATTCTAAAACAGATCTGGAAATTAAGATATGAACTTTGATCTCCAAGGGACTGACTGGTGAAAGGCAACCCTGGGGAGTTTGACATCTTTAAAAGTATACTTGATAAAGAAGATGCTAAAAGAATGTGGTTTAATTAAAGTACTTCTGCAACGCAGGTCAGAGAAGTCCTCGGGAATGCTTTGCCACTGTCCTCAGAAAATATTTCTAAATCACTTACACACACACACACACACACACACAACTATAGGTAATCCAAAAGGTTTTGTTTATAAAATGAAGTGCACAGTGTGTGTGTGTGTGCGCGCGTGCATACGCTTGCGTGTGCAAATAAGCATACACATATATGCCGGGATGATTCCTAACTCACTCTAGGTCACAAATATTTTTAGAACAAATGGGTAGTAAAGAAGAAAAATTAGCCAGTGGAGGCTCTTATAAGAAGTCAGATGCTAAAGGAAAAGAAACAGGGACGGCAGTATAGGAGACTTTTTTTAGACTAGTTGAGATTAGAGAAAGAAGCCAGTAGAAGAGCAACTGAAGAGCACGTTCCAATCTTGGAAAAAAATATATAGCAGATGTTAAGCACATATGTCTTCTCCCGTGCAAATGACTTTCCATAAGTTTGCTCCAAACAACCCTGAGGCATGAACCCTATTTTCTCCCATAGTACCTTTAAAACCACTCTGAGCACATTGCATTAGGATTGTTTATATATCTCCTCGAAGGCAGAAATCATCTTTTATTCATTTCTTTGTCCTTGATGCCTTCTCACAGAGTGGGATGTGTGTTTGCAGTTGACTAAATGACTGGATGAAAAGATAGGGGAAAGAGGTGGGAAGAAATGGAGTGAATCCAGGAGAAGGCAAAGGAACACATCGGCACCCCATCTCTAGAAAGGTGTTGTTAGTCTTTAAAAATGCAGGTGAAAGAATACCTAGAGAGGAAACATATAGAAAGCTTTTGTAATAGTGATATGAACATGCAGTGAAAGTGGGCAGTGCATTGCCGAGCTGGTCAGGACAGTAAATGAGAGTGCGTGTATGCAAGTGTGTAGGTGGAGACTGGGTCTCCTGGAGAAGACAAGGATTTTATAATCAGAAACTATGAGGGAAGAGTAAAGACCTTGCTGAGTACCCATGAGGAAGTGTGATGGGAAGGAGCTGAGGTAACCTTAATCACTGGAGTTGAAATCTTTTTTTCCCACCATAGTTGGAAATTCAAGAACGGGATTGGCAAGGCAAAAGCTGCAGATAGTCAAGGAAGGAAGCAACTGTTGGGTGGTAAGAAGCATACAGGGTGGACACCAGGCTGGAAAGTCTAGTGTTGGGAGACTGGAAGCAAGAAAATCTACCAGAGTGGCCCCAGATTTCCTTCCACTTTCCATCCTTTCTGATTGGTTCATTTTTTTTTTTTTCCTGATAAGCCAAGACTAGAAGCACCCAGTTGGGCCCTTTTCTAGAAGCATCTAAAGCCTTCTCAAATACTAGGCTGACAAGGGGTGTTTCATCCCAAGGAATCAGTTCAAACCACAAACTTGAGGGAGGCAGACTCACAGAATGTGTGTGTCCACGTTCTACCTTGGTCATCAAATCATCATCCCTTCCCTCACAACTGATCTGAGATCCCAAGTTTCCTTTCCTGGAAATTACAAAAAGCCTACAAGGAGGACATTTCTGGCTTCTGCTTTGAGTGGATGACATGGAAGAACATAACAAACAAAGTTCACATAAGGCTGCTGAGCTAAATCTATTACTCTTCCCACTAGCTAATGTCAAGTGCCCATTTATCTTGCTGAAAATCAGAGAAGGCACTGTAGGGCATGCTGGTCCAACATGGTGCCTCCCGTACATGAACATTAATAGGTTATATATGCTTATCCAAGGACATATCGCTTCTTCCTCTGTGATGGTTCACCATCTTCCTGCCTGTGAAACACACTGAGTTTTTAGCATCTGACCATCTGAGTATTTCTGAAAGTAAATAAAAGAAACAACAATATTTGACATTTTGATCCAGGTTACCACAGCCCATTTTTTTCAAAATCATTTTTACTCCAGATTCCCAGGGTCCAAGATGATTGATATCATTACTGGTAGCAAATGAACAACTGAGAAAGGTAAAGTGAAGCCTGTCAGAGGTCATTTTCCGTCAGCAATCCATCCTGCATAACCCTCAGTGTCCCATTTGTTTTTTCCTCTCCTTTAATTTTTATCTGTTTTTAAGAGGTTTTGTCACTTTATTAATGCTGTGTATCAATGAGGAGTTATTTTTTCATCTCCTATCAATATTATCCATATGGGCTTAACACCATGTTAGGGTCCCTGATAAGTAGGACTTCCCTGGTGGCTCAGACGGTAAAAGCGTCTGTCTACAATGCGGGAGACCCGGGTTCTATTCCTGGGTTGGGAAGATCCCCTGGAGAAGGAAATGGCAATCCACTCCAGGACTGTTGCCTGGAAAATCCCACGGACAGAGGAGCCTGGTGGGCTACAGTCCATGGGGTCGCAAAGAGTTGGACACGACTGAGCGACTTCACTTCACTTCACTTCAGGGTCCCTGATGAATAGAAAAGTCAATGAAATGGCTCCTGTCTTCAAATGGTTAATATTTATCTGTCACATTGAACAGGAGGAGAGAAAAACTTAATTGCTGTTATTTATGGTGATTTACAGGCTTCCCTCATAGCTCAGTTGGTAAAGAATCTGCCTGCAATGCAGGAGACCCCAGTTCAATTCCTGAGTTGGGAAGATCCCCTGGAGAAGGGACAGGCAACCCACTCCAGTATTTTTGGGGTTCTCTCGTGACTCAGCTGGTAAAGAATCTGCCTGCAGTGCGAGAGACCTGGGTTTGATCCCTGGGTTGGGAAGATCCCTTGGAGAAGGGAAAGGCTACCCACTCCAGTATTCTGGCCTGGAGAATTCCATGGATACAATCTATGGGGTCACAAAGAATCAGACACGACTGAGTGACTTTTACTTTCACTTTCATGGTGATTTACACCTAAATGCTTTCTCACACAGGCTCATTTCTTTTCTTCTAACAATTCTATGGAGAGCCCTTGATGAAAGCATTATTCAAATGCAGTTGTTTAATTTTAATAATGCACCATTGGTCGGCCTGTCTGCATGTATGCATGTGTGTATATATATACATATATATATTATTTATAAATATATTTTATTTTACATAGTATATTAATATTGCATATATACATATAGGTTTGTATATACAGTACATTTATATATGTATATATACACATAATATAGCTATATTATATTTTAAGTTGATGCAATTTCAAGACTCTTGTTCTACTCTGGATTTATTACTTAAGGGCTGTTAAACATAGACACACAGTCCCAGTTTCTTTATCTATAAAATGAGAATGGTAAGGCCAGTCATAATGGATTTTTGCAAGAGATTTGTGAAGACCCAATTGAACAGCATTTATGAAACCATTTTCAAAGTCACAATCAAAATGTGAAACATTATTATATGCCATAGTTTTCCTGAAGAGAAAACTTTAGAGGTAACTGAAGATTTCTTTAGAACCAAGGAATTAAATGGAAACTTGATAAACACTCTCCCCAGGAGACTTTTGAACCATTTTCTTGGTCTTCGGTACTGGAACAGAAAGGGACCAAATTTTCTTCTCTGAGACTCATGCCAGAAACAGGAGGCTTGCCTGGCACTAGGTATGATTGCTTTCTGCTAACATGGCATGGGCACAAAACACATTACATATAACATATACATCCCTGTATGTGTAATGCAGACATCAAACACATACTACAACACATAATACAAATGTTCAGAAAGAAAAGTATGTTTAAGTTTCATATCCTAATTATTGAATTAAAATAGACTTTAACTCAATTCTAAATTTCCATAAGTGATTGATTTGTAAGTCACAAGCTTAACAAACTCAAAGAGAGAAAGAGAGAGATTTTAAAACTATAGCAAAAGGATGCTCTGGAATGGCTGAAAGACTCTATAATCTTGCAAAATATTTCCTTTTATTGATTTAGGTATCTATTTATTTATTTATACTGAGGTTATAGTTAATGTAGAATATTGCATGGATTTCAGGTTTACGACATAGTGAGTCACAATTTTAAAAGTTATACTCCATTTATAGCTATTATAAAATATTGGTGATATTCCATGAACTGTATAACATATCTTTGTAGCTTATGTATTTTATGCATAGTGTCTTGTACCTCTTAATCTCCTATCTCTATTTTGCCCCTGTTCTCCCTCTCCCCACCGGTTTACCATTAATTTGTTCTCTGCATCTAGTCCATTTCTTTTTTTGCTATATTCACTAGTTTGTATCTTTTAGATTCCACATATAAGTAATGTTATACAGTTTTTATCTTTTTCTGTCTGACTTATTTCACTTAGCATACCTCCAAGTCTACCCATGTTTTTGCAAATGGCAAATTTCATCCCTTCTTATGACCGAGTAGTATTCCATTGTATATATGTACCATATCTTCCTTATCCATTCGTCTATTGATGGACACTTGGGTTACTTCTATATCCTGACTATTGTAAATAATGCTGCTATGAATATTGAGGGGTGCATGTATCTCTTCTAATTAGTGTTTGGGTTTTTCTGAATATATACCCAGAAGTGGAACTGTTGGGTCATGTATTTCGACTTTAGTATTTTAAGAAACCTCAATACTGTTTTCCACAGTGGCTGTACCAATTTACACTTCCACCAACAGTGTACAAGGGCTATTTGCCCCAACATTTGCTATTTGAGGTTGTTTTGATGATGGCCATTCTGACAGAAGTAAGGTGATATTTCATTACGGTTTTGATTTGCATTTTTCTGATGATTAACAAGGTTAAGCATCTTTTCATGTGCTTGATGGCCATTTGAATGTCTTCTTTGGAAAAATGTCTATTCAGGCCTTATGCTTGTTTTTTAAATCAGGTTATTCAGCTTTTTGCTATTGAGATGCATGAGCACTTTGTGTATTTGGATATTCACCCCTTGTTGCTTATATTATTTGTAAATGTCTCCTCCCATTCAGCAGGTTCTCTTTTTGTTTTGTTGATGGTTTCCTTTAATGGGCAAAAGCTTTTAAGCTTAATTACTTCCCATTTGTTTACTTTTGCTTTTGTTTGCTTTAGGAGCCAGATCCAAAAAAATATTGGGAGTACTGCTGGGGTCAGCACCTGCAGAGAAGTAAAGAAAGGCGAATCGGGTGGATGACTGTCTTCAGGTCAAAATGTAATGTCATCTTATGTAACATATTTTGATTCAGTTGATTTCCATATCAAATCAGACATGAAGTTTTAACTAAACACTCTAGAGTGTTCAGTTTTCATCTGGGCTTTAAGCAGAAGGAAACTATCATCACCAAAAAGCTCTCAAACTCCTTGCATGATCAAGGTGCATTGAGGGAACTCAGGAACCAACCAGAACAGAACAGAACAGCGCTGATTCTTCAAGTATAACTCAGCTGGCAGGAAATGTACAGACACAGGGCACTTAGGAGACAGAACTAGGTTGTGTCACAGCCAATCTCACAAGTAGAAGCAATAGAATCATCTGTGATGATAATAACCTAAAAGCTGGGCATCCTTTCTCAAATCAGACAACAGGGACAAAAGTAACAATATCCAAAGGAGGAAACAGCCAATGCTTCAACTCTCCCTACAGGAGAAACCGTGTTTTCTTTATTTTTCATCTGTAGCTCTTTCTCTATATACATACGTGAAGGGGTTTATGGCACAGGAGGTGGGTGCTGCCTTCTTTCTGGAGATAAGAAGTCCCTGGGGTGTCCTAATGCTAGTCCTCGGGCATGCTGAGAGAGCCAGCAGGACAGCTTATCAGAAGTCTGCTTGTACAAGGGGTGGAGGAGTGAACTAGGAAAGCACTTACCCTGAGGGAGAAAGGAGTCGTGACAAACTTGACCCAGAAACGCAGCGTTAGTCATCAGACGGGTGCACAGAGCAGAAGCTGTCACTCAACCATGTCCATGGACCTTGACTGAGGCCAAGGGCAAGGATGGAAGCTGTAAGTGAAGCAAGTTACACTGGAAGCTGAGAGTTTCCATGTGGGCAGCACAGATGTGGCCCTTTATAAGCATCAGTTTTGGAAAGACAATGAGGTGCCCATTCTGCCATAAACCTCAGAGTCCAGGCCTCTCGGGGATTCCTAGGCATGTGTGGTGGTCCAGGTGTGAGATGACAGAAGCATGATAGTGCTGGGAGGGAGGCCGTCATTTGAGATGAAATGGAGGATTTCATCAATTGTTTTGCCTGGAGGAGGCACTCAAGTGTCAGCTATGGGGCTCCCTGGGACAATGAGAATTGTCACTTACATGATGTTCTCTTCTGGGATATACATTTGTTAATTGTTTTCTCCTCAAATGAAGTATTTTAATACAATGTAATCAAATACCTAATATTGGGCTTCCCTGGCGGCTCAGTGGTAAAGAATCTGCCTGCCAATGCAGGAGACACAGGTTCAATCCCTGGTCGGGGAAGATCCCACATGCCACAGAGTCCGCAAACCCCTGTGTAAGGTAAGGGAGTTAGAGAAGGCAAGGTTTGGGAAAAACAAAACAAAACTTGAGACCAGCACTTTACAGGAACAGATTACCTTTAATGAGGCGAGCACGGGCAGCAGTCAGATTAGTGGGCTGCTGCGCTAAGTCAGGAAGAGAGTAGGTATATATAGAAAACATATACATGGGGAGATGCGTCCTTTCAAGGAGGTCTGTTTTTCTTCATGATTATTTTTGATTAGTTAGCTTTCAACAGCTAAGGAATTCCTGAGACAGGCTGGAGACTGGGATCGGCTGGGAGCTGAATGTAATCAATCTTAATGTCCATTCCTTTCTTGGGGGAGAAAGTTCTTTATTCTGTATAGAATGGTGGGGAGGTCCTGGAGGGGAGTTTCAGCTCCAGGCTGTTTTGAGCCGTATAGCTTTCCTTTACTCTGCACAGAAACTACTGAGCCTGGGCTCTAGGGCCCAAGAGCCATGACTACTGAGCCCACATGCTGCAACTGCTGAAGCCTGTGGGTCCTAAATCCTGTGCTCCACAGCAGGAGAAGCCACTGAAGTGAAGAGTAGCCCCCATTCACCACAACTAGGGAAACCTGAGCAGCAACAAACACCCAGCAAAGCCAAGAATAAACAAATAAATAAAATTAAGAAAATAAAATACCTGATATCTAGGAAACATTAGGCTGTCCTTAAGATCTAATGCCTAAGTTTCTAGATGGGGGCTGAGGGTGAAATCACTGTGAATAATCTGCAGTTAGTAACTTGGGATCTCTGAGCTCTGCGTAACTCTGGTCATATCCAACCCATTGTTCATTGCAGAAAGACTGGATTAGGGAAACCTGGCCGGGACAGCTTCCTGGAAACTCAGTTCAGGGTCCAGAATAAGGAATCAGCCAAACAATAGCATCAGAACAAATAGACAAATAGCCTCAAAGCAAACAAAAACTCCTGCGTATAGGAGTGAAAGTTTGGGACTGGAGGAAATACTCTAAGACATCCTAGTTAATTTGAGGTGCCCATATCAGGTAGAAATAAAAAGACAGAGAAATCTGGGAGAGGGATGAAGAGTCCAGACAACTAGAGACATTCTGGAGCCTTCCTGCAGACACCCCTCTGAAGTACAATTGATTTCTAATGTTGGGGAGGGGATATATGTATACTTATGGAACCAATTCATGTTGTTTTACAGCAGAAACTAACACAACATTGTAAAGCAATTATCCTTCAATTAATTTTTTTTTTTAATGTAAAAGACAGATACAACCCCAGCCTTCAATTTATTTGCAGTCTCAGGAAGATACTCACAAAAAAAATTTTTTTAAACAACTAAATAAAATAATTACAAACTGTTTCATGTGCCATCAAGAAGACAGTGCGCGGATCTAGAGAATAACTGAGGGAAAGAGGTTGGCTGCTTTAGTTGGAGTGCTGGGAGTGTCCCTCTAAAGTGGTGACCTTGAAGCTCCGAGTTGAACAGCAGGAAGGAATCAGACAATTGTGCAAAAAAGAAAGTGTCCCCACAGAGAGAAGAATATGCAAAGGCAGTGAGGTGGGGAAGGATGAAATAGTGGAGGGGAGGTTGGCTTATCAGGAGAGACAGAGGAACAGGAAGTAGTTGCGGGCACATTTTAGGGTGCAAATCAGGCAGGACCTTGGAATTGTTTAGATTTTATTTGAAGTACAATAGGAAAACACTAAAGTATTTCCAGTTGGGAAAAGAGATGTCTGATTTGTATTACAGTAAGATGGTGCTAGTTTTTCATGGAGAGTGGGCCAGAGGGGGCTTCCAGAAGAAGCAGGAAGAAGAGTTGGGAAGCTGTTACCAAAAACTAGGGAGGGATGATGGTGGGATTAGATAATTGGGATTGCATGGAGAATGGGTGAGGCCAATCTGTAAGGGAAAGGGGCTCATCAAAGGAGACTGGGAAATACTTAGTTCAAGCAACTGGGTGGATGGTGATTCCATTTACTGAGATAGAGAGGACTAGAAACAGAATAAAGATCTAAATGTTAGGAGTCAAGGAATAAATTTCTATTTATCTTCTGCTTCTTTCTCTTCATCCTTTTTCTCACCTTCTCCACCTGCATGCCTTCACATGCCTTTTCAGCATATAGGTATTAATTATTTGACTTACAACAGATGCATTAATAATATTAAAATAATAGTGATGACATTAACTGTTATTGTGCTTTCCGTATAAAAGTGTTGTATATATCCCATCATCTCATTAATCCTCACTGTAATCCCAGAAGACTATTCCATTTATCCATTTATCACATGAGGAAACCAAAGTCTACAGAGTTTGTCACCTGCTCTGGTTATTATCAACCTATTGGGATTTGAACTCAAGAAGCCTGACTTCAAACCTGACACAGTTTTTTCTAGAAAATCATTCTGAATTTAAACCCTTTGAGATGTTGATTTTTGAAATTTATTGACACTTTCCAGGACTTCTCTGTAGAGAAGCATTCCCTTCATTTCATTGTGTGGTAGTTTCAGCTAATACTTCCTCACCATCTGTCATGTGATCCGTTTAGCATCAGAAGATCCAAGTCTGCAAATATTTTGTATCAACAGAAGCCTCCTAGCTGATTTCAAATATGCTGAAAGCAAGCCTAGAATAAAGAGCATGACGAATTGTCAAATCCATGATGTCTGATGTTTCTCTAGGGGATTTCTGCGGGGTGTTTCTATTAATGTTAAAGGTAGTTAAACACATTCATTTTCTCTGCTATCAGACAAGTCCTTTTGATTTGAGAACAAGAATGATTCTGTGCCTGCCAGGAGACTGAATATTTGGATTTGGGGATTACTGACAATGCCTATTGACCATTCTTTATTGCAGGCTAAGCCCTGCTGTGCACCCCTGATCACCCGGGTGGGTAGCAAAGGGGGTTTATTGTTTGCATGAACAGGGGTGGTTGGTGACAAGCTTCTTGTAGAAGATGCTCTGAGTACCTGGGGCTGCCCAGGTTTCCTTGCACCAACAGAGGGGTTACCCTGGCAGGAGCCCCTGAAACTGTGTGCCAGTCACTGTACTGGGGGCTTCATACACACTGTCTCTGACTTCCATACCAAACAACAGAGGAACAAACCCAGGCCAACAGCCAGCAGCTGCCCTAACAGCCCTCATCTTTCTTCTGGCACTCACCTTTAGGGCACTCAAGAATTAAAGCTGTACTTTAGCAAAACCACAGAAATAGGAATAGAATCACAACCAAGAATATCCTCTTTGGGCAAAATGATTGGTCTCTGGTCTTACTTAATTCTTTCTTTAGAACTATAGCTTCTATAACATATATAACAGGGTTTCATGTCCCCATCTATTTCCTCTTTTATCAAACTACTCCTTGTTCCTCCACATCACTCTATATTAATTACTTTTATACTTACAGTATTTACTATTAAAAATGAATGGCCATTGTAGGAAATTAAGACTCTATGCCAAAATAAAAATAAACACAAATTGCCCATATTTATACTACCCAGATATAACCATAGTTGAAATGTTATAATTCCTTCAATTCATAAATGTATATACAGAATCATATTAATTTTGTATGTAGTACTTTAACCTTACTTTAAAACAACATAACATTCATGTATTTTTATTTACTTGTCAAAATAAGAACATTTAAAAATAATTATATTGTTCTAGGATATAGTTGGGCTTCCCTGGTCGTTCAGTGGTAAAGAATCTGCCTATTGGGAAGGAGATGTGGGTTTGATCTCTGGGTCTGGAAAATCCCTTGGATGAGGACATGGCAACCCACTTCAGTATTCTTGCCTGGAGAATCCCATGGACAGAGGAGCCAGGTGGACTACAGTCCATAGCATCGCAGAGTCAAACATGATTGAAGCAACTTAGCACACACACAAAGGATACAGTTACATCCTATAACCCCCCTGATGTTTGACATTTAAAATTTATATGAGAGGAACTTCCCTGGTGGTCCAGTGGTTAAGACTTCATCTTCCAATGCAGAGGGTGCAGGTTCGATCCCTGGTTGGGGAGCTAAAGTCCCATATGCCTCTTGGCCAAAAAAACCAAGACATAAAACAGAAGCAATGCTGTAACACATTCAATAAAACATTAAAGATAGTCCACAGTGGAAAAAAAGTCTTTTAAAAAAATAAATAATAAATTTGTATAAGAGAAGATGCGGTGACTGGTAGACCAAAAATCTATGACACTAACTTCACTTTTCACTTTCATGCATTGGAGAAGGCAATGGCAACCCACTCCAGTGTTCTTGCCCGGAGAATCCCAGGGACAGGGGAGCCTGGGACTGCCGTCTATGGAGTCGGACACGACTGAAGGGACTTAGCAACAGCAGCAGCAGCAACATAATGTTTACGTGTATCCAATTGTCTAAAGACAAAGGAGAGTTTAAAACAGGTACACTTGTTATTTTGAAGCAATCTCAAACTAACCAAAAAAGTTGCAAGAATGTTTTTTATATCCACGAACCATTTGAGACTAAGTTTTTTACATGATAACTCATCATCTCTGAATGTTTTGGTGAATTTCCTACAAGCAAGTGTATTTTGCTACTTAATTACCTACTACCATCAAATTCAGGAAACTTACCTTGATACAGGACTACCACCTCGTCTTCATACCCCATTCCAGTTTTCAACAATTGTCCCAATAACATCTTTATATGAAAAGATCTAATCTAGAGTCATAATTCATTAGTTTCCAGGTCACTTTAGGCTCCTTAAATATAGAACAGCAGCGTTGTTGTTGTTTGGTTGCTGACTCGTGTCTGACTCTTTGCGACTTCATGGACCATAACCTGCCAGGCTCTTCCATCCATGGGATTTCCCAGGCAAGAATACTGGAACAGGTTGCCATTTCCTTCAACAGGGAATCTTCCTGACCCAGGGGCTGAACCTGTGTCTCCTGCATTGGCCATGATTCTTTATCACTGAGCCCCAATTACAGGTCAATTACTTTGTGGAATGTCCCTCATGAGTTTGTTTTTAAATTTTTTTCTTTCCAGTTTTATTGAGATATAATTGACACATAGCACTGTATAAGTTTAAGATGTGCAGCATAATGATTGATTTATATACATCATGATATTATGACCACAGTTTAAGTTTACTGAACTCATCTCATATAGATACAAAATTAAAGAAATAGGAAAAAAAAATTTTTCCTTGTGATGAGAACTCTTAGAAGTTACTCCTAATAACTTTCATATATAACCGACAGCAGTGTTAATCATATTTATCATGCTGTGCATCTTGTGGCATTGCTGATGTTTCCTTATGATTAGGTTCTGGTTATACAGCTTTATCAGGAATATCACAGAGGAGATACTGTGTTCTTATTACATCCTATCAGATGGACTGCTGCTTAGATTTATCCCAATATTGGTCATGTTCACTTTAAATATTTGATTAAGGTGGTATCAGTCAGGATTCTTCTCTGTAAAATTACTCCTTCTCCCTTTGTCAGTAATAAGTAATTTTGAGGGGAAGAATTTTTCACCTCAGGCTTTCAGTTGATTCACTATTAATTTAAATCAATATAGACTCATGAGTTCCTATTTTATATGTTGAGTTATAAACTAAATATTGCTATCATATATTCTAATGCTCAAATCACTGCAGATTTGGCTAGAAGGAGCTCCTACATTTGTTTGTTTGTTTGTTTAATTTAATCCCAATATTCTTTGAGTATTTTCTTAGTTTCTGGCACAATAAACTAATCAAGGTCCATTTTGTACTTTCCCACCCCAGCCCTGGAACCAGCCATTTCTCCAAAGAGTCCTGGTTTGTTTTATCAAAGTTTGGAACTTAGAAATCCAGTCTGCTTACCAGGTGTGTACATTGCATTTGTGGTATCCCTGCTCCCAGGACCTCCTAGTAAACAAAACCAGAGGAAGGAAATTACATATACAAATATTGATAAATTCACATCAATATTTTATTTTATACTTCTTAATATTGAAGACATCAGAGTTTTTATTTTGTATGCAGTCTAATATCATTATTTAAAAATGTATACTGTCTTCTATTATTTTTATGTCATGAAGTCCTTGCCCATCAAACTATTATTTATTTGCATCTTCTTCTGGCTTTCTAATGGATTTCTTTCTTATGTTTAGCTCCTCAACTGGAATTTATTTGGAATATAAACTGAAGGTCTTGCCTGTTTCTGGTTTGAGGTAATTAATCAATCTCCAGCCTAATTCATGAAATAATACAGTGGCTCAGCTGGTAAAGAATCCGTCTGCAATGCAGAGGACCTGGGTTCAACCCCTGGTTGGGAAGATCCCCTGGAGAAGGGAAATGCTACCCACTTCAATATTCTGGCCTGGAGAATTCAAACTGCATAGCCCATGAGATCACAAAGAGTTGATCATGCCTGAGCTACTTTCACTTTCATTTTCCTTATGTGTAATATTCTATTTTCAAATATAAATTTTCACACTTTTTGTATTAGGGCTTCAGCGATGTCCATTCTGCTCTGCAGGTTCTTTTGTCCCAGTCATTCAGTTTTCACTACTGTATCATAGTATTATATATTATTATATATATATATATATTTTATAGATTTATTTATTTTAATTGGAGGCTAATTACTTTACAATATTGTATTGGTTTTGCCATACATCAACATGTATACCCATGACGGATTCATGTTGATGTATTATATTTTAATGTCTGTTAAGGTAAATTTCTCTACACCAGAAATCTTGCATGCCCACAGACTAATATTTTGTGGCTTCCAGGAAGTACTGTGAAATGACTGAAGGAAGTATCTGGAGTTTCAAGACTCTGACATATTCCAGGTTTTGTTAAACTTGTGTGATTTCCTTTGCTTGCCCTAGATTCTTGAGAGGAAACCACAGGCCCCAACTGCAACACACTGGCAGAATTCAGGCATGCTGGCCACTCCTTCCTAACCAGACAATTCACCAGAGTGTCTACAGGAAAATGAAAATGTAACGGGAAGGTGGGTTTTGATCCTTCCACACAAAGGCAAAGACTAAGGTCACTCAGTTATAGTAATATCTATCCATTGTCTACCTCCTTCTTTCACTTCCTATTTATGAAGTATTATTGGCACAAACCTAGACAGCATATTAAAAAGCAGAGACATTACTTTGCTGACAAAGGTCTGTCTAGTCAAAGCTATGGTTTTTCCAATAGTCATGTATGGTTGTAAGAAAGCTGAGCACTGAAGAATTGATGCTTTTGAACTGTGGTATTAGAGACTCTTGAGAGTCCTGAACCTGTCTTGGCCAACTGATGGGAAGAACTGACTCACTGGAAAAGACTGTGATGCTGGGAAAGATAGAAGGCAGGCTGAGAAAGGGACGACATATGATGAGATGGTTGGATGACATCATCGACTCCGGACATGAATTTGAGCAAGCTCTGGGAGTTGATGATGGACAGGGAAGCCTGGCATACTGCAGTCCATGGGGTCACAAAGAGTCGGACATGATTGAGCCACTAAACTGACTGACTGACACAAAACCATTCGCACTTCCAAGCAAACCTAGGGAACAACTGTGGATAGTGTGAAAGTTAAAATTTATGTTTGTATAAGAATAAAAAAGATGAATGCAAGGCATTAAAGTCAAGTCTTTGTTTTTAAGTTAATTTTTATTAGAATGTATTTGCTTTTATTTTTTTGGCCATGCTATGCAGTGCATGGAATCTTAGCTTCCCAATCAGGAGTCAGACTTGTGCCCCTTGCATTGGGAACTCAGGGTCTTAATCAGTGGACCACCAGGGAAGTCCCAGGTCTTCATTTTTATATTATAAAATCTGAGAAATTTATTTAATCATTTCCTAGTCCAATTATTACTGTGTCTTATTTATTCCTGATGATTAAGGTAATTGTGCTTTTTTTTTTGAGGAGGAGTAGTGTTTTAATCAGATGTATAGTTGGCAATAAGCTAAGCCATCCTGTACCTTTACTGATGTTGGTATTCCACAGGCAGGGCTGACAGTGTGTCCTTATTTCTTGCTCCACTGATTTATAAATGGTAACTGTATAGCTGGGAATCAACACAGTGGTAGACTAAGAAGAAGAAAAAAAAAAGCCCCTAATCTCTTAAATGGCTATCAGGCAAGTGTCCAGAAAGCATTGTTACCTGAAACAGCAGTGACAATGGAAACATTGATGTTGGAAGATAACAAGTCACAAAGCCAGATGAGAACACTAGGTCATTGGTGCTTAAATGTTTCATATTGTTTTCAAAGGTACAACTTTTATTATTCAGTTCTGAAAAGATGCAACTCTTATTATTTGGTTGCTCAGAAAATACTTAGTGGCTTTTAGATAATGTTATGTTAAGCATAGCAAATAAGAAGATCCTTAAAGGGAAACAGTAATCAATATTTCAGTTTGAAATGGATCTTCATTAGGTGCCTATATCAAAAGAATTGATGATTTTGAACTATGATGTTGGAGAAAACTCTTGAGAGTCCCTTGGATTGTAAGGAGATCAAACCAGTCAATCCTAAAGGAAATCAATCCTGAATATTCATTGGAAGGATTGATGCTGAAGCTGAAGATCCAATACTTTGGCCACTTGATGCGAAAAACTGACTCATTGGAAAAGACCCTGATGCTGGGAAAGACTGAAGGCAGGAAGAGAAGGGGATGATAGAGGATGAGATGGTTGGATGGCATCACCAACTCTCGATGGACATAAGTTTGAGTAAGCTCCAGGTGTTGGTAATGGACAGGGATGCCTGGCGTGCTGCAGTTTATGGGGTTGAAAAGAGTTGGACACGACTTAGCAACTGAACTGAACTGGACTGAGGTGCCTATGTATTCACAATATACTACTGAGTCAATTTTCTCTTTTGCCGCATCTAAGAAATATCACAGTTATATAGTGCTTGAGCTTATAAAGTACTTTCATATATATTATCTCATTTTTTTAAGGCAAACATTTATTGAGTCCTTGCTCAGCATCATACACTGTGCAGAGAGCGTATAAGTGTTATCTCATCAAATCTGCACAAGAGAGACAAGAGTGACCTTCAAATTAGCTTTATTAAACAGATGAGGGAATAGAGGTTACAGAGTTCAGGAAATTTTCCCATGGTTACATTTCATTTTTAGCAAGTGCTAAGGAGAAAGACAATTCTTCTTGCTGTATTTGGTTATCCTGGCTCAACTTCCCATAGGCTTTAGAGGCTCTTTTGGAAGTTTCTTGATAAGACAATTTTTCCAGTATTAGATATCCTCTGATGCTTCCTTTGGCATCCTGATCTCCTTCCTCCCCATCTTTAAAGCTGTTATGAGAGTGGTCACAAAGAGGAGGTTAGTATAACTAATGGATGGAACATCTGTTATCTTGATCATGTGAAGACATCAGCTGTGACACAAGGAGACAAAATTCAGAACCTGATGAAATAGATTTAAAACACTTAAGACTTTAGAGATATAGGCTAGTATCAGTTCCCTGCTAATAGCATTGGGGTATAAAATTATATACATTTTGTTTTTGTAAGGAGAAATAAGGAACTTCATTATCTCCTCTTTACACCAGGACTTGAAGGAAGCAAAAGTTCTTTTGCTCCTTGTCCACTGGGTCTGTTGTGGTTAAAAGCTCAGCCTGAGTTTGAATCTAGGATAAAGCCTTCAGAGTGGTGGAGCTCAGAAAGTTACTTACCCTCCCTGGGCCTCAATTTTCTCGGTGTTTACAGGGATTTAATAATAACAGTCCTTTTGTCCTGTTAGCAAGACTAAATTAAGGGCCATCCAGGCACAGAATGAGCAGGAAGTGCTGTTAGCTATCATTACTTAGAAGAGAGACTGTGGCTTTTAAACAGATGCTTGCAAAGTTCAGAGACCTGCAGCTACCAGCTTTGTTTACCCGTCCTGACTGATCCCTCCCCTCCTCTGTCACAAGGGCAGGTCTAGACAAGGATATGGAGTGAAGATCACACCTCAGAGATGCTTGAACCTCTTCCTTTGTGGTGTCCAGCTTGGCTGTGTACAAAGTTTCTCTGGGGCTCATGACAAGCTCTCTTGCCCTTGCTTCTGGCAAGACATCATCTCCAGTTGTTTGGTGGACAATTCCTGGATGTCTCAAGTTCACCTTACACTCATCATGTTGTAAACCCATCTTGTCACTTATTTCCAACTAAACTACTCTTCTTCCTGATTTTCCTACGTCCATCCTCTCTCACCTTAAGAATCATTTTTCGTTCCCTCTTTTTGCTTAAATTCTGGTTACCAAAACAGGAGTGTCCATTTTTGTTGATGGCAGCCATCACCTGGTACCTCTATTTTCAACCCTTTATGGAGTTGATACATATTTACAGTTATTCATCAATGTTGATTGAACATCTTTTCCCTGCTAGGTCATCAGCCCCATGAAGTCTGAGTCATGTCTGGTTTCTCATGACAGTATTCCTGGTACCATCTATGACAATGGTGGCATTCCACAAATAAAGGCTAACTATTGATTTGTTCTCTCTGTTTATCTTTTACCCCTGTAGGGGAGTAAAATTTGCCACCCTAAAATGTGTTTTATCCACATGAGCATTAATTTAGGTTGATTATCTTTAAGAAACAGAAGACACAGGAAGTCTTTGTTTTTACCTCCCCCTTAGATCAGCCCTCGGATTTCTTTGGAAGGAATGATGCTAAAGCTGAAACTCCAGTACTTTAGCCACCTCATGAGAAGAGTTGACTCATTGGAAAAGACTCTGATGCTGGGAAGGATTGGGGGCAGGAGGAGAAGGGGACGACAGAGGATGAGATGGCTGGATGGCATCACTGACTCGATGGACATGAGTCTGAGTGAACTCAGGGAGTTGGTGATGGACAGGGAGGCCTGGCGTGCTGCGATTCATGGGGTCGCAAAGAGTCGGACACGACTGAGTGACCGAACTGAACTGAACTGAACTAGCTGCTAAAAAAAATTTTAACAGACAACCTATACCAGGCAGGGAGCATTATAGTATGAACAAGATGTGGGGACAGTGAACAACCCAGCAAAGAATGTTGGTTAAAATTTCTCTCTGTGTTCCATTGTCTGTTTGGCCCCAAAAACATTTATTTACAAACTTGCTTTTCTGTCTCCATGTCAGTTGCTTTTCCTCCCTTTTGAAGAACCAAGTCACTACACTCAATATCTGCCGGGGTCCAGCCCCGGTGGATCCAGGGTAATTTGAAGGGGAGACGGAATAGGCATCCTAGGAAAGAACTTATTTAATTACAGATATAAAGAGAAATTAGAAAAGAATAGTGTAGTAGGAGTACCCACGCTCCAGATGGGAATTCAGCCAGAAAAACGGAGAACAAGAAAGACAGACATGGGGGAATCAATCTTTCCAGAAACTGATCCATTTTCTTTATTTTCAGGTTTGCTTATATACTTTTTGTTATACATCGGGATGAATACAGAGTCACGTGGGGTCAGCAGACCTGACCCTTGTCAAAATCAGGTGCTTCATATAAAATTATACAAAGGTCTTATGGGTTTTACATCATCTTCTGGCCATGAGGCCTGCTGACATTTTATAGCCCTTTCTGATAACGATCAGTCAACCAGAAAACTTATTTTTTCCAGGGGTGATTTTTTCTTAAACCAAGCGCCGTATCTCCAAATAAAGTTGCATTCCTATAGGGTGAGGGTATAGTGGGTTACAATCAAGAAACGAATTTACTTAGCCTAAGGTTTAACATGATTAATCTTAAAGGTTAATACTTATTTCTCCTATATGCTAGTTATATTCATTATAAGGGCAGGGAATATGGAGATTTAGCAGCAAATATTGGCTTAACAAATGAAAATCCTTCACCAATATAATTTCTAATCAATCTACTATACTATACTAATAATTTTCTAACTTCGCAAAAGAGTCTGTATATAGAAAGTTTAAAGCATCTCATGCCTCTCACAGTTGGGAGGCTGTAAACAATCACATGTTGCTGGACGAA
Organism: Aepyceros melampus; assembly: GCA_006408695.1. NCBI lineage: Eukaryota > Metazoa > Chordata > Mammalia > Artiodactyla > Bovidae > Aepyceros > Aepyceros melampus. The sequence goes on along the minus strand of SJXQ01010865.1, from coordinate 186,947 downwards.
CCCGCTCAGGCAGGCTAGAGAACATTCAGAGGAGTTTGTTAAGTTGAAACACTCTTGTCACACCTAGGAATTTTTATTAACTGGAGCTGCAAGTTAACTCCTTCTCTGAGAGAAATGGTGGTGGATGGCCCCCCGTAAAGTCGAGGTATAGGTGAGAGCATAAAACAGTAAAGTAGGCAGACTCTGGTTTGGGAGGCAGATGCTCGGGAACAGGGGGTTTCCTGAGGCTCGATGCCGCCTTTGCGAATGCCGAAGCCTCCTTCCTCATGACCCGTTGCCATGGGCGGAGTTCCTGACGCTGGCTCCTGGCAAACATCCTCTTTTGTCTTAGCTGATGATGATAATTAAGGTGAGGGTTTTAGCCACTTCGGTGAGTTGCTCAGTTTTTCTGCGTCTCTCTTGTGTATACATGTTATTCAACTTTTTATCTTAATTTTCTCCTGTTTATCTGTCTATGTCCATTTAATTCTTAGACCAACTAGAAGATCCTAATGGGTAGAGAAAAATTTCTTCCACTTTGAAACCCAGTTCCTATCCCATATTTCCAATGACACTTTTCCTGGTGAAACCATCAAAACCTCTCACCTGAACCTTTAAAAGACTCTCCTGTAGGACTGTTTGGGTCACCAGACATAGATGAGTGTGAATCCCCATTTTGAAATTTACTAGCTGTGTGATCGTGGGAAATGTTTTGAGCCTCAGTTTTTCTGTTTCTAAAATGAAAATGATAAACATACCCATATGGTAGAAAATCAAAGGAAATAACATGCATAAAGGGATTTGGAAGTGCGGGGCACATAGGGCATTCTCAGTGTGCATTGGTTAGAGGGCAAATCTGAAATGAGGGACACGAAGCACAAATTTCCCACTCATCGGCAATATGTGTCACATTACCTATTCTGGAACTCTATTTCCTTCCGATATCCTCTAAGTCTCTTGTCTGAATTTCATTCTCTCAGGACCTTCCTCTCTCTGTTTGAAGCTAACAGTTAATCTAATAAATTAATACATGCTATGGACTAGTCTCTTAGGGATTTAAAGTGCTACTCTCTGGTAATATATTTTATTCTAAGAGATCCTCTAACACAGAGGGCCCCAATGTCTGGAATCTGGTGCCTGATGATCTGAGATGGAACTGATGAAATGATAATAGAAATAAAGTGCCAATAAATGCAGTACACTTGAATAATCCCGAAATCATCCTCCGCACCCTCGACCCTTCATTCATGGGAAAATTATCTTCCATGAAACTGGTCCCTGGTGTCAAAAAGGCTGAGGATGGACCACTGCTCTCAAAACTGCCTTTTTAAAAAAGAAACTGTTTCTGAAGATGAGACATTTAAGCACATGGCAGGCAGGCTGCGGCTGTCTGGTCCTGCCAGTGTCTGCTCCCCGGGTCTGCTCCCACCCCCACAGCTCTGCCCCTTGACTGCCTCCTTTGGGCTCAGCTTCATAAAAAGCTGCAAAGATACCTGCATGTGAGGCTGAATGGTCTGGAGAGCTCTTGCTTGAAACTCTGAGACTCGGAATTGTCCTTTTGTGGCCAGTCCAACTCATACCTTCATGTTCGGTCCCTCCCATTCTAGTACCATTGTCTTTCCAGAAGTAAGGCTTGTATTTCCCTTTCTAATGTTCCTCCGAGAGACTGGCTGGCTGGGTTCCCCTGATGCTCTGAGAGATTTCCCTCAAGGCTACTTCTCCCTGCTCGCCCAATTCTCAGTGCCCTCTGCTTTGGAATTGCCCATGCTTCTTTTCTACTCACCTGTGTAGAATCACTCCTGGCCACCATGTCAGCGGCACAGAGTACCTGTTCCCTTAGGCTTTGGATGCCCACCTCTTTCTACTGGCTGGCCTCCCTTTTTCTTCTCGAGCCTGTTTTTATAGGGCTTGACCAATCCAAGAAATTATATCTAGAAACAGCACCATCCAGTGTACCTTTACCCACTGAATTTTTCTGAGCTGTCATCCCAAGATAAGAAAAGTGGAGGAGAGACCAAAAGGCCAACCTTTTTGCTACTTATCTAACCATTCTACACAGTTGTTTCTTGTACATAAGAGCCAACACCTTCCATTCCTTGAGTTAGGCATAATCATCTGTTTAAAAGCACTTTGAATAGTAGACAAAACAAAACACAAATAAAAACAAAACCCAACAAAAACTCCATGTTGAATTCTAACATATCTTAATTCCCATAATTAAATGTTATTATATTAATATATCTTCAATATAATTATAAAAGGCTCTGCAGTATATCTGGCATGAAATAGTTTTACTTAGCACAGGATTTGTGGATCTAATTAGGTAGCATCCATCTTAAGGCCTATAGTAAAATTATCTCTAAAGCTCTTAAAAATGGCAACCTAAACTTTCCTTAATGTCAAAAACAAATTTGCAAGAGTAAATTTATCATGAACCATGACAGATTTATGTAATCATAACTTTAAAGTAGTAATTATCATTTCCAGAGGATTTGGAATGATTGGGCTCTGCTTTTAGAAGCAAGGCCTCTGTTATAGCAGAGGATTAATAGCATGTAGGTCACCTGTTATATTTGGAAGTTACTTTAACTTCTTCAGACATTTTCCTGCCAACTCACTATTATAATTTGTGATTACAATCCTAGGCCCTGGAACACACATCTTTGTTAAATTTGAAAATACATAGAGGTTTCTATGAGAAAAGTATTTTATTTTCCCAGCAACTGATTAAAAAAGGATGAGTTCTATATGACTCAGGCTTCCCTGGTGGCTCAGATGGTAAAGATTCTGCCTGCAATGCAAAAAACCCAGGTTCGATCCATGGGTCAGGAAGATAACCTTGAGAAGGGAATGGCTACCCACTCCATCATTCTTGCCTGGAGAATTCCATGGATAGAGGAGCCTGCAGCCTACAGTCCATGGGGTCGGACAGGAATGAGTGACTAACACTTTCACTTTTCACTTTCTATATGACTCACTAGAGGGAAATGGCTTTATTGTTAGTGTCATATAGCATGACCTTCACAACAAAAAGGACCATTAGAGAGGATAAAAAAATTCTGCTTTCTCCACGATGGAGTAACTGGTGCTCAACCTGCCGGCCCACTGAAAACCACTAGGGGACTGAACAAAGTGTTTTTAAGTACTGGTTTGTTACCCAACCAAACTTGGGTCCACTTGCCCCTGAGCAGTAATGCCAATCTCCTGACATTAGTTGTGATGAAGGAGATGTAGCGTGTATTTTAAAAGCACCAATAAAAGGAGAAGCGATGGCTTGCACTCTAAAGCTCCAAACTGCCCCAGGCGTTTCAGCAAAGGATTTCTAAAGGCCAAGTGCAGGGCAGGCTGTTAACATTATCAGTCCTCAGGTGTCTGTAGGTCTAGGACCTCATGCTCCTCGACCAGTTAATGTCGTCCATTTGGCGGTGGTTTTAGCATCTGTAAAGTAACTCAGGAAAAGAGCGTCAGATACTGTTATCCAGATACTTCAGAGAGGAGCCCCCGCATGGGCATGGGGTCTGTCCCGGGAAGGCCCCCTAGGGTCCTCCTCCATTACCAGCTGACAGACAGCCCAGGGCTGTGATACCCGACACAGGAAAGGAGGAATACGAGCACTCAGTTGCCCCCAGATTTCCATCAGGAAGTCCTTCACAACTCCATCATGAGAGGGGAACCCAGACAGGATACAGGTATCCTCCTGACCTGAGCTGTCAGAGACTGGAGTTCATGGAGGCTGAAGCTGCTAAACTTTTCCAGAAAGAGCAGAGAGAAGAGGGAGCTACGCGGAAAAATCTCTTTAGCGTGAGACTCCATGAAGCAGAGCAAAGATCTACCGGAAAGCTGTAAACAGAACGTTTCCAAATAGTTTTGTCCCAACAGACAGAGTGAAAAAAAGAAGCCATCACAAATAGAGGCCCAAGCTTTGCAAGTAGAGAGTAGTCCCTCTCGATACAACTAGAGAAAACCCATGTGCAGCAATAAAGACTCAGAGCAGCCAAAAAATCTTAATTAATTAATTAAAAAACACCCCAGGGCTTCCCTGGTGGCTCAATGGTAAAGAATCCTCCTGTCAATGCAGGAGACACAGATTTGATCACTGCTGCAGGAAGGTCCACATGCTGCGGAGCGGCTAAGCCCATGTCCCACAACTGCTGAGCCTGTGCTCTGAAGCTGGGGAGCCACCGCTACTGAAGCCCGCCTATCCTAGATCCCATACGCCACAAGAAGAGAAGCCACCATAATGAGAAGCCTCACCGGCAACCAGAGAGTAGGCTCTGCTCCCTGCAACTAGAGAAAAGCCTGTGCAGCAATGAAGACTGCGCACAGCCAGTAAATAAATAAATAAAGTTATTTAAAAAAACAACCATTGTTTAGACTAGCTTTCTGGGTTTTTCAATACTTAAATATCTGATAAGTTGAAGACTTTCTAATAACTATTTTAAGGTGCTTATTCCTTCGGATGAAGTATACTTTTTTTTTTTTTAAATTCTGGAGAAATGATCTTGTTTGGAATCTCCATAATTTAAAAGGTAGAGGCAGTCTGACTTAGGACGTGGAACCAGACTGCCTGACTTTGAATCCTGATTAAGACACTTAGTAGCTGTATATCTTGGGCAAGTTATTTACTCTATCTGAGTATTAGTTTTTCACTGGTTAAAAAAAAAACGGGGAGAGTGTAGCATCAGCTTCTTAGGGTTGCTATGAAAATGAAATAGATTAATATATCTAAATCATTTAGATCAGAATCAGGCATGTAGAAAATGTTTAGTAAGTGTTAGCTATTATTATTTTAAATAGATATACTTGGAAAGTATTGATCCTGTGATATTGAGTCCTATTATCCAGAAACAACCATACACTTCATTATTTTCATCCTAAAATTCAATACCTTCTGTTTATGAAAGGTAACAATACGCTGACAACTTGAATAATTATCTCATTTCAACAAAAACTCAAGATGGTATTATATTTTGAGAAAAAGAAAACATTACAAAATAATCAATAAACATTTTTTCAGTTTTGTTAGTCTGAGATTTTTATTTAGCAATCTCAGTGATTTACATTTTACAATGATTTTCCTACAGAGCACTCCTTTAAAACACAAAGTGTTGTTTTCCGGAAAGAAATGTAATGAAGAAACAAAAATGAATCTCATTAAAATTGGTTATGTTGGCTGCTTTCATTTCCAATAAGCAAAGATAATTTCAAATTGAAACATATGTGTACACCAAGGGACAATACTACTAATGAAGAGTGTATCCAAATGTCAAAACATGCAGACTTTGTAGTTTTGGAAATACAGTCCAAAATCCAAATGTCATAAACACTCAAGTGACTTTTGTGTTCCAAACAAAGGCCAAATGGCCAAATCTGGCTTACGTTACCATGGAGACACACTTTGATGGAAGGATGTCTGATGAGGTTGGGCAGCATGAATGATTAAGGGGAGTGTTGTGATAAATGATCATACGTGGCAGTGTGGTTACCCTTTGCAAGAGATTAAGGGTGTATGTGCTGTGTAGATAGCATTGTTTAAGAAAATATTATATCAGCTAATGTCTATAAGTGCTGAGCAAACCAGAAATATTTGAATATTCTCTTTGAGGTTCTTAATATAAAAATGTAAGGTGTGAAAAAGACAGCAATTCAATTTTGAGGACAAAAGTTAATCACAAGCATAGTTTATTTTATTGTGCTTCTCAACAAATACCATACTATGAAACTTCATAAAATAAACTAATTTTAAAAAACCTAGTTATTAAAACTGTCAGCCCAAGCCTACCATAAAGGTGAATTTTCTCTTCTTGGTGGGAATTGGCCACTAATTCAAATTAATTTAATTGCAGTCACAGATGTGTGTCCCTACTATGTGGAAGGCACTAGGATGTGTAACAGTAATACAAAGATAAGAAAGACAGTGTGTGTGGTTGTGAAGGAATGATAAGTCCAAAGATAATGTATTCTGCTTTAGGTTATAACATAGTCATAACAGTGATTCAAATTAAAGGCCGTAACGATTCACTGGAGGAGAATATTGAATTTGGACGTGAGGACCAGGGGAAGTGTTCAAAGAATAGAAAGTCCTCAAGGAGAGCAAAAAGATGTGTAGCCAAAAAAAAAAAGCACTAGAATAGGAAAGACTTGAAGGAAGAAAAGCAAAAGATGTGTACCTATAGGGTTATTAGATGAGTATGACTCACGCACAGAATATGAAGGGGGCTACAGAGAAATGAGAATGTCTCAAAAATGTAGACTGAGGACATATGCACTTCCTCAGTCCCAACCATTCTCCTTAATTAAAAAGAAAAAAAAAAATCCACAGTAGCATGGGAAAATAAGAAGAGTCTGGTCAAGAGAAAATTTGAAGAATCTTTGATATTCAGCAGTCAGGATCTGGTCTACAGGAAAATGTAATGGGAGGCCATTTTAGCACATCAAACATGCTGTCCAGGGAAGTTAGACCCAGAGGAACTCCAACCCTAGAAGCAGTCAAAGAACAGTGAAGCTAATTAGGGCAGTCTTCCGAGTTATTATTGGAGAGTTGAGTCTTGAACTCTAAGACAAAGGAATTGTCCTTCTTATACAAAATCATACACAGCAGAGCCATTTCCCACAGCCTGAAGCATCGTGGTGAGTGATGCTAAAGATGCAGACAGGACCTCAGAAAGATGCTGATGTGTGGGAGTGATAGAAAGCTTTCACTCTCAGAGAACAAGCTCCACTTCTTGAGGGAAGCAAAAGCGATCAAATGTTCTCACTTTGTGGAATATCCTAGACAAGAATATCCTACATTTAGATCTGAAACAATTGAATGGGAAAGCAATAGAATGGGAAAGACTAGAAATCTCTTCAAGAAAATTAGAGATATGAAGAAAACATTTCATCTAAAGTTGGGCATAATAAAGGACAGAAATGGTATGGACCTAACAGAAGCAGAAGATATTAATAAGAGGTGGCAAGAATACACAGAAGAACTGTACAAAAAAGATCTTCATGACCCAGATAACCACAATGGTGTGATCACTCACCTAGAGCCAGACATCCTGGAATGCGAAGTCAAGTGGGCCTTAGGAAACATCACTACAAACAAAGCTAGCAGAGGTGATGGAATTCCAGTTGAGCTATTTCAAATCCAAAAAGACTATGATGTGAAAGTGCTTCACTCAATATGCCAGCAAGTTTGGAAAACTCAGCAGGGGCCACAGGACTGGAAAAGGTCAGTTTTCATTCCAATTCCAAAGAAAGGCAAGGCCAAAGAATGTTCAAACTACTGCACAATTGCACTCATCTCACAAGCTAGCAAAGTAGTGCTCCAAATCCCCAAACATTTCAACAGTACACGAACCGTGAACTTCCAGATGTTCAAGCTGGATCTAGAAAAGGCAAAGGAGCCAGAGATCAAATTGCCAACATCCACTGGATCATCAAAAGAGCAAGAGAGTTCCATAAAAACACTTGCTTCATTGATTACACCAAAGCCTTTGACTGTGTAGACCACAACAAACTGTGGAAAATTCTTCCAGAGATGGGAATACCAAACCACCTTACCTGCCTACTGAGAATTCTGTATGCAGGTCAAGAAGTTAGAACTGGATATGGAACAACAGACTGGTTCCAAATTGGGAAAGGAGTACGTCAAGCCTGTATATTGTCATCCTGCTTATTTAACTTATATGCAGAGTACATCATGAGAAATTCTGGGCTGAATGAAGCACAAGCTGGAATCAAGATTGCTGGGAGAAATATCAATAACCTCAGATACACAGATGACACCACCCTTATGGCAGAAAGTGAAGAACTAAAGAGTCTCTTGATGAAAGTGAAAGAGGAGAGTGAAAAAGCTGGCTTAAAACTCAGCATTCAAAACATGAAGATCATGGTAAATAGGTGGGGAAACAATGAAAACAGTGGGAGACTTTATTTTCTTGGGCTTCAGAATTACTGCAGAGGGTGACTGAAGCCATGAAATTAAAAAATGCTTGCTCCTTGGAAGAAAAGCTATGACCAGGCTAGAAAACATATTAAAAAGCATAGATGTTACTTTGCTGACAAAAGTCCATCTAGTCAAAGCTGTGGTTTTTCCAGTAGTCATATGTGGATATGAAACTTGGAGTACAAAAAAAGTTGTAAAGTCATGTCTAAAATTCTCCAATACATGAGCCATGAACTTCCAGATGCTCAAGCTGGCTTTAGAAAAGGCAGAGGAACCAGAGATCAAATTACCAACATGCGCTGGATCACTGAAAAAGCAAGAGAGTTTCAGAAAAACATCTACTTCTGCTTTATTGACTATGCCAAAGCTTTTGACTGTGTGGATCACAATAAACTGTGGAAAATTCTGAAAAAGATGGGAATATCAGACCACCTAACCTGCCTCTTGAGAAATCTGTATGCAGGTCAGGAAGCAACAGTTAGAACTGGACATGGAACAACAGACTGGTTCCAAATAGGAAAAGGAGTACATCAAGGCTGTATATTGTCACCCTGCTTATTTAACTTCTATGCAGAGTACATTATGAGAAACACTGGGCTGGAAGAAGCACAAGCTGGAATCAAGATTTCCGGGAGAAATATCAATAACCTCAGATATGCAGATGACACCACCCTTGTGGCAGAAAGTGAAGAGGAACTAAAGAGCCTCTTGATGAAAGTGAAAAAGGAGAGTGTAAAAGTTGGCTTAAAGCTCAACATTCAGAAAACTAAGATCATGGCACCCAGTCTCATCACTTCATGGAAAATAGATGGGGAAACAGTGGCTGACTTTATTTTTCTGGGCTCCAAAATCACTGCAGATGGTGATTGCAGCCATGAAATTAAAAGACACTTATTCCTTGGAAAGAAAGTTATGACCAACCTAGACAACATATTAAAAAGCAAATACAGTACTTTGTCAACAAAGATCTGTCTAGTCAAGGCTATGGTTTTTCCTGTGGTCATGTATGGATGTGAGCATAGGACTATAAAGAAAGCTGAGCTCCAAAGAATTGATGCTTTTGAACTGTGGTGTTGGAGAAGACTCTTGAGAGTCCCTTGGACTGCAAGGAGGTCCAACCAGTCCATCCTAAAGAAAATCAGTCCTGAATATTCATTTGAACAGCTGATGCTGAAGCTGAAACTCCAATACTTCGGCCACCTGGTGGGAAACTGACTCATCGGAAAAGACCCTGATGCTTGGGAAGATTTAAAGCAGGAGGAGGAAGGGGACAACAGAGGGTGAGATGGTTGGATGGCATCACCATCTTGATGGACACGCGTTTGAGCAACCTCTGGGAGTTGGTGATGGACAAGGAAGCCTAATTTGCTGCAGTCCATGGCGTCACAAAGAGGTGGGCAGGACTGAATGACTGAGCTGACAGATCTGAAACTCAGTCCACTTCCTTTCAGCAGCAGTTTGGTCCTGGCCACTGTGAGCTGAAAGATTCTGACCCAGACCTAGAGTGACCATGAGCTTTGTGTGGTTTTCAAGGAGGTGCAGAATCAGAGCAAATTTGCACGTGGCTTAACCTAATCAAGAAGTTTAAACTAAAGAACTGGCTAAATCATAACAGAGGATGTTCTTATGTGGGAGAAGTGAATTGAGATGACAGGGCAATTGGGGCTGGGCAAATGTGTGCATGGTCTCCTTACATGAACTGCTTTGATGTGAATTGTGAATTAATAAAAATAAAGTTATTCTCTCCCCCCACAATTAAACAAACAAAATATAAACTCTGTGAAATAGAGATCCAACATGCGCTGGATCACTGAAAAAGCAAGAGAGTTTCAGAAAAACATCTACTTCTGCTTTATTGACTATGCCAAAGCTTTTGACTGTGTGGATCACAATAAACTGTGGAAAATTCTGAAAAAGATGGGAATATCAGACCACCTAACCTGCCTCTTGAGAAATCTGTATGCAGGTCAGGAAGCAACAGTTAGAACTGGACATGGAACAACAGACTGGTTCCAAATAGGAAAAGGAGTACATCAAGGCTGTATATTGTCACCCTGCTTATTTAACTTCTATGCAGAGTACATTATGAGAAACACTGGGCTGGAAGAAGCACAAGCTGGAATCAAGATTTCCGGGAGAAATATCAATAACCTCAGATATGCAGATGACACCACCCTTGTGGCAGAAAGTGAAGAGGAACTAAAGAGCCTCTTGATGAAAGTGAAAAAGGAGAGTGTAAAAGTTGGCTTAAAGCTCAACATTCAGAAAACTAAGATCATGGCACCCAGTCTCATCACTTCATGGAAAATAGATGGGGAAACAGTGGCTGACTTTATTTTTCTGGGCTCCAAAATCACTGCAGATGGTGATTGCAGCCATGAAATTAAAAGACACTTATTCCTTGGAAAGAAAGTTATGACCAACCTAGACAACATATTAAAAAGCAAATACAGTACTTTGTCAACAAAGATCTGTCTAGTCAAGGCTATGGTTTTTCCTGTGGTCATGTATGGATGTGAGCATAGGACTATAAAGAAAGCTGAGCTCCAAAGAATTGATGCTTTTGAACTGTGGTGTTGGAGAAGACTCTTGAGAGTCCCTTGGACTGCAAGGAGGTCCAACCAGTCCATCCTAAAGAAAATCAGTCCTGAATATTCATTTGAACAGCTGATGCTGAAGCTGAAACTCCAATACTTCGGCCACCTGGTGGGAAACTGACTCATCGGAAAAGACCCTGATGCTTGGGAAGATTTAAAGCAGGAGGAGGAAGGGGACAACAGAGGGTGAGATGGTTGGATGGCATCACCATCTTGATGGACACGCGTTTGAGCAACCTCTGGGAGTTGGTGATGGACAAGGAAGCTAATTTGCTGCAGTCCATGGCGTCACAAAGAGGTGGGCAGGACTGAATGACTGAGCTGACAGATCTGAAACTCAGTCCACTTCCTTTCAGCAGCAGTTTGGTCCTGGCCACTGTGAGCTGAAAGATTCTGACCCAGACCTAGAGTGACCATGAGCTTTGTGTGGTTTTCAAGGAGGTGCAGAATCAGAGCAAATTTGCACGTGGCTTAACCTAATCAAGAAGTTTAAACTAAAGAACTGGCTAAATCATAACAGAGGATGTTCTTATGTGGGAGAAGTGAATTGAGATGACAGGGCAATTGGGGCTGGGCAAATGTGTGCATGGTCTCCTTACATGAACTGCTTTGATGTGAATTGTGAATTAATAAAAATAAAGTTATTCTCTCCCCCCACAATTAAACAAACAAAATATAAACTCTGTGAAATAGAGAGTATTATTAAAATAAAAAGTAAAATAGCAAATATGCATTTTCTACAAGTATATATCATCTCAGTATCACATTTCTTTTCTTTTTTGGTCTGATTTTGGTAAATACTGATATACTGTTTCACTTGTTTTACTATAACTAGATTATGTGATATAGATATATATTGTTGCTTTTGCTTAGTTGCTAAGTCATGTCCAACTCTTTGTGACCCTATGGACTGTAGCCTGCCAGGCTCCTCTGTCCATGGGATTTCCCAGGCAAGAATACTGGAGCGGGTTGCCATTTCCTTCTCCAGAGGATCTCCTGTCCTGGGGATTGAACCTGAGTCTCCTGCATTGACAGGCAGACTCTTTAAGGCTGAGCCACCAGGGAAGCCCCACAGATATGTACTGTGCAGAGTTAAATGATCAAAAAAGTGTAAACAAACAAAAAAATGCAATCAATTCATTTGGTTGTAATTTTAACCCCATTTGTCTTTCCTGAAAATGTCAGTACTTTTATTTCTTCTTCTCTCTTTGCATTTTCTACAAGTATATATCATCTCAGTATCACATTTCTTTTCTTTTTTGGTCTGATTTTGGTAAATACTGATATACTGTTTCACTTGTTTTACTATAACTAGATTATGTGATATAGATATATATTGTTGCTTTTGCTTAGTTGCTAAGTCATGTCCAACTCTTTGTGACCCTATGGACTGTAGCCTGCCAGGCTCCTCTGTCCATGGGATTTCCCAGGCAAGAATACTGGAGCGGGTTGCCATTTCCTTCTCCAGAGGATCTCCTGTCCTGGGGATTGAACCTGAGTCTCCTGCATTGACAGGCAGACTCTTTAAGGCTGAGCCACCAGGGAAGCCCCACAGATATGTACTGTGCAGAGTTAAATGATCAAAAAAGTGTAAACAAACAAAAAAATGCAATCAATTCATTTGGTTGTAATTTTAACCCCATTTGTCTTTCCTGAAAATGTCAGTACTTTTATTTCTTCTTCTCTCTCTCTCTCTCTCTTTTTTTTTTTTGGTAATTATTCATATGTTAGTTTTATTTCCTTTAGCTGCTGCTGCTAAGTCACTTTAGTCGTGTCCGACTCTGTGCGACCCCATAGATGGCAGCCCACCAGGCTCCCCGATCCCTGGGATTCTCCAGGCAAGAACACTGGAGTGGGTTGCCATTTCTTTCTCCAATGTATGAAAGTGAAAAGTGAAAGTGAAGTCGCTCAGTCATGTCCCACTCATAGAGACCCCATGGACTGTAGCCCACCAGGCTCCTCCATCCATGGGATTTTCCAGGCAAGAGTACTCGAGTGGGGTGCCATTGCCTTCTCTGTTCCTTTAGCTAGTACAACTCATTATTTAGTGATTTTGGAAGATGGGGGAGTTAAGCTGAATGTTAATACTTATGTAGGCTTGGAGATCTTCTTTTCTAAACCTACACTGTCATTACAGTCCCTGGAGTCTCTCAGTTCAATTCAGTTGTTCATTCATGTCCAACTCTTTGCAACCCCCATGGACTGCAGTACGCCAGGCCTCCCTGCCCATCACCAACTCCCACAGTCTACTCAAACTCATGTCCATTGAGTCGGTGATGCCATCCAACCATCTCATCCTCTGTCGTCCCCTTCTCCTCCCGCCTTCAATCTTTCCCAACATCATGGTCTTTTCAAATAAGTCAGTTCTTCATATCAAGTGGCCAAAGTATTGGAGTTTCAGCTTCAGCATCAGTCCTTCCAATGAATATTCTGGACTGATTTCCTTTGGGATGGACTGGTTGGATCTCCTTGCAGACCAAGGGACTCTTAAGAGTCTTCTTAGCCTGGTTAAATTGCTGGGTATAGAAAAAATGTGTTTTTTTTTTTTTCTGTCTCAATTCTATTAATTCATGTGTGTTCGTGCTAAGTTGCTTCAGTCATGTCCAACTCTTTGTGACTCTATGGACTGCAGCCCCCCCATGCTCCTCTGTCCATGGGATTTTCCAGGCAAGAATACTGGAGTGGGTTGCCATGCCCTCCTCCAGGGTATCCTCCCAACCCAGGGATGGAAGCCACACTTCTTATATCTCCTGGCATTGGCAGGAGGTTCTTTACTACTAGCACTACCTGGGAAGTCCGGTTAATTCATAGGGCCAGTATAAATTAAAGGCTTATATTTACATTATAAATTTAAAATACCTTTTTAGATTTTAATTGATGGACAACATTAATAATTATAAATTATCATTAGTAGACTCAAACCAACTCTTCCCTCTCCCTTTCTTCCCCTTTTTCTTATAGATGACCTTGCTTTTTGTTTTATGGGGAAAGAGATACAGATGCCTGCCATCAATGGGGAGTTCTCTCTCCACTAACCCTTGACAAGTTTCTCCTCTCTTTCCTTTAGTGCTTTCACCTATTTTTCTTTAATTTTTTTTATTGTGGTAAAAGTCACATAATATAAAACATACTGTTTTCACCATATTTAGTTGTGCAGCTCAGTGGCACTAAGTACACTCATATTGTTGTGCCCCTCCCACCATTATCCATCTCCCAAATTTCTCATCTTCCTAAAGGGCAACTCTGTCCCCATTAAACACTAATCCCCTGTCCTCCTACATCTGGCCCCTGGTGTCTACCAGTGTACTTCTGGGATTTGCTTAGTGCTTTCACTTTGGTAGATCAATATGCCCAGCATTCCAGCCAAGCCTTGAGTCTCATCAATTAACACCTGACACTCTCCATCCTCTCCTTCCTCTGATCTCTTGCTCAAAAGCAGAGCAGTACATTCCTGGTTCAGAGAGCCCTGACTCCACCTACTAAACTATATCCAAGTGAACTTTGATATTGAGAAGACTAAATGAGGGGGAGGGTATAAACCCTGCCATCTTGAGGGAGTCCAAGTATTTCACAATCAGTCCCATTAACAGTAATGATCTTATTCTCATCTTTCAGTGACAAAAGAACCAACTCCTGTCCCAAGAATATTGACCTGGGCAGCAGTAGCTTCTGCCATTGGCTCACCTCAGTCTCAACCACACTGTGTCCTGTTCTCGGTCTGTGCCTAGTGACTTTCAGTCGTGAGTGAAGCTTGCTTCTCATCTTCTATTTCCCCAGTGTACTTATTTCTCCTTGGTTGCTGTCCTGGCCCTACTTCTGGTCTATACTGCTATTCTGTCCTATTTTCTCATCCTTAGAATTGCATCTTATTTCTCCAAAGTTCTCCCCCTTGTTCTTCATATGGTACAGCTTATCCATTTCCTATGCTGAAAATAACTAAGGTTCTCATGCAGTTTCTGCTGATCTTCCAGGGTTAAAAGGACAAGTTCAGTTCAGTTCAGTTCACTCAGTCACGTCTGACTCTTTGTGACCCCATGAACTGTAGCACGCCAGCCCTCCCTGTCCATCCAAACTCCCAGAGTTACTCAAACTCATGTCCATTGAGTTGGTGATGCCATGCAACCATCTCATCCTCTGTCATCCCCTTCTCCTCCAGCCTTCAATCTTTCCCAGCATTAGGGTCTTTTCAAATGAGTCAGTTCTTTGCATCAGGTGGCCAAAGCACTGGAGTTTCAGCTTTAGCATCAGTCCTTCCAATGAATATTCAGGACTGATTTCTTTTGGGATGCACTGAATACCACAGTTCAAAAGCATCAATTCTTCTGCTCAGGAGGTGCAGATGAGAGGAGATGGAGTAGGAAAGAGAAAGCAGTGACAACTCAAAACAAAGTCCAAGAAGTCTGTCCTTAGGGTAGAGGTGATTCATCAGTCTTCTGGTTCCTCAGTGAAATTGAGAAGAATGTCAGGCTACAAAAATAGAGTGGATTCCTGTCTGAAATAGCTTTCTTAAACTTTAATAATATATGCATGATTCAAAATGATACAAGTAACAAAAAAAAGATCAGAAAATTTAGCTGTAAAAACTTAATTAACTAAATTTGAAGTGCACAAAATTATATTTTACAGTGAAACCCAAGAGAGTGCACATTAATTGTATTTTAATCAGTTTTGACCACTGTGCCTAGTTCAAACAAGATGTTGCAATAGAATGATCATGGAAATTAATACTTTGACTGGAGTTATTTGTCCCTCTAAAGAAAGGGTGATGAAACTAAACTGATTCTTCTTCCCTAGAATGATTTTGAGACACAGGACAGAAACTATGGAGAGAAAGTCACCCAGCCCAGTCATTTCAGACTCCAGGAAATGAATGAAAACATGAAAGATCTGTAGGAAAGAATGTCAAAGAACAAGCTCTGACTCAATGGAAATTAGGCATAGATAATCAGGGATTTCATGGGATTTTACATTTTCCTTTGTATTCACTCTGCAGATAAGAGTGGTCTAGATCAGTATTAGAATTGCTGATGTCCAGTGATCACCTAGATAAAGAACCTTCTACAAGGCACATTTTATAACAGGCACTTATAGCAGAAATTTTTCTTCTATGTATATTGCTTTGTAATTGATTTTGGAAAATTCTAATTGATTAAAAAATAATATGTTACACAGTTGTTTTGAAAATGACAGCTTAAAATAAGTGAATGTCACCGGGTATATAAAATTATTTTGGCAGAAGCTAAAGTAATAGATGAGCTGCGAATTACCCTCTAAACTGAATATTCCTTTAGTTTGTTATTTTGTTGAAAAGACTAATTCAACAAATGAACCCTAGGGACTTCCTTGGCAGTCCAGGGGTTAAGACTTCACGTTCCAATGAAGTGGGTGCAGGTTCCATCACTGGTTGGAGAGCTAGGATCCTACCAGCTCTCCATGACCAAAAAAACCAAAACAGAAGCAATATTGTAACAAATTCAGTTAAGACTTAGTCCAAGCAACACAAGGATCTTAACTATATTGTCTATGCTAGTCTAGGTTTTCATTTCCTTATTATCTAGAATCATGTGAATAAAAAGAGAATTGTGATGGGGATGAAAGTTTAGGTGAGAGGCTGGAAACTGCCAACCAGAATGTCCCCACTGAGAACTAGAATGCTGGCAATGGCACCCCACTCCACTACTCTTGCCTGGAAAATCTCATGGGCAGAGGATTCTGGTAGGCTGCAGTCCATGGGATCGCAAAGAGTCGGACACAACTGAGCGACTTCACTTTCACTTTTCACTTTCATGCATTGGAGAAGGAAATGGCAACCCACTCCAGTGTTCTTGCCTGGAGAATCCCAGGGACGGGGGAGTCTGTCGGGCTACCGTCTATGGGGTCACACAGAGTCAGACACAACTGAAGCGACTTAGCAGCAGCAGCAGCAGCAGCAGGAACTCACATGGTGGACTGATGATGTGACAACATTGATTGCTCTCTGGTTTGCTAAAACCAATCCCAAATCTGTTCTGCCACCCTTGGTCATCTCACCATTAGTACTTTCCGTCAGCTGCTTCACTTTACCAGTATTAATAACAAATGCCATTTCAATTCTACATAATAGAAATGCAATTTAAATAAGTTAATTTGTTCATAATTGATCTATCTGACAAAAAAATGATGAAAAAGATCAAGTTAGCATCATCTTAAGGTATTCCAGGTACTTTTCATATGACATAAAGCTTCCCCCAAATCCCTGAAATGTCAGTGAAATTTACATCCATTTTAATTTGCACTAAAATGATAATTTACATTTTACAGTTGAGGAATTGAAAATTCAGGATAATGTGGTAGCCTGAGTCTAAATCTAGATTTACTTGACTCCAAAATCTGAGTTCTTTCATTTATCCTATACTTTTCATGAAAGGGAGAAGGTTGAGGTTGTTGACTGAGGAATGTTTGAAGATTATCAAATGCATTTTAGCCCTGTATCAATTCCTGTCACTATTTCCAAAATTTAAACAAGCACAAAAATAGCATGTAACATACCAAAACTCCAGATGCTTTATCCTCAACTAGGGATCTGAATAACAAAATTCTTCTATAAAATATGAATAATATTCAACTTGCCATATGAGTCGTAATTCCACTGACAGAACTACCATCTTGGGTGATGGGTGAATTGCTGTGAATTTAGGCTCATGGGTACATTCAAGAAGATCATATGATGCTCAAGCTTGGAAGGCACTCTATGATGAAGCAACTTTCACACTTACTTCTGTAGTCCCCTTTAGATTAAACAAATAAATTTTTAGATAAAAACATAATTCTATCTGGACAGGTAGGTATGGTTGCATGCATGCTAAGTCACTTCAGTCATGTCCAAGTGTCTGAGACCCCGTGGACTGTAGCCCACCAGGCTCCTCAGTCCATAGGATCTCCCAGGCAAGAATACTGGCATGGGTCGCCATGCCTTCCTCCAGGGGACCTTCCTGACCCAGGGATTGAACCCATGACTCTTAGTCTCCTGCACTGGCAGGTGGGTTCTTTACCACTGGCACCACCTGGGGAGCCTGTAGGCATGGTTAATAGTAAGGCATTGTCAGCCATCAACACTTTATCTCAAATTAAATTGTCAGAATAACAAACCTTCCACTTACCAGGCCTCATCAGGAAGAGGGAGCCAGACTTGTTGGTTTTGAGGAAAGAAGTGAAAAAAAAAAACACAAAAACTGTAGAATACTGAACAAGTTTGGGTAGGATTCTGTATAAGAAGAAAATGCCTGTGAGAACAGACTCCAAAATACCCAAGTATCACACCCTTGAAGTCTGAATTTCATAGCAAAATAATATTACAGACAGGTAAGCTCCAATTCACTTCATCATTTGACTTCTGAAATTTTAAATATGGAAAAATACACAAACCAAAACTCCTGCTTAAACCCTTGGGCGATAACATCTCTTCTTAGTACACCTGTACTGGCCAAAGCGGGTCATGCTGTACTCTAACTCCACACGCCCTCTAGTGTTACCTCTCTGGAAATGCAGTTGCTAGTCCTCTGCTTATATAAGTATTTTCTCTTTGAAGAAAATTTCCAAAGCAGCCTGTGTTTAAAAATCTGTTTATCCTGTATAGGATACTCATACTGATACTGATGTTCTTCTCCTACTAGTACATTATTTTACCTTACTTCAGTTCAGTTCAGTTCAATTCAGTTGCTCAGTCGTGTCCGACTCTTTGTGACCCCATGAATCGTAGCATGCCAGTCCTCCCTGTCCATCACCAACTCCCGGAGTTCACTCAGACTCACACCCATCCAGTCAGTGATGCCATCCAGCCATCTCATCCTCGGTCGTCCCCTTCTCCTCCTGCCCCCAATCCCTCCCAGCATCAGGGTCTTTTCCAATGAGTCAACTCTTCGCATGAGGTGGCCGAAGTACTGGAGTTTCAGCTTCAGCATCATTCCTTCCAAAGAAATCCCAGGGTTGATCTCCTTCAGAATGGACTGGTTGGATCTCCTTGCAGTCCAAGGGACTCTCAAGAGTCTTCTCCAACACCACTTCAAAAGCATCAATTGTTCGGTGCTCAGCCTTCTTCACAGTCCAACTCTCACATCCATACATGACCACTGGAAAAACCATAGCCTTGACTAGACGGACCTTTGTTGGCAAAGTAACGTCTCTGCTTTTCATATGCTATCTAGGTTGGTCATAACTTTTCTTCCAAGGAGTAAGCGTCTTTTAATTTCATGGCTGCAGTCATCATCTGCAGTGATTTTGGAGCCCCAAAAAATAAAGTCTGACACTGTTTCCACTGTTTCCCCATCTATTTCCCATGAAGTGATGGAACCGGATGCCATGATCTTTGTTTTCTGAATGTTGAGCTTTAAGCCAACATTTTCACTCTCCTCTTTCACTTTCATCAAGAGGCTTTTTAGCTCCTCTTCACTTTCTGCCATAAGGGTGGTGTCATCTGCATATTTGAGGTTATTGATATTTCTCCCGGCAATCTTGATTCCAGCTTGTGTTTCTTCCAGCCCAGCGTTTCTCATGATTTACTCTGCATAGAAGTTAAATAAGCAGGGTGACAATATATAGCCTTGATGTACTCCTTTTCCTATTTGGAACCAGTCTGTTGTTCCATGTCCAGTTCTAACTGTTGCTTCCCGACCTGCATATAAAATGGCCTGCTGCTGCTGCTAAATCACTTCAGTCGTGTTCGACTCTTTGCAACCCTATGAACTATATAGCCCACCAGGCTTCTCTGTCCATGGGATTTCCTAGGCAAGAATACTGGAGGGGGTTGCCAGCCTCCACCAAGGGATTTTCCCCACCCAGGGATCGAACCCAAGTCTCTTGCATCTCCTGCATTGGCAGACGTGTTCTTTATCACTAGTGTCACCTGGGAAGCCCCCCAAAATGGCCTATAATTATTCAACACAGATTAATGTATCCAATCTTGTCATTGTTTATGCATACTTTATGCATCCAAAATGACCTGCAAGGATGCATAAGCTGTGACAAGATTGGATACATTCAACTGTGCTGAATGATATTTAAAAATTTTTTTGAGGCAAAACAATAAAGAAATTAGATAAAATACATAAAATAACAATCGACCATCTGTCCATTAATAGGCTAGATAGACAGCTGGACATATTTATATTAGGCAGGATAGACTGTGTTTTGCTATGGTAAAAACAATTTTGAAATCCAGGGGCTTGAAACCATGAAGCTTTAGTTTCTCTTTCCGGTTACAGATACACTACAGGTGACCTGGAGACCTGCTCCCCACTCCCATCTCTAGTTTTTATGCCATTGAGGAGTCACTGTCTCTCATGTGGTCGGTCACCCTGCAGAGGAAAAAAAAGAGCTTTGAAGGATCTTGCACTGGCAATTATATGCGTTGGTCGTGTTGCTTTGGCTCATTCTCATTGGCCAGAGCTAGTCTCGTGACTCCACCCTGGCGAGAGCTGGAAAGTCCCGCCTTCCCTGTGGAAGGAGATAAACTGGATATCCGTGGGCAGCAGGAAGCAGTCAGGGTGAAAAAGAAAGCCAGGGCAGATCCGGTTCATTGTGACCTTGATATAAAAACAAACACAACAGCTCAGGAAAGTTGCAACTACTTTTGATTTTAGGATCAGATAGGAATTTCTCCAGGCCTCCTCACAAAAAGGACAATGGGGAACTTGTTACATCAGCCTTGCAGTACTTTTGAAGCCTTTTTTAAAAAGGGCTTATGACATCACAACCATCCACAGTTTGTTTAAAGAAACTCCAGAGGAGTGAAATTCTTGTGGTTTAGAAATCTACTTCTCTGCAAAGCTCTTGATTCAGGGATGTATTTAAACATTCCACTTCAAAGACTATGTTTAATCAATTGAGGAGCAGTAAGCACTAGATCAATGGCACCCCACTCCAGTACTCTTGCCTGGAAAATCCCATGGATGGAGAAGCCTGGTGGGCTGCAGTCCATGGGGTCGCTAAGAATCGGACACGACTGAGCGACTTCACTTTCACTTTTCACTTTCATGCATTGGAGAAGGAAACGGCAACCCACTCCAGTGTTCTTGCCTGGAGAGTCCCAGGGACGGGGGAGCCTGGCGGGCTCCGTTTATGGGGTCGCAAAGAGTTGGACACGACTGAAGCGACTTAGCAGCAGCAGCAGCAGCAAGCACTAGATTGGAGAAGGCAGTGGCACCCCACTCCAGTCCTCTTGCCTGGAAAATCCCAAGGCGGTGGAGCCTGGTAGGCTGCAGTCCATGGGGTCGCGAAGAGTCGGACACGACTGAGGGACTTCCCTTTCACTTTTCACTTTCATGCATTGGAGAAGGAAACGGCAACCCACTCCAGTGTTCTTGCCTGAAGAATCCCAGGGATGGGAGAGCCTGGTGGGCTGCCGTCTATGGAGTCGCACAGAGTCGGACAAGACTGAAGCGACTTAGCAGCAGCAAGCACTAGATAAGGGTCTCAAGGAAGCTTCTGGAAAAGTTATTCTTTACTGCCAGGAGAGAATCAGCCCACCCTTCTTACTAACTCTTAACCATGGATTCGTTAATATCCTAATATGGTTAGTGTTTTGATTGTCTTCCTGTTCACAATTTCTCTTTTCTACTATGTCCAAGTTGTCATGCTTTTCTGAACTGCTTTATCTATTTGACTTTTTTTTTTTAATGATTCAGATATTCTGGTAAAATTCTTTCCTATTATTATTTCCTATATATCAACATACTTTCTTGAACTAATCACAGACTTTTAAAACTAAACTTTTAAATTTTAGAATAGTTTTAGGTTTTAAAAAGTAATTGAGAAGATAGTGCAGAGAGCTGACAAGCCACACCTTGTTTCACCGGTTGTTCGCATCCTACATTATTGATGATCTGATACTTAGATCGCTAGATCCTACCTGGCCCTTCCTCTTTCCACTGCCCCATTATTCTGATTTCCATCCATATCTGAAATTCCACTCTTTACCAAAACAATGGGCCTTCGTGGGTTCCTTGGACTATGTTATGATGCGTCTGCTGAATTTCTACCTCTCCTATATATTACACGTGAAAATTGACAAAATTCAATAACCAGTTATTACCAACCCAATACTTATTTTACTAAACAACAAAATGAAGTTTCCAAGTTCAACTTAACCTGCTAAAACTGAAATGTAACTGAAAAGAACACAAAATTCCTGCTTAATTCCACCCACAAATTCTCTTACCTGACACATCTATTACCATAATTATTACCACGGAAGTCAAAGACCATCTAAGTTCTTAGTCTCTTAGATCCTGGAGGAGGGAGACTAGTTTCAAAACTTTCCATTAAAAATCTGCAAAAATTAACTGCTGTTGGGAAAATAGGAGAGCGAAGGTATAAATACATGGTGGAAAAAAATATATATATGTACACATATAATTTCAATCATGATTTTCAAATGCTGTTACCATGATCCTTACCACTTAGACTTCACTATTTTATATGATATATAACAAAGCAAAATGAGACAACACCAAACAGTACATGTGATAAAAACTATTACCACGCCAATTCAGAGGATTACCAAAAAACTTGTTTAAAAATGAGTATAGGGACCTCCCTGGTGGTCCAGTGGATAAAACTCCACCCTCCAATGCAGGGGGTGTAGATGTGGTCCCTGGTCAGAGAGCTAAGATCCTACATGCCTCACAGCCAAAACACCAAAACCTGAAACAGAAGAAATATTGTGACAAGTTCAGTAAAGACTTAAAAATAAATGTGACTGGATGAATAAAATTTTGGATCTAGGAAAGGGTCAAGGAAAAAAAATGAAATCATTTTATTTGGAAAAGAAAAAGATGAAGTCAAAAATAAATGAATTTATATACTAGATTAATATATCAACAATAATTTCCTGTTCATTTTAGTGTAAACTGCCTCGAACCCTCTGTAGAGTGAAGCAGGATTCAAAGTGCTCAATCAGCACATCACATACTAAAGGGAAAAAAGAGGTAAAATTTCAACTGTGTCCTGTGTTATCTATACTACTGCTTCTGAGATATTCTTTTCCATTTTTCTTCTCTTCTCAATAGTTGCAGTTTACTAAACGCTTATTAGAGTTTTCTCCTTGGATTATCAAAGCTAAATTCACCATCAGCTTCCACCCACCAATCCACCCACCAAACCACCCACTTGTTCATTTCCCACTCTCTGTCAGTGGCACCATCATTTCCTGCATTACTAAAGCTTAATTTTTTGAGTCATCAATGACTCATTCTTCTTATCTTCTGATTTTACTTAGTCCCCAGAAATTCTGGTTTTGCAAAGTCTCTCTGGATTCCTTTCACTTTCTCCTGTTTTCATAACCTCATCACCTTGTCCTCGTATAACTCAAATACTCCCTATGCACTTTGGTCTCTGTGCTACATCAATTTACAGGAGCAGCCGTCTGACTGAAAAATAAAATTGATGACAGTTCAAGTCTTTGTTTCTCAAGAAATGCACAGTGAAGTAGCTGAGAGTGAGGTCTGAAGCCTTATTGCATTGGTTAAAATCTGTCTCCGTCTATTCCTAGTAGTTACTTCATCTGCCTCAGTTATTTCATCTGTAAAGTGGGAATGATAATGGTACACATAAGATTATTGTGAGAGTAAATAGACTTGACACATGAAGTCATGTACAGCATTTACAACAATATCTGAAATATGATAAGTTATTTACTATTTATTTTATTGTTACTGAAAATCATTACTAGTCTGTCACTATCTAAGAAGATAGCAGTTATTTTCCCTAAATTATCCTTCATCTCCACTCTCAACTTTCTACCCAAATCCTCTCCCAGAAGTCAGCCTACCCTGCTCTTAGTATCTCTGGTCATTTTTGCTAGATACTTTTCTTGTCTTATTCCAAAGTGAAATCTCATCTCTGATTCTTTCCAATTTTTCAAACTTTCTACCAGGGAAGGGATGGCTAAAGCAGTTTACCAGGTGCAGGTGATGAAGGTGGAGCCACTGAAGAGAACTTAAAATCAAAAACCAAACAGATGAAAAATCAGCTTGAGTTTTATTTCTCCTATGGGCTGACAGTTCTTAAAATATCACTGATATATGCCTTCTTCCTCATCTCAATCTTTTGATCCAGTTGCTATAGTTACTGTTGAATTTTAGTAATATATACATATATAAATATGAATATACACACATAATACATATTTGTATATGTATATGTACACAAATAGTGCTGAAGTGATTAGAATTAGCTGAGACTTTGCCAATAGGAAGGCAGCAGACAGGGACAGGAGAGGCCTGAGATTCTCTCTGTGCACATTTGGTGTTAACTGGTTCCTGTTTTAGATGGAGATCTGATGTAGAAATTTATGAGATTAACAGTTCAGTTCAGTCTCTCATCATGTCCAGCTCTTTGAGACCCCATGGACTGCAGCATGCCAGACCTCCCTGTCCATCACCAACTCCCAGGGTTTACTCAAACTCATGCCCATTGAGTCGGTGATGCCATCCAACCATCTCATCCTCTGTCATCTCCTTCTCCTCCCACCTTCAATCTTTCCCAGCATCAGGGTCTTTTCAAATGAGTCAGTTCTTTCCATCAGGTGGCCAAAGTATAAGGGACTCACAAGAGTCTTCTCCAACACCTCAGTTCAAAAACATCAATTCTTTGGCACTCAGTTTTCTTTATAGTTCAACGCTCACATCCATACATGACTACTGGAAAAACCAGAGCCTTGACTAGACAGACCTTTGTTGGCAAAGTAATGTCTCTACTTTTTAATATGCTGTCTAGGTTGATCATAACTTATCTTCCAAGGAATAAGTGTCTTTTAATTTCATGGCTGCAGTCACTATCTGCAGTGATTTTGGAGCCGCCCCCAAATAAGGTCAGCCACTGTGTCCACTGTTTCTCCATCTATTTCCCATGAAGTGATGTGACCAGATGCCATGATCTTTGGTTTCTGAATATTGAGCTTTAAGGCAACTTTTTCACTCTCCTTTTTCACTTCATCAAGAGTCTCTTTAGTTCCTCTTCACTTTCTGCCATAACGGTGGTGTCATCTGCGTACCTGAGGTTATTGATATTTCTCCTGGAAATCTTTATATCAGCTTGTGCTTCATCCAGCCCAGCGTTTCTCATGATGTACACTGCATATTAAGTTAAATAAGCATGGTGACAATATGCATCCTTGATGTACTCATTTTCCTATTCGAAACCATGTTGTTGTTCCATATCCAGTTCTAACTGTTGCTTCCTGACCTGCATACAAGTTTCTCAAGAGGCAGGTCTTGAGAAATACCAGGTGGTCTGGTATTCCCATCTCTTTCAGAATTTTCCACAGTTATTGTGATCCACACAGCCAATGGCTTTGGCATAGTCAATAAAGCAGAAATAGATGGTTTTCTGGAACTCTCTTGCTTTTTCAATGATCCAGCGCATGTTGGTAATTTGATCTCTGCCTTTTCTAAATCCAGCTTGAACATCTGGAAGTTCATGGCTGACATATTGTTGAAGCTTGGCTTGGAGAATTTTGAGCATTACTTTACTAGCATGTGAGATAGGTGCAATTGTGTGGTAGTTTGAGCATTCTTTGGCATTGTCTTTCTTTGGAAATAGAATGAAAATTGAACTTTTCCAGTTCTGTGGCCTCTGCTGAGTTTCCCAAATTTGCTGGCATATTGAATGCATCATTTTCACAACATCATTTTTTAGGATTTGAAATAGCTCAATTGGAATTCCAATTGTTTGTAGTGATGCTTCCTAAGGCCCACCTGACTTCACACATTCCAGGATGTCTGGCTTGTGATTATCTGGGTCAAGGTTTTTTTGTACAATTCTTCTGTGTAATCTTGCCACCTATTCTTAATATCTTCTTCTCTGTTAAGTCCATACCATTTCTTTCCTTTATTGTGCCCTTCTTTGCATGAAATATTCCCTTGATATCCTCTAATTTTCTTGAAGAGATCTCTAGTCTTTCCCATTTATTGTTTTCCTCTATTTCTTTGCACTGATCACTGAGGAAGGCTTTCTTATCACTCTTTGCTATTCTTTGGAACTCTGCATTCAAATGGGTATATCTTTCCTTTTCTCCTTTGCTTTTCGCTTCTCTTGTTTTCTCAGCTATTTGTAAGGCCTCCTCAGATGGCCATTTTGCTTTTTTGCATTTCTTTTTCTTGGGGATGGTCTTGCTCCCTGTCTCCTGTACAATGTCATGAACCTCTATCCATAGTTCATCAGGCACTTTGTCTATCAGATCTAGTTCTTTAAATCTATTTCTCATTTTCACTGTATAATCATTAGGGATTTGATTTAGATAATACCTGAATGGTCTAGTGGTTTTCCCTACTTTCTTCAATTTACATCTAATCAGGCAATAAGGAGTTCATAATCTGAGCCACAGTCAGCTCCTGGTCTTGTTTTTGCTAACTGTTTAGAGCTTCTTCATCTTTGGTTGCAAAGAATATAATCAATCTGATTTTGGTGTTGACCATCCAGTGATGTCCATGTGAGATTAACAAGCATTTCATTAACATTAGTAGCTCCACTGCTGGGATTCTTCCTGTCTCTCAATTTGCCAGTGATCTTTTTTTTTTTTTTTTTTTTTGAGAGAGACTGTGCATTGAAAGACAGCATTGGGCTCTCCATGGAGAAGTTACCAAAATGAATTGATGGCTTTACAGTAAAGGTAAAAAGTGAAGCTCAGAAGACACTTGATTAAAAAAAAATAAGAAAAGAAAAAGAACTGGTTGGAAACAACATATTAAAAAAATCATACATTATGACCAAGTGAGCTTTATTTCAGGGATGCAAGGATTCTTCAATATTCACAAATAAATCAATGTGATAATAACACATTAACAAAGGATAAAAACCATATGATTATCTCGATAGATCCAGAGAAAGCCTTTGACAAAATTCAACACCCGTTTATGATAAAAACTCTCCAGAAAGCAGACATAGGATCATACCTCAACATAATAAAAGCCATATATGATAAACCCACAGCAAACATTATCCTCAAAGGTGAAAAATTGAAAGCATTTCCCCTAAAGTCAGGAAGAAGACAAAGGTGCCCACTCACCACTACTATTCAACATAGTTTTGGAAGTTTTAGTCACAGCAATCAGAGAAGAAAGAGAAATAAAAGGAAGCCAGATTGGAAAAGAAGAAGTAAAACCCCCACCATTTGCAGATGACATGATCCTCTACATAGAAAACCCTAAAGACACCACCAGAAAATTACTAGAGCTAATCAATGAATATAGTAAAGTTGTAGGATATAAAATTAATACACAGAAATCCCTTGCATTCCTATATGCTAACAATGAGCAAACAGAAAAAGAAATTAAGGAAATAACCCCATTCACCATTGCAAAGAAAAGAATAAATACTTAGGAATAAATCTACCTAAAGAAACAAAAGACCTATATATAGAAAACTATAAAACACTGATGAAAGAAATAAAAGAAGAAATAGATGGAGAAATATATCATGTCTGTGGATCAGAAAAATCAATATAGTGAAAATGAGTATACTACTACCCAAGCAATCTATAGATTCAATGCAATCCCTATCAAGCTATCAACAGTATTTTTCAGAGAACGAGAACAAATAATTTCACAATTTGTATGGAAATACAAAAAACCTCGAATAGCCAAAGCAATCTTGAGAAAGAAGAATGGAACTGGAGGAATCAACCTGCCTGACTTTAGACTATACTACAAAGCCACAGTCATCAAGACAGTATGGTACTGGCAAAAGACAGAAATATAGATCAATGGGACAAAATAGAAAGCCCAGAAATAAATCCATGCACCTATGGACACCTTATCTTTGACAAAGGAGGCAAGAATATACAATGGAGAAAAGACAATCTCTTTAACAAGTGGTGCTGGGAAAACTGGTCAACTACTTGTAAAAGAATGAAACTAGAACACTTTCTAACACCATACACAAAAATAAACTCAAAATGGATTAAAGATCTAAATGTAAGACCAGAAACTATAAAACTCCTAGAGAAGAACATAGGCAAAACACTCTCTGACATAAATCACAGCAGGATCCTCTATAATCCACCTCCCAGAGTAATGGAAATAAAAGCAAAAATAAACAAATGTGACCTTCAGTTTAGTTCAGTTCAGTCGCTTAGTTGTGTCCGACTCTTTGCGACCCCATGAATTCCAGCATGCCAGGCCTCCCTGTCCATCACCAACTCCTGGAGTTCACTCAGACTCATGTCCATTGAGTCGGTGAGGTGATGCCATCCAGCCATCTCGTCCTCTGTTGTCCCCTTCTCCTCCCGCCCCCAATCCCTCCTAGCATCAGAGTCTTTTCCAATGAGTCAACTCTTCGCATAAGGTGGCCAAAGTATTGGAGTTTCAGTTTCAGCATCAGTCCTTCCAAAGAACCCCAGGACTGATCTCCTTTAGAATGGACTGGTTGGATCTCCTTGCAGTCCAAGGGACTCTCAAGAGTTTTGTCCAACACCACAGTTCAAAACCATCAACTCTTCGGTGCTCAGCTTTCTTCACAATCCAACTCTTACATCCATACATGACCACTGGAAAAACCATAGCCTTGACTAGACGACCTTTGTTGGCAAAGTAATGAGACCTAATTAAACTTAAAAGCTTTTGCACAATGAAGGAAACTATAAGCAAGGTAAAAAGACAGCTTTCAAAGTGGAGAAAATAATAGCAAATGAAGCAACTGACAAAGAGTTAATCTCAAAATTATACAAACAGCACATACAGTTCAATACCAGAAAATTAAATGACCCAATTAAAAAATGGGCCAAAGAACTACACAGACATTTCTCCAAAGAAGACATACAGATGGCTAACAAACACATGAAGATGCTCAACATCATTCATTATCAGAGAAATGCAAATCAAAACCACAATGAGGTACCATCTCATGCTGCTACCAAAAAGTCTACAAACAATAAATGCTGGAGAGGGTGTGGAGAAAAGGGAACCCTCTTATACTGTTAGTGGGAATGCAAACTAGTGCAGCTACTATGAAGAACAGTGTGGAGATTCCTTAAAAAACTGAAAATAGAACTGCCGTACAACCCAGCAATTCCACTGCTGGGCATATATACTGAGGAAACTGGAATTGAAAGAGGCTCGTGTACCCTAATGTTCCTGTTTACACTAGCTGTTTACACTAGCACTGTTTACAGTAGCTAGGACATGGAAGCAACCTAGATGTCCATTGGCAGATGAATGGATAAGAAAGCTGTGGTACATATTCACAACGGAATATTACTCAGCTGTTAAAAAGAACACATTTGAATCAGTTCTAATGAGGTGGATGAAACTGGAGCTGATTATACAGAGTGAAGTAAGCCAGAAAGAAAAACCAATACAGTATATTAACACATATATATGGAATTTAGAAAGATGGTAATGACGACCCTTTGTTTAAGCAGCAAAAGAGACACAGATATAAAGAACAGACTTTTGGACTCTAGGAGAAGGCGAAGGTGGGATGATTTGAGAGAATAGCATTTAAACATGTATATTACCATATGTGAAATAGACAAACAGTCCAAGTTTGATGCGTGAAACAGGGCACTCAAAGCTGGTGTACTAGGACAACCCAGAGGGATAGGGTGGGGAGGGAGTGGGGCGGGTGCTCAGGATGGGGGACACATGTACACCTGTAGCTGATTCATGTCAATGTATGGCAAAAACTGCTACAATATTGTAAAGTAATTAACCTCCAATTAAAATTAATTAATTAATTTTAAAAAGATTTGGTAATGTCATATATATATATATGTACCTGAGTCACTTTGCTGTTCAGCAAAAATTAAAAACAGCATAGTAAATGAATTATACTTCAATAAAAATTTATTAAAAAAAAAGAACTGGTTGGAAAACCATCCTTGTAACTGTCATCCTTACATCCATGTGTCAGGGGCTAGCAGGAAGTTAATTTAAGATTTCCTATCTTCTTTAATGCTTTCTGTCTTATTATCCTGAATGTAGAGTACATGATGTTAAAAAAGGAATTTCTCTTTTATTCCCCCAGAATTGAATTTAGTCGGAATTTTTCCACGTCTCTTCCTTTTATTTCAAAAGGTGTGACTGGGTTTTGTGGTCGTCTTGCTACATGACACTTCTGGGAAACTGAGAGAAGCCAGTGCTAGTATTCTTCAGCACTAACCTGGATTTCTGCATTTACATACTTGTCTACACTGGCTTCCTCAATGATTTAAAGACCTTTGTATCATTTATGTAACATGCATTCTATCTCTTTGATATTACTGGCTTAGTTTATTTCATAAAATTGATCTAGTCAGAGAAGAAAGAAAAAGGTTTTCCTGATTTCCATTTCTATTCTTTCTTAGAAGAGGTATCATTCAGAGCAATTGAATCAGCTACATTCTAAGAGTCACCTAATTGATTGAATAGCAGAATGAGGTCTGTATATCTTTCTTTATGGATTAGAGAATTAAATGTTTAAAACCTAAATTACTCACACTATTACCTCCCCAGTAATCTCAGCCATTTTTCATCCAGATTTCTGACTTCATGTAAATTTTAAACCTGTGTAATTTCCCAAGTTTTTATTTTGAAAATTGAAAAACCTACAAGGAAGTTGAAAAAATGTTAGAATGAGACTCAAATATCCTTAACCTAGATTCACCAGTTATTGGGTTGGCCCAAAAGTTCTTTCGGGAAATACACATTAACATGCTAATATTATCTGATATAGAGTCCCAGTCAAATTGATTCAGTTTTCCCATTGATATACTTTATACTGTTTTCTTCAATCCAGGATTGAATCAAGGATCGGGCATTGCATTTAGTTGTCATTTTTCTTTAGTCTCTTAAATCTAGATACTAGCACAGCTATAGATAAGCTTATTTCTTAGGTTTATCTAAAACATAAATTTTTCTGATTTGTAAGAGTAATAAAATGATTTATGCTTGAATCTGTTCTGTTCCAATAAAAAATTAATTATCCTTTTGTAAATCTGCAAAGTGTCTCTTAATAGCTAACACTATGTCTTACATTATTCCATAATATAAGTTGAACAAATTACACTCATTATAAACATTTATAGCTTACAAATTGTTGCTCAAATTAGAAATACTATAATACATAAGGCTCATTTCATCCACTACTAAGATGCATAAATATAATGTCTTTTAATCACCAACCATTCCCTCCTTCTGTTCATATTTGACATTCATTTTACTACTTCTCATCTCCACTCTATCATCTCTCTCTTTATCATTTTCAGTATCTGTTACTTTCCCCCCTTTTTTCCTCTATTCTATCCCTCTATTACCCATCCCACCCCCCAATTACTATTTTCCATAACAGCAATCCTTATTAAGAGCATTTTTGTGGTATGGAATCAATATATGAATATCATGTTAAAGATCTGAGATTAATTGTTGGTCCTGGTCAATATTTGGTCACTCTTTACAGGTAGGGGCTTTGCAGGTGGCTCAGTATAAAGGAGTACTACCTGCCAATGTAGGAGACACAGGTTTGATACCTGGGTCAGGAAGATCCCCTGGAGAAGGAAATGGCAACCCACTCCAGTATTCTTGCCTGGGAAATCCAATGAACAGAGGAGCCTGGTGGACACAGTTGTTGTTGACACAGGGTTGCAGAAGAGTCAGTCACAGCCAAGTACAGCACAGGACTAGGATGACATTGGGGCTTCCCTTCTAGCTCAGTTGGTAAAGAATTTGCCTGCAATGGAGACCCAGTTTCGATTCCTGGGTCAGGAAGATCTCCTGGAGAAAGAAATGGCAACCCACTCCAGTACTCTTGCCTGGAGAAACTCATGGGCAGAGAAGCCTGGCAAGCTACAGTCCATGGGGCTGCAAGAGTCAGACACAACTTAGCAACTAAACCACCACCCTTGGATGGCATTGTCATATTGGTTTTTCATATCAGTAGTGTTTTTTTTAAATGAGGTATAATTGACATATAACATTGTGTTAGTTTCACTTGTATAATGTAATGATTTAACGTATGTATATATTGCAAAACGATCACCACAGTAAGTCTAGTTCACACTTGTTATTATACATAGTTACAAATTATTTTCTCCCTGTGATGAGAACTTTTAATATCTATTCTTTTAGCAACTCTTAAACATATAAAACAGTGAACTATATAATATACAGCATAGAATACATATACTATACATGATATATAATTTATATTGATATATTTCAATATAAACATATAATACAGATTAACTATAGTCTCTTTCTCTGTTTTGTATTCCATTTCCAAAAAGGCCTTCTCTGTTATCTCTGACTTAGTACCTGTGAGCCCCCCAAAAAGAATGAGAATGAGAAAGGAAACAGATACACTGGAATTCACTATAAATGGGTGAGTTCTTTATCGCTCTAGGCCTGAGACAACGCATTTCTAAACTAAAGCTATGAACCCCTACCTTGCAGGACTTTTTGTGAGTGTTAAATAAAATAAATCATGTCGAACAGTGAGGAGAGAAACCGTAAAAAGAATAAGCACTTGGAAAATATTAGCTATTCTTAGGGACATGTATAACTGAATCACTTTCCTATACACCTGAAACTAACAAAACATTGTAAATCAACTATACTTGAATAGAAAATAAAAATTAAAAAATAAATCATAAAAATTATTTAAAAAATAGTAGCTATCTTTATTTTTCCTGACAACAAATTTTATGTGAATTGAAGGAATTTTCTCTGAAACTTTGCTGAGGTTTGTGTTCCTCGGGTCACAAAGTCTGTTTCCCTGAGACCTGAGAAATGTCCAAGAATATAAAAAGTAATCTTGAATATATGCTTATTATCTCTTTGATGTGTTTTGCTGTTTTGTTGTGCTGCCTTTCCAGAGGGAATGGTATCCAACTGTATGATATATTATCATTATTTTATTTCAGTATAATCACATCATTTCTCATATAATTACATGAGGCCACTAACAGCAACAGTGTTGTGTTATTCCTGATTTAGGGGAATGCTTATACTTTTCTTAAGTTTGTGAGAAACAGGCATCACAGGTGTGGATTACCTACCTGTTGAGACTTCTAATTTGGTATTGGAAGTCATTATAAATGCAACTAATTTGAACAGTTTGGGGGGGGAAATATTGACCATAAACCAAGGTCAATTACATTTTGTCAATACTATAGTCATTTGGTGGAAAAGGCAATGGCACCCCACACCAGTACTCTTGCCTGGAAAATCCCATGGACAGAGGAGCCTGGTAGGCTGCAGTCCATGAGGTCGCTAGGAGTAGGACACGACTGAATGACTTCACTTTCACTTTTCACTTTCATGCATTGGAGAAGGAAATGGCAACTCACTTCAGTGTTCTTGCCTGGAGAATCCCAGGGACGGGGGAGCCTGGTGGGCTGCCGTCTATGGGGTGGCACAGAGTCGGACACAACTGAACTGACTTAGCAGGAGTAGCAGCATGGTCATTTGGAGCCAGATAATTCTTCTTTGGGAAGACAGTCTTGTGGTTTGTAAGATGTTGAGCACCAGCTGACCTTTAACCCCAGACACCCAGACATAAGTATCAGCCTCATGCTTGTGACAACCACACCCCCAGACGTTGCCAGATGTCCCCTGGGGGAGTGGTGGTGGTAGTATAAAATCCCCCTGCTTGGAACTCACAGTCTTAAACTCACACTGCATTTGACTTAACCTGATGCAAGTCATTAAAGAATTGAAAACACAATTCCCTGTAAGAATAAAGGTAAAAAGAAGAATGAGGCTTGGAATGATCCATTCTTATTGATTTTGCACTCAGGACATTCTTTTAGTCAAGATATTTTCCTAAAAGGGAGACGAATCCACCCACTATTTCCACAGAAGCACTTACAGCGCCTTTCTGCTTGACAGGTCAAGCCAGGCTTCACAGAGAGCTCCTGACTACTGCAATTTATTTCAGAATCCAATACATTGATTTCCTCCTCGAATCTTGACCTACTGCTCTCATCTTACTATCTCATAGCAGCATCCACCCCCCACCTCTTCACAGAGATGGTCTTCTTCCAGGCACTCTAAAGTTAAGGGCTCAAGATTAAACAATTAAATGGTCCATTTGAAAGATTTTGCAAATGTCTGCAGATTCATTTAAATACTGACTCATCACATTATCCTTTTCGGAAGCAAAACCCACTCTCCATTCCCCCAATTATTGCTTTCCTACATAGTGTGCTTGAGGTTTCAAATCTTTGGGGCCTGATTGAAAAAAAAATCAACATATTTTTCAAGTAGGTTAGCCTGAAGTTCAGGGGGTCATGAAGACACCAGGACTTATACCAGATCTTTGATCTTTGATTGTGAATGTACTGACTTGGGCTTCCCTGGTGTCTCAGTCAGTAAAGAATCCACCTGTAATGTAGGAGACCAGGGTTCAATCCCTGGGTTGGGAAGATCCTCTGAAGAAGGAAATGGCAACCCACTGCAATATTCTTGCCTGGAGAATCCCATGGACAGAGGAGCCTGGTGGACTACAGCACATGGTGTCACAAGGGTCGGAAATGACCGAGTAACTAAACCCCAACTGTTGACTTACTTTGCTTACCAAATAAAGTTTGCATTTCCTCTCTTTATTATCCTAATAAAAAAAGAACCTTTGGGTTCTTTACTACTAGCAGGATATGGGAAGCCCAATAACCCTTAGCACTATGCAACAAATTGCCACCTCTCCTGGGAGAAAGTCGCTGTTAAAATAGTGAGTGACTAAAACACAGTTTTTTCTATTATAAGGACACAGACTTGACCCCATAAGATGCTTAATGGAACATTGGGATAAATTGGTCTGTTTTTCTTGTCTCTTCTCATCCCAGCCTTTGATGTCTGCTCTCAAACTAGGACCAAGAGGATGGTGAGATTTGGGGTTTATTTGTTGTGAAGCAATAAGATGCTGACAACAGCTGTTCTCAGATTCAAGAGTTTGATGACTGTTCCTGACTCTGCTGGGGAACAGGGAAAACTCAGGCAAGCAGAAGTTTTGAGTTCCATTCTCTCTGCCTGTCCCATAAGAGAAGATGAGGCCAGTCTCTCCAACAACCTGACTGCATCTGAAAGGACCACAATGCAGCAGGTAAGCTACACAGTCCCACCTTTCCAGGTCTTGCTCAACCATCCCCTCTTCAGGCAACTTCCCATGTTCCACTTAAAGTAACCAAACATGGTCCTAGGCCCCTGCTACAGGTGTCTCTTTTAGAGTTCTTACCCTTTTACAGCTGTTTTGTGGTTACTTAGTCCTCATATTAGACTGAGATCCTTGAGAACAGGCTCTATATGATTGACTTCAGGAACTTGTGCTCAGAACTTCAGCCTCTGTTCTCCCTAAACAAAGAGTCGGGGAGACCTATGTCTGACCGTTCAGCACAGCTTTCACTTCAGGGCATCCGTCAAGTCTAAGTCCTCCCAACCCCAGCCTTAAGCAAACACACCGTGGCCCAAAACTGGCTTTCCTTTGTAAACATTATTCAACCTATAGTAGAAATTATACTTACTAACCCAGAAAAAGTAGATCTACCAAGAGATTTCTCCCTCCCTTCTTCCCTTCCTTCGTCCTTTCTTTCTGCTTTCTTTTGTCATTAAACATTTTAATGTCTACTCTGCACCAGCTACTTTTCCAGGCACTAGGATTCAGTGGTGAAAGTTGTATTTCTCGTTAATCTTACAACTTAGCATAAATCTCAGAATTGTCTTGAATCTCAAAAGTGACTTGACCACCTTCTTCCTGCCAAGCGGGAGCAGAGCCAGACATCACAATCCCTTGGCATGTCCAGTGAGCTGGGGCACCCTCGGTGCTGCCCTCAAACCTTCTACTGGGCCAGCATCCTTTGTTCCTCCTGAGTCTGGGGCTGCGGACAAGGGAACAGCATCTCACACAAAGTTGGAGCCACCTGGGAGAGCTTGCTTTGCTTTACAAAGCAGTTGCTTGCATTTCTTTTCATCAGCCCGGTAGCCCCTAGCACTATGTATCAAATGGCCACGCCTATTGGGATAAAGTCCCCATTGATCTGATGAGTGACTAAAACAGAATTTTTCAGATCATAAGGACACAACAGACTTGATCCCACAAGATACTGGCTGATTTGTCATCTGATACACCTCTTTACTGTCGTTATGAGAAACATGCCCTTTAAGAAAAGATGTCTAAGGATATTAGGTATATCCAGCATACGAATGAGGGCCCATGGATCTCTGCATGATGAGTGACATTGTTTTGAAAAAAAACAAAACAAAACTATTTCCCAATGGAAATTTCTAGTCTATCAATAGAAATGTAAATTGTTGCATAAGAACAATTGTCTCATATTGGGACTTTGCACCAGGAATGAAATTATTTCTATTTTTGTGAGTTGCAGAAATAATAGACATTTAAACCCTGGCTTCTTGGAAACCTGTGGAAGAGAAACTTGGCAAAATAAAGGCAGAATGATTACATGTCATTAGAAGGAAAGAAAATGTGTTCTGTAAAGATACATTTAATTTTGTTTCAGAAATAAATTCTAAGAAGATATTTTTTGAGATATTCGGAAGTGTGTTTCAGTGGGACACATTTTTCCTTCCTAGTGATGGTGTGGCTTTATAATGATGTTATATGATAAGGTTCTGGTGAAGGAATTGGTTTTCTGTGCCCCATTTGAACTTATTTGATCAGGCATTTGTAAGGAACCAGGATTATAAAGTGAGGCAATAAACACAATCATGTCACATTATATTTTCTTAATGTTTTTTCATTCTATTGTCCCCACTTCCTTAATGGAGAAATTAGTTACTCTCTGTTGCTGTATATTTCTTTTTGTTTTGTGTTCCAGAAGAACACTTTTAAGGTCACACACGGGGAGAAACTTACCCCCAAGAACTAAATGAAGTTGCTTTTCAAATCTGCTGTTTTGTTGTACTATTAAATCAGAGCATTTAACCTTTTAGTTTCCATTAACTTTCTCTATTGGATGGTGGAGGCGACCAGATTCCAGGTATCCCTTTCCTCGGCATCAGTCTGATTCCAAACAAGAAGAGATATCAGGTCACATTCTCAAAGGGGGAGACTACATTAGATCATTTACAAAATTGGAGCCAACAAGACAAGAATTTACACTTAATTTACCACACTGGGGCACTGCCTGTGGCCTTCAGTATTGTGTTTCTCAAACCACCTAAAGAATCATTAAAAGAACAACATTCTAATCCATCAAAAGGTAATACTCTTATAGAATAAAGGTAATCATGAAGTATTAGAAAAATAATTTTAAACATAAAAAACATATACAACAATATCAAAACTCAAAACAACTTTTTGTTATTAGATTTAATAGACATAAAATTGCATTATAGCTTTTAAATGCTTACATTCAGTTTCTGATCTTGCCTCATGAGGGTGCTGTACCCAAAATGACACTGTGTCAGCAAGCACCCAAGGTTGCTGCTGCTGCTGCTGCTGCTAAGTCGCTTCAGTTGTGTCCAACTCTGTGCGACCCTATAGATGGCAGCCCAACAGGCTTCCTCGTCCCTGGGATTGTCCAGGCAAGAACACTGGAGTGGGTTGCCATTTCCTTCTCCAATGCATGAAAGTGAAAAGTGAAAGTCAAGTCCCTCAGTTGTTCTGACTCCTAGCGACCCCATGGACTGCAGCCCACCAGGCTCCTCCATCCATGGGACTTTCCAGGCAAGAGTACTGGAGTTGGGTGCCATTGCCTTCTCTGTAGAGCAAGGTTAGACCACACAAATCAATGAGAAGAGATGGAGGGGACTTCCCTGGTGGTCCAGTGGTTAAGAATCTGCCTTCCAATGCAGGAGATGTGGGTTTGATCTCTGGTCAGGGAACTAAGATCCCACATGCCTCAGAACAACTAAGCCTGAAGGCTACAACTACTGAGCCCACACACTGCAACTAGAGAGCCTGTGCACCGAATCAAAAGATTCTGCATGATTCAGTAAAGACCCCACATGACATATCTAAGACCTGACACAGCCAAATAAATAAATAAAGGAAATGGAGCAAGCCTTGAGTGCTCTGCCCTATTCAACTGAAAGAAATACTATGAATAGAACAGCCTTCGTGGGATCTGCCCCAGGTAGCTGATAAGGAAGAAAGTTGTTTATTGTGGGACAATTCAAGAACCCAACATTTGATCATTTAGCTATTGCTGGGTGTATTTATATTCATATTTTAATTTATCTACTTATTTATACTTTCCTTTAGCACAGTGGGATGGATCTGAAATCAAACCATGAAGTTGGTCCGTTGGAGAGATGCCCAGGTTTCTGGATAGGAGCCAGAAATGCTAAGTGACATCACTCATGAAATATTACTCAAGTTCTCAGGCCATGAGCACCTCTGATAGAAAGTGTTCCAAAGAAAAAAATATATCCATGCAATATGTCCTAGTTGTATGCTACATATAGCAGTGATTCTCTGACTGAAGAGAAATTTTTTGATCATACGTTATATCAGAGACTGACTACATTCACAAGAAAGCTGAGATGAGTACCAGTTGCTAAGCTGAGATTTGGCCAATAAAACCATAAGCCAGAATGAGGGTGAAATAGAGTGAAGGATATTTGTTAGAAAGAGAAAAGAAAGTGCATTTAGGGATAAAAAAAAGGCAACTGGGAAGATGAAGTTTACATACGGCCAGGAGATGAATGGCCAATAACTCTTCCTTGAATAAGCCAGTGTTACTCAAGGTTTTGTGCATTATAAAATATGAGGAATGCATATATTATTTTCTTATAAGAAAAGCCAAAGGCAAGCTCAGGTGGATCATTCATCACTGATAGAGAAAAAAGACAAGGCTTGTTTGAAGGTTCCAAGTAATGAATCTGAGGATTTTTATCACAAAAGCCTCAATAGATTGTAAATATGAGGCTGAATAAGAACCTGTGAGTCACTGGGGTCTGCTTGAGAAAATCTGAACACTGTGCTTCAGTGCTGCTTCTAGGACACATGGATTCAGGACTCAGGAAAAGAACATTAAGAGAAAGAGTTTGTTCCTATGCCAAGTTCAGAATGACCTCAATTAATTCAGAAGGTCAGAGTTCTGAGGTTTCAACAAACCATTAAGATGGATGCTGGGACTTTTCCAGTGACTTTTTCCTACAATAGGATTGTAGCCTTAAAAAACCATATGCTGCTAAGTTGCTTCAGTCGTGTCTGACCTGTGCGACCCCATAGACAGCAGCCCACCAGGCTCCCCATCCCTGGGATTCTCTAGGCAAGAATACTGGAGTGGGTTGCCATTTCCTTCTTCAATGCATGAAAGTGAAAAGTCAAAGTGAAGTTGCTCAGTCGTGTCCAACTCTCAGCAACCTCCGGACTGCAGCCTACCAGGCTCCTCCATCCATGGGATTTTCCAGGCAAGAGTACTGGAGTGGGGTGCCATTGCCTTCTTCAAAAACCATATAATCTGAAATTAAAAAAAAATACTGAAACAGTTTGATGTGGGGAAAGGGTACTGGCCTTGTTTCTAGGAGACCCAGTTGTAGACTCACGTCCTGTCCACCTGACCTCAAGCAAGTCATCAAGTCTCTTTTAAATCTCAATCTTGATGTCAAACTATGGGATAGGAACCCAAGTAATCCTGCAGGGTGACTCATCATACCATTGTAAGGATGAAATCAGAACATATATGAGGGGTGAGAAAGGCAAAATGATTGAGGCATGTAAAATCTGAGAAATGCCGTGATATCCTTAACTATAGCTTAACTTGGCCTTGATTCATTAGAGATGAAGGATCAAGTAAATTTAAAGCATTTATTTCTATCTTACATGATTCCAGAGCATTTCGAAGGTAACTGTGAGTGCTCTATTTATTCAGACCCTGTTAATTACTTAGGGGATAGAATTTTCCTTCTCATAGGGTAAAACTGAAGGACTGAAAATAAAAATAAGGCAGATTTTTGTTTTTTATGGTTGTTTTTACTGTTGAGGCTCTTTTAGTACCTTATCCTCTTCATCATCATCAAATATTTCTTAATGGAAGTGGATTAGAATCAAGCAACCAACCTGGACTTGAATTCTTTTTCACATAATGTGTGTGGTGTTCTCAAATTGGCCCCTTGTAGTTCAGACACTAAGCCAGTCCCAGACTCTCTCTCCTGCTTTGTGTGTACCTGGAGCTTTTGATGGGAGAGAGAGAAGGTTGGCATCTTACCATGGGGTGTGGAACTCTAGTTATCCTTGCAGAACTCTTCCAACTCAGGGACACTCCAGGGAGCTATAAGGCCAGATACTTGGGGTCCTGCCTCTGGCTCCAGTCTGCTGGCTAGTAGCCAATCTCATTTCTCCAAGGCCTGACTTATATGTAAATACACAGGAGCAGCTGCTAACCTCAAAGTGCCCTAATTATTGGAGCCCTATTCCCACTGATACGCTTTCCTTTGTCCCTATCACTTCATTAATGGCATATAAATTAGCACCATTTATTACATGGCAAATCCTATTATGGTGTCCAGTGCATTTTAGCACTGAGGATCTCCCATGATACCATTGTCCACTTTCTAGAAAGAGGAAATATAGCCTCTAGGGAGGGTTTCTCATTTTCCTAAGAAACATTTGATCAGACTTAAAATGGATTGATATTGCCTTTCAATATTTAAAAGGAGGTGGAGGGGTACAGTTTAAGCATCTGAATTCCAAGCAGTTTCTGGTGAAAAAGCGAAATTCTAACTTTGATGTTAATCTTTTCATTTTATTATAGGTGGTCAGCTTCATTGATGCTTAAAGGTATCAGTTGAGCTCAATCTCTGGACTTGGAAGATACGTTGCCAAGGAGGGCTGAAGCCATTGACATTCCTTTCTTGAAGCCCCTCAACTTGATGTGCTGGAGGAGAGGTGTGAGGGTCCTTAACATAGAAAGGAAATGGAAACTAAATACATTGCACACATAGGTTTTTTAATTCAAAGACCCTGGTGTTCAGAAAGATTGAAGGCAGGAGGAGAAGGGGACAACAGAGGACATAGGGTAAGATGGTTATACGGCATCACTGACTCAATGGACATGAGTTTGGGTAAACGCGGGGAGTTGGTGATGGACAGGGAGGCCTGGCATGCTGTGGTTCATGGGGTTGCAAAGAGTTGGACACGACCGAGCAACTGAACAGAACTGAATGTGTCCTATGATCTTAAAAAACATGGACAGCTAGTTAACCACTCAAAATTTTGAAAAAACAGAGGTGAGACTTCCCCTGGTGGACCGTGACTAAGAATCTACCTTCCAGTGCAGGGGACACAGGTTCAATCCCTGGTCAGGGAACTAAGATTCTACATGCCTCAGGGCAACTGAGCCCACGCATCACAACTAGAACGCCTGTGCTGCAACTAGAGAAAAGCCTAAGAGCTACAATGAAGAGCTTGTGCGGGGAAAATAAATAAAGAAATATTTTTTTTTAAGCAGAGATAATACCTAGAGGAAAACAATAGAATGGGAAAGACTAGAGATCTCTTCAAGAAAATTAGAGATACCAAGGGAATAGTTCATGCAAAGATGGGCTCAATAAAGGACAGAAATGGTATGGGCGTGACAGAAGCAGAAGATATTAAGAAGAGGTGGCAAGAATACACAGAAGAACTGTACAAAAAAGATTCTCCCGACCCAGATAGTCACAGTGCTGTAATCACTCACCTAGAGCCAGACATCCTGGAATGTGAAGTCAAGTGGGCCTTAGGAAGCATCACTATGAACAAAGCTAGTGGAAGTGATGGAATTCCAGTTGAGCTATTTCAAATCCTAAAAGATGATGCTGTGAAAGTGTTGCACTCAATGTGTCAGCAAATTTGGAAAACTCAGCAGTGGCCACAGGACTGGAAAAAGTCAGTTTTCATTCCAATCCCAAAGAAAGGCAATGCCAAGGAATGCTCAAACTACCACACAATTGCACTCATCTCACATGCTAGTAAAGTAATGCTCAAAATTCTCCAAGCCAGGCTTCAGCAATACGTGGACTGTGAACTTCCTGATGTTCAAGCTGGTTTTAGAAAAGACAGATGAACCAGAGATCAAATTGCCAACATCCCCTGGATCATCAAAAAAGCAAGAGAGTTCCAGAAAAACATCTATTTCTGTTTTATTGTCTATGCCAAAGCCTTTGACTGTGTGGATCACAATAAACTGCAAAATTCTGAAAGAGATGGCAATACCAGACCACCTGACCTGCCTCTTGAGAAATCTGTATGCAGGCCAGGAAGCAACAGTTAGAACTGGACATGGAACAACAGACTGGTTCCAAGTTGGGAGAGGAGTATATCAAGGCTGTATATTGTCACTCTGCTTATATAACTTCTATATAGATTACATCATGAGAAATGCTAGGCTGGATGAAGCACCAGCTGGAATCAAGATTGCCAGGAGAAATATCAATAACCTCAGATACACAGATGACACCACCATTATGGCAGAAAGTGAAGAAGGACTAAAGAGCCTCTTGATGACAGTGAAAGAGGAGAGTGAAAAAGTTGGCTTAAAGCTCAACATTCAGAAAACGAAGATTATGGCATCCAGTCCCATCACTTCATGGCAAATAGATGGGGAAACAGTGGAAACAGTGGCTGACTTTATTTTGGGGAGCTCCAAAATCACTGCAGATGGTGACTGCAGCCATGAAATTAAAAGACACTTACTCCTTGGAAGGAAAGTTACAACCAACCTAGATAGCATATTCAAAAGCAGAGACATTACTTTGCCAACAAAGGTCTGTCTAGTCAAGGATATGGTTTTTCCAATAGTCATGTGTGGATGTGAGAGTTGGACTGTGAGGAAAGCTGAGCACCAAAGAATTGATGCTTTTGAACTGTGGTGTTGGAGAATACTCTTGAGAGTCCCTTGGACTGCAAGGAGATCCAAGCAGTCCATTCTAAAGGAGATCAGTACTGGGTGTTCTTTGGAAGGACTGATGTTGAAGCTGAAACTCCAATACCTTGGCCACCTGATGCGAAGAGTTGACTCATTTGAAAAGACCCTGATGCTGGGAGGGATTGGGGGCAGGAGGAGAAGAGAACAACAGAGGATGAGATAGCTGGGCATCACCAGCTCAATGGACATGGTTTCGGGTAAGCTCTGGGAGTTGGTGATGGACAGAGAGGCCTGGTGTGCTGCGATTCCTGGGGTCACAAAGAGTCGGACACGACTGAGCGACTGAACGGAACTGAGCTGAATACCTAGAGACCACTGTTTTTGTTTTAAGGTCAGCATTTCCAACATTTCATTGCTTTTACTGTTAGGTATGAGACTCAATACGAGTAAATGCTTAACTTGAAGTATAAGTTACAGAAACTTCAGAAATGTCACAGTTGAAAGAGATTCACATAGAGCACATGAACATTAGAGTATAGTAATTCAATGAAAAGTACAAAGAGATGCAGGATATTATAATTAAAGATAAACTGAGTTGATCACTAATAGGAAAGAGAATATAGAAAACAAACTTCAGAAAAAAATTCAGTACAATAGTTGGTAATGTTGAGAGTCAGCATGCTACCCTGCTGCTTCCTAACTATGGGACTCTGTGTCGTAGACAGTACTTAAGCTCTTCGGGCCTCAGTAAAATGGTGGTAACAACAATACACACTTTGCAGGGTTGCTAAGGATCCAATGGGGGTGATGTATTAAGTGTTTTCAACAGTATCTGCCCAGTGGAATTTAATATTACTATTGCTTCTACTATTATTACCTCTCTTACTACTGTTATTATAAAATTTGTATAATTTTATAATTATACAAAGTATACTTTGTATAATTTCCCCTCCAAATTATACATATATTCCTAGGTCTTCACTCTGAGAGTTGTTATTGCAAATCTTTGAAGATAAAATTTCGGGTTATAGATACATGGATTTGATTGTGGACTGTTCACACAAGTTGTGAAATTTGGAGAAAGTTGGTGGCCCTTCTGATATTCTTTATTCCTTCTGTGCAGTAGTTTTGAAGAGGCATTTAAAATTAAGAGGTAATGGGGGTTAACATATTGATACAGTGTATATAATACATAACTAATGAGAACCTACACTAATGTGTAGCTCAGGGAACTCTATCTACTCAGTACTCTGTGGTGACCTAAATGGGAAGGAAATCCAAAAAAGAGGGGACCTATGCATACGTATCACTGATTCATTTCATTCTACAGTAGACACTAACACAACATTTGTGAAACAACTATGCTCCAATAAAAATTAATTAAAAATTTGAAAACTTTGAATAACAAAAAAAATTTTTTTAATAAAATTAAAGGGTAACAAAATTCAACCCCCAGTTGGAGTGAGAGTAGGGCAAATACACAGCGAACTTAAAATGGTGGGTAAAACCCAAATGGTTGTTCATGGACTGAAAAGTTTGCCCCAACCTATCCTAGAAGAAAGAAATTTTCCAACCAAATTTTTACTCAGTTTTTGTTACTGTTGTTTGAAAGAATCAGTTTCTTCAATTTCCCCCATATTCTTGTTTCCTCATACACTGGATTTAAGAGCCTTAACTAAAAATGTAGTTAGCTCAAGTTATTATCTATGGCCAACATCACAGCATCTTTCCTGAGCTAAGTCTACAAGTGGGGCTGATGGTTTTCATTTGGATCGCTTATCAGC
This sequence comes from Aepyceros melampus, assembly GCA_006408695.1. Lineage (NCBI taxonomy): Eukaryota > Metazoa > Chordata > Mammalia > Artiodactyla > Bovidae > Aepyceros > Aepyceros melampus. The sequence goes on along the minus strand of SJXQ01010865.1, from coordinate 142,898 downwards.
TTTACTTAGAGTGAATGAAAAGTGACTATTGCCCATTATTAAAACATTTCTTTCTTTGACTTCTTTTATATTTTCTACTGAGAAGCAGGCCCATGAGGAACATCCACAGACAATTTAAAGAATTCTAGTATACACTTCATGGACACAATTAATAAGATGAAAATGGCATAATCATAGGTACACTTATAATTGAATAAATTGACTTCTCATTCCAGATCACAATTTACACAGATTAAGCTCTTTGACTTCAGTCCTTGTATGTATATCTGTGTGACAGTTGCTCACTTATGTCCGACTCTGTGACCCCATGGTCTACACATTCTCCAGGCCAGAATACTGGAGTGGGTAGCCTTTCCTTCTGCAGGAAACCTTCCCAACCCAGGGACTGAACCCACATCTCCTGCCTTGCTGGCAGATTCTTTACCAACTGAGCCACAAGGGAAGCCCAAGAATACTGGAATGGGTAGCCTTATCCCTTCTCCACGAGGTTTTCCCGACCCAGGAGTTGAACCAGGTTCTCCTCCATTGTAGGTGAATTCTTTACCAACAGAGTTATGAGTTCAGTTCAGTTCAGTTGCTCAGTTGGATCCAACTCTTTGCAACCGTATGGACTGCAGCATGCCAGGCATCCCTGTCCATCAACAACTCCCGGAACTTGCTCAAATTCATGTCCATAGAGTCAGTGATGTGATCCAACCATCTCATCCTTTGTCATTCCATTCTCCTTCCACCTTAAATAGGAAACCTTCCCAACCCAGGGACTGAACCCACATCTCCTGCCTTGCTGGCAGATTCTTTACCAACTGAGCCACAAGGGAAGCCCAAGAATACTGGAATGGGTAGCCTTATCCCTTCTCCACGAGGTTTTCCCGACCCAGGAGTTGAACCAGGTTCTCCTCCATTGTAGGTGAATTCTTTACCAACAGAGTTATGAGTTCAGTTCAGTTCAGTTGCTCAGTTGGATCCAACTCTTTGCAACCGTATGGACTGCAGCATGCCAGGCATCCCTGTCCATCAACAACTCCCGGAACTTGCTCAAATTCATGTCCATAGAGTCAGTGATGTGATCCAACCATCTCATCCTTTGTCATTCCATTCTCCTTCCACCTTAAATCTTTCCCAGCATCAGGGTCTTTTCCACGAGTCAGTTTTTCCCATCAGGATGCCAAAGTATGGGAGTTCCAGCTTCAGCATCAGTTCTTCCAACGAATATTCAGGACTGATTTCCTTTAGGATTGACTGGTTGGATCTCCTTGCAGTCCAAGGGACTCTCAAGAGTCTTCTCCAACACCACAGTTCAAAAGCACCAATTCTTCAGCCTTCAGCTTTCCTTATATGGTCCAACTGTCACATCCATATATGACTACTGGAAAAACCATAGTTTTGACTAGATGGACCTTTGTTGGCCAAGTAATGTCTCTGCTTTCTAATATGCTGTCTAGGGTGGTCATAACTTTCCTCCCAAGGAGAAAGCATCTTTTAATCTCATGACTGCAGTCACCATCTGCAGTGATTTTGGACCCCCCCAAAATAAAGTCAGCCACTGTTTCCACTGTTTCCCCATCTATTTGCCATGAATTATCTTAGTATTCTGAATGTTGTGGTTTAAGCCAATTTTTTCACTCTCCTCTTTCACTTTCACCAAGAGGCTCTTTAGTTCCTCTTCACTTTCTGCTATAAGGGTGGTGTCATCTGTGTATCTAAGGTTATTGATGTTTCTCCCAGCAATCTTAATTCTAGCTCATGCTTCAGACAGCCCAGCATTTCGCATGATATACACTGCATGTAAGTTAATTAGGCAGAGTTAAAATATACAGTCTCGACTTACTCTTTTTCCAATTTGGAACCAGTCTGTTGTTCCATGTCCAGTTCTAACTATTGTTTCTTGACTTGCATACAGATTTCTCAGGAGGCAGGTCAGGTGGTCTGGTATTGCCATTTCTTTCAGAATTTTCCACAGTTTATTGTGATCCACACAGTCAAAGGCTTTGGCATAGTCAATAAAACAGAAATAGATGTTTTTCTGGAACTCTGTTGCTTTCTCAATGATCCAGCCCATGTTGGCAATTTGATCTCTGCCTTTTCTAAATCCAGCTCAAACATCTGGAAGTTCACGGTTCATGTACTGTTGAAGTCTGGCTTGGGGAATTTTGAGCATTACTTGTTAGTGAATGAGATGAGTGCAATTGTGCAGTAGTTTGAACATTCTTTGTCATTACCTTTCTTTGGGATTGGAATGAAAACTGACCTTTTCCAGTCCTGTGGCCACTGCTGAGTTTTCCAAATTTGCTGACACATTGAGTGCAACACTTTCACAGCATCATCTTTTAGGATTTGAAACAGCTCAACTGGAATTCCATCACCTCCCCTAGCTTTGTTCATAGTGATGCTTCTTAAGGCCCACATGACTTCACATTCCAGGATGTCTGGCTCTAGGTGAGTGATCACACCATCATGATTATCTGGGTCATGAAGATTTTTTTTGTACGGTTCTTCTGTGTATTCTTGCCACCTCTTCTTAATATCTTCTGCTTCTGTCAGGTCCATACCATTTCTGTCCTTTATTGAGCCCATCTTTGCATGAAATGATCCCATGGTATCTTTAATTTTCTTGAAGAGATCTCTAGTCTTTCCCATTCTAATGTTTTCCTCTCTTTCTTTGCATTGATCACCTAGGAAGGCTTTTTGGTCTCTCCTTGCTATTCTTTGGAACTCTGAATTCAAATGGATATATCTTTCCTTTTCTGCTTTGCCTTTTGCTTCTCTTCTTTTGCCAGCTATTTGTAAAGACTCCTCAGACAACTATTTTGCCTTTTTGCATTTCTTTTTCTTGGGGATGGTTTTAATCCCTGCCTCCCGTACAAAGTCATGAACCTCCATTCATACTTCTTCAGGCACTCTGAAGAACTAATCTAATGTCAGATCTAATCCTTTGAATCTATTTGTCACTTCCACCATACAATTGTAAGGGATTTTATTTAGATCATACCTGAATGGTCTTGTGGTTTTCCCCACTTTCTTCAATTCAAGTCTGAATTTTGCAATAAGGAGTTCATGATCTAAGCCACAGTCAGCTCCTGGTCTTGTTTTTGCTGACTGTATAGAGCTTCTCCATCTTTGGTTGCAAAGAATTTAATCAATCTCATTTTGGTATTGACCATCTGGTGATGTCCATGTGTAGAGTTTCTCTTGTGTTGAGTCTTCTTTTTTTAGAGTTTCCAGAAAAAATGAAGAGATGGAAACAAAGCAAACACAACACCCATTTGTAGATGTGACTGGTGATGGAACTAAAGTCCAATGCTGTAAGGAACAATATTGCATAGGAACCTGGAATGTTACGTCCATGAATCAAGGTAAATTGAAAGTGGTCAGACTGGAGATGGCAAGAGTGAACATCGACATTTTAGGAATCACTGAACTAAAATGGACTGGAATGGGTGAACTTAACTCAGATGATCATTATATCTACTACTGTGGGCAAGGATCCCTTAGAAGAAGTGCAGTAGCCATCATAGTAACAAAAGATTCCGAAATGCAGTACTTGGATGCAATCTCAAAAACGACAGAATGATCTCTGTTCGTTTCCAAGGCAAACCATTCAGTATAACAGTAATCCAAGTCTATGCCCCAACCAGTAAGAGTGAAGAAGCTGAAGTTGAACGGTTCTATGAAGACCTACAAGAACTTCTAGAACAACACCCGAAAAAGATGTCCTTTTCTTTAAAAGAGACTGGAATGCAAAAGTAGGAAGTCAAGAGATATCTGGAGTAACATGCAGATTTGACCTTGGAGTACAGAATGAAGCAAGGCAAAGGCTAACAGTTTTGCCAAGAGCTACCAGGGAAGCCCACGTATGTACAAAAATATTCTCAAAATTAATTTGCTAACTTAGCACTCTCAGTGATGGTAGAAATATACTAGACCATTTTAAAAATGCCTGTTACACCTCCCAGTGTGGAAGCACCGATCAAACTCACCCCTGTACCTGTGGGAGGCAGGTAATGGTCAACAAAGCAACTTGACTGTAGCCTCAAGCTTGAGAAGCTTTACACTTTGGCCGTTCTTCTGATGCCTAGTTGTGACAAGGGAGCAAAAGAAACCTCATTCTTACTTTTCATTTATTTTTTAAAAAATCCTTGCTATTATGTATTTCTTTATTTGACTGTGCCAGGTCTTAGTTGTGGTACACGGGATCTTCCGTCTTTGTGCAACATGCAGGACCTTTAGGTGTGGCCTGTGGGATCTAGTTCCCTGACCAGGGTCCCCTGCATTAGGAATGTGGGATCTTAGTCACAGGACCACCAAGGAAGTCCCTTGACTCTTAACTGAAATGGAAATCTGTGAATCCCTGACACTAGCTCAATCTAAGAATGAGAGGTGAACATGAGGTTTTGTACCACCTGCTCTCCCTCTGTGCTCTTCAAAAATCAGGACAATTACAAAAGGATGAAATATGTGAGTCTAGAAACAAAAATCATGAATGTGAATAGTGATTTATGAGCCCAGATCTTTGCTCCCAATTTATACCATAATCTCTTATTTTATCAGTGATTACATATAAGTGAACAGTAGTTCTGAATTAGAATAGCTAAGTGGAAACTATTGTCCCAATAATTAACTGCATTTGCACAAATCTCAACTTGAAAGATTTGATATTGACATCAAATATCATGTCCTCATGTCCTTGATTCTAGACTGAGCTCTGTGGAGATAGATAAATTGTCAGACATGATCCTTGGTCTTTAGTAACTGGTAGTTGGTAACTAACACAACCAACTATAATAAATCAAAATACAGTTTTTTATGCAAAGACAATAGTCTGTCCTTATGATCATGTGATTCCAGGCATTGTGTATTACAAATCAGTAAGATGATCATTTGAACTGCTTCCTTCTTTGCTCATTTAAAATCTCACCTTCAACCATTCCCATTATTTGCTATCTATTCAGGTAAAAAAACTATTTTCCAAGACAAAGCTCAGAAAAAGATGAAGCTAAGTAGAGACTTACAACCTTAAATTTGTTGGTCAAATACTTAGTGTGATGTATACCCACATAATCAGAGGCTGTGTAAAATAATGTTCAAAACTCAGTCCAAATGGTTCTCATCTTGGAGTTATAATAACTAGTGCCTCCCCTAACCCAGCACTTTCTGCTCTGAGTGGAGAGGGCTGACATTCTGGGTGAAGCAGTTTCTTTCTTTTTTTCATCTGTTGTGTAATCAAATCATAAACCATCACCTTTCCTCCCATCTTTGCTATAATCAGCCATTGTTTAGAAGTACTCCTTTCAGATATTTTACTTGGGGACTGCTACTACTGCTAAGTCGCTTCAGTTGTGTCCAACTCTGTGTGACCCCATAGACAGCAGCCCACCAGGCTCCCCTGTCCCTGGAATTCTCCAGGCAAGAACACTGGAGTGGGTTGCCATTTCCTTCTCCAATGCATGAAAGTGAAAAGTGAAAGTGAAGTCGCTCAGTCATGTCCAACTCCTAGCGACCCCATGGACTGCAGCCTACCAGGCTTCTCCGTCCATGGGATTTTCCAGGCAAGAGTACTGGAGTGGGGTGCCATTGCCTTCTCCGACTTGGGAACGAGGAATTAAACTATTTAAAGGTCAAAGCACAAACCTCATACTTTCTGCCAAACTTGGTCCTACTTAGTCCTTGTCTCATTGATGCTCCTGGTCACTCGTTACATCATCTGTTTTTTACACTTCCTCCTTCCACTTTTGGTGAGTTTACAGATTCTTCAGACTCAGTCTGTGGGATGTTTCTTGTCCATTATCGTATTTTCATTCCTGCTGGTTTAACCAAACATTTTTGCATGGTGGTGGTGGTTTAGTTGCTAAGTCATGTCCTACTCTTGCAACCCCATGTACTGTAGCCTGCCAAGCTCACCTGTTTATGGGATTCTCCAGGCAAGAATACTGGAGTGGGTTGCCATTTCCTTCTCCATGCATAGATAATTACATAAATATCTCTGCATAGATAATTTTTATCAATGCAGACATTCATTGAATCTTTTTCTGGATTGTGAAGTCTTTGGAAGCATGGAGTTCTCAAGGCAAGAATGAAGTGGTTTGCCATTCCCTTCTCCAGCAGACCACATTTTGTCAGACCTCTCTACCATGGACTACCTTACTTGCCTCCTGAGAAATCTATGCTGATCAAGAAGCAACAGTTAGAACTGAACATGGAACAACACACTGGTTCCAAATTTGGAAAGGAGCATATCAAGGCTGTATATTTTAACCTGCTTATTTAACCTATATGCAGAGTACATCATGTGAAATGCCAGACTGGATGAAGCACAAGCTGGAATCAAGATTGCTGGGAGAAATATCAATAACCTCAGATATGCAGATGACACCACACTTATGGCAGAAAGCAAAGAGGAACTAAAGAGCCTCTTGATGAAAGTGAAAGAAAAGAGTGAAAAAGCTGGCTGGAAAACTCAACATTCAAAAAACTAATATCATGGCATCCAGTCCCATCACTTCATGGCAAATAGATGGAGAAACAATGGAAACAGTGGGAGATTTTATTTTGGGGGGCTCCAAAATCACTGCAGATGGTGACTGAAGCCATGAAATTAAAAAATGTTTGCTCCTTGGAAGAAAATCTATGACCAACCTAGACAGCATATTAAAAAGCAGAGACATTACTTTGCCAACAAAGTTCCATCTATTCAAAGCTATGGTTTTTCCAGTAGTCATGTATGGATATGAAAGTTAGATTATAAAGAAAGCTGAATGCCAAAAAATGGATGCCTTTGAACTGGGATATTGAAGACTCTCGTGAGTCCCTTGGACTGCTGGGAAAGCCAACCAGTCCAACTAAAGGAAATCAGTCCTGAATATTCATTGGAAGGACCGATGCTAAAGCTGAAACTCCAATACTTTGACCAACTGAGGTGAAGAATTGACTCATTGGAAAAGACCCTGATGCTGGGAAAGATTAAAGACGGGAGGAGAAGGGAATGACAGAGGATGAGTCGATTTGATGTCATTACCGACTCTATGGACACGAGTTTGAGCAAGCTCCAGGAGTTGGTAATGGACAGGGGAGCCTGGCGTGCTGCAGTCCACGGGGTCACAAAGAGTCAGACAGGACTGAGTGACTGAACTGAACTGGAAGCATAGCGTAGATAGTGTTTTGTGTCTTTTGATATCTCCTAGTATGTAGAGTGGTGTCCACTCAAAAAGGATCTGCAAAATGTTCATTAGAGGGTTTTGATTTTGCATCATCAAACAGCTGCACAAGAATGGCTTGCTCTCCCTTAAATGTAAATGTCCTTCTATGTCTTTTAAATTATCCATTTACAAATTTCTGAATTTTGTTTTTCAATTTGCTAGAGGATAGATATGTACAGATCAAAAAAAAAAGTTTATGATTCAGTTCAATTCAGTTCAATCGCTCAGTCATATCCAACTCTTGATTGGTAACTAATATCGTACATCCTCAAATACTAAGACACATTTTAGAAAACCAGGAGCTGTCGTTTTGAAGCTGGTGAAACCAAGTGGCCCATTTTGGTCTTGGTTAATAATGTCCCCAAATTTATTCCTCAGCTGTTCATATGCCACAAGCTAGCACCAGTCAAGCATAACAGTGCCAGATGTATGTACTTTTCAATCTGAAATGAGGGCATAAATGACTCACATAAGCCCTTTGGCTGGCTGACGTGGCATATCTGTGGGGAAGCCAGCGTCCCAGATTCCTGCGTGAGCAAGCTCCTTTTGTGCATTTCTGGGGAAGTCACGGCTGACCAGCTACCAGGAAGGACCACTCTTTCTTTCAGGGTATTCCCTTTATTTCATATCCACTTCAAACATGTCAAAAGCATCAGATTAAATGTTTTACACACTTACACTGCTCCCATAAATCAAATCGTAGTCTGCACTAGTATGGGCATTTTGAATGGTTGTCAGCCAGAAATGCTTTGCCAGAAATAAGGAAACAGATTGCACACAATGGAAATTGCTAACATTAAAATTTACAGAAATAAGAGAAAACAAATTGACCTTCAATCCCTCTTCTTCTATCTGTCTTGACATTAGTTTTCAGAGGCTAATGTGATTCTTTTTCATATATGTGTAAAATTTTCATTTAAAATAGACATCATACACACATACACACACACACACACACACACACGTTCCACAAGCCTTCAGGCTTAGCTTTTAATGAGATAATCAGAATCTATTGAAAGATGTCCAAAGTTAAATAACCGTATAATGACTTCTGCTGCATGGTGAATGATACTCTACAGGGGACAGGAGAAGGAGAGTTGGCAGTGTTCACAAACATGGGTAACACCTAAATGTTTTCTAAGGCTTTGGCTGATTTTAAGTACTCAATGTGAAGTAAAACAGGAGAATAAAATCTCTCTCTTATATCATTACATTTCTTTTCTAGTAAGACTTGTTAAGTTTACAAAACCTCTTAGGAAATACTTTTGAATAAAATTAAAATTGTTTTATTCATATCATTCTTGAAAATTGATTTAGAATTCTATTTAGACATGTTTTCAGTTCATGTTTTACTTAAATCTGCTCTTGAACTTCTTTTTAAATCATCCCAGTACCTTTATATTTTTGTGTGTTTTGGCGGGGGCTGTACCATGCAGTATGCAGGATCCTAGTTCCCCAACCGGGGATCTAACCCACATCCCTTGTGTTGGAAGTGTGGAGTCTTAATCACTAACCAATGGGCCACCAGGAAGTCCCTCTAGTACCTTTATCTTTAAAGCTGGTGATTCTTGCTTTTGTGGGTGGGTATGGCTGTGATCTGATAACCAGCAGTTCATTAACCCCTTTTTGGAAGGTTTATTCTTTATTCTTCCTACTTCGTACACTATCACTTCTCTTTTTTAAAAAAAAATCTTTAAAAATATGGACAATTTTAAAAACCTTTGTTGAATTTGTTACAATATTGTTTCTATTTATTTTTTGGTATTTTGGCTGCGAAGTATATGAAATCTTAGTCCCCAGTCAGGGATCAAACCCACACCCCTGGCATTGGAAAGCAAAGTCTTAACCACTGGACCAACGGGGAAGTCACAGTTGTCACTTTTTCTTGAACTTAAATGCACATAGAAATTCCTAGGACATCTGTGAAAGTTAAGTGCACTTGTTAGGAGAATTACATCCAACAAATGAGATTTAATACCATTAGGATCTACCACACTGTGTGAGATGGTCCTGATCAAATTGAAGGTAACTGTTCTAAAAACACTATTTAAGCAGTGAGATGTGATATTTCTGGTTCTTCAAGGCTGGAGAATATCAGTCTGCTTATGAGACTGAGAATATCACTTAATGCCAGGAGGGTACAAAACGATCCAGCTAACTTGTTTGGTGTGATTTAATATTGTGTTGTTAAACCAATTACTTTTGTGATGAAAACTTGGTAAGCTATAGTGACATGGGTCTTGCTGAATTTCGTAGAGTAGCCGGAACTGGCATAGTACCTGCTGAAGGACTTAAATCCATTGATGTCATGGAATACATGTCCCTTAATTTAAAAATTGAAAATATGATATATTTATAAACATAAAAGATACGTGGATCTTTTAAGTCAAAAAGATTAAAAATAAATGAGCAACCATATGACCTCCACCTGGCTAAACAAATAGACCATAACTGAGACCCTGGAAATCCTCCATCTCTTTTCCTCTTCCTCCTCCAGAATCTTTATGAATTTTGTCTTCATGACTCCCTTTCAATTCACTATAGTTTTACCATTATGTATAAATGCTGAAGTATATTTTATTTGAATATTTCAAGTTTAAATACTGAATATATTCTTCTGCCACATCTTGGCTCAAAATATTTGTATTTATGAGGTTCACACCTGTTGATATATATAACTTTACATCATTCGTGTCCATGCTGTAGTTATTACTTCCGTTTTCCTATCAATGGGCATTTTCATTGTTTTCACTTTTATGCTGGTTATTGCTCACAATAATCTCATAGATAGCACATGTATAAGAGTTTCTCTTTGGTATATACTAAATAATGCCAGGTGGCTTTGCAAAATACAGTTACTGATTTACTCTCCCCCTAGAAGTATATTAACATTCTTTGTTCTACCTCCTCTATGATATTTTTATTGTCTAATTTTTTTCCTCTTAATGGATTTTTCATTGTGGTATTATTTTGCATTGTTCTGAGTTGATAATTTAGGAATATTTTAACATGTTGATTGGCCCACCTTATTTTATATTTGGGAATTGTCTTTTATCCATTTTTTTCTATTTGTCATTGTTTTTACTGAGCCATAGGAGGTTTTTAAATATTCCAAATATGAATGAGTTCCTCATGTGATATATATTTTAAACTTCTCCCAGTTTGTGGTTTATCTTTTCACATTCTTGAAGTTTCATTTGATGAGCAGAAGTTTTTAATTTTACTGTACTCTTACTTATCATTTTTTCTTTTATGACATGTGCTTTTCTGTTTCATTTAAGAACAGTCTATGGGATTGCAAAGAGTCAGACATGGCTCAGGGATTAACACTATCTTACTTACACTATCTCCCTATCCAAATTTTACACATGATTTCTCAGATTCCCACAGTGATTTTCACAAGTCTCTTCCTTACACAAGCATCCTTTAAAAGGTCAACTTTCCATTGCTTTTCTGCCTAACCATATGGACAAGCCACTGACCACTGCCTGCGAGTTGGTAAAATCTCAAACACAGGGGAAAACCTCGTGAATTCAGTCCTCTGAGCTGACTTATGTTTACTTCCATCGGTCAGAGCAGCAGCCTTCCAAACAGGATGCTGTCTGATCACCTTGAAACAGACATCCATAAACCAAGCAGCCCTTTGTTTGATCAATCAAGGACCATTTATGGGTCACTGTCCAAGTGGTGATAAAATCCAGCATCGTCAGTCCTAGGGTCCTAGGGGGAAAGATGCTACCCGCTTATAATGTCCAATAAGAATACAACTGTGTGCTTCTGCACAGATCATTTCTGTTTTATTGTAACACTGTTCTGGGCACTGCCCTCACCCCTAGGGCATTGCCTGACATCACTCCAGACATGAGTATTTCATGTTTTAAGATTATCTTATATCTTCCAGTCAGATGGTTGGTGCCAACTATTGTCTGATAGCAACCTAGTAATCACCAGCCTCTTCCACACACAAGCCTCCATTCCTTCTCTTTGATTTTTCACTACCCACCTCGCTTTACTGTCTGACATAATAAATCTTTCACTCACTTGCCCTGTATTTGTTAATCTCTTCCCAATCTGTGCCAAAATGTAAGCTCCACAGGGAAGGGATTTGTGTTGTGTATGTTGTTACTGCTTTATTTCTGTTGTCTAAAACGGAATGTCTGGCACCTACAGACCTTCAGAAATATCTGTTAAATGAATGAATTTACAAGGGGACAGATTTGCAGAATACTTAGCCCAGAAAGAAGTCTTAGAATGTAAATAATAGTATGTGATCCAGGAGTTTTCATAAATCAATGAAGAAAGAATCAAATATGCAGTTGAAATAATTAATAAGTCATTTAGTCAATAAATTAGATTAGATACTCTCTTTTCATCTTATAGTAAAAAAAAAGTCCAGATCCATTCAGGAAAAAAATATAAATGAAATAATAAGACTCAAACTCTGTTAAAAATTAATGTGTGAAAGTACTTTCTAAGCATAAAAGCGATTAGAGGAGTCAGAAAGGGCAAATTTTTTAAGATCACTGATCTAAAATAGATGATCATTTACATCAATATTCTTAAAAATTAAAAGGTTAGTGTCAAATAAGAATAAAATAGTTGCAATAGTTATGACAAACTAAAGATTATCCTTATCAGTCAGTCAGTCAATTTAGTCACTCATTCATGTCCAACTCTTTGCGACTCCATGGACGGCAGCACGCCAGGCCTCCCTGTCCATCACCACCTCCTGGGGTTTATTCATGTCCACTTGAGTCGGTGATGCCATCCAACCGTCTCCCCCTTCGTTGTCCCCCTTCTTCTCACACCTTCAGTCTTTCCCAGCATCAGGGTCTTTTCAAATGAGTCAGTTCTTCCCATCAGGATGCTAAAGTATTGGAATTTCAGCTTCAGCATCAGTCCTTCCAGTGAATAGTCAGGACTGATTTCTTTTAGGATTGACTGGTTGGATCTCCTTGCAGTCCAAGGGGACTCTCAAGAGTCTTCTCCAACACCGCAGTTCAAAAGCATCCATTTTTTGGCATTCAGCTTTCTTTATAGTCCAACTCTCACATCCTTGCATGACTATTGAAAAAAACAGTACTCTAGCTTTGCCTAGACGGACCTTTGTTGGCCACGTAATGTCTCTGCTTTTGAATATGCTATCTAGGTTGGTCATAGCTTTTCTTCCAAGGAGCAAGTGTCTTTTATTTCATGGCTTCAGTCACCATCTGCAGTGATTTTGGAGCCCAAGAAAATAAAGTCTCCCACTGTTTCCATTGTTTCTCTGTTTGCCATGGAGTGATGGGACCAGATGCCATGATCTTAGTTTTCTGAACACTGAGCTTTAAGCCAACTTTTTCACTCTCCTCTTTCACTTTCATCAAGAGGCTCTGTAGTTCCTCTTCACTTTCTGTCATAAGGGTGGTGTCATCTGCATATCTGAGGTTATTAATATTTCTCCCAGCAATCTTGATTCCAGCTTGTGCTTCCTCCACTCCGGCATTTCACATGACATACTCTGCATATAAATTAAATAAGGAGGGTGACAATATACAGCCTTGGCACACTCCTTTCCCAATTTGGAACCAGTCTGTTGTTTCATGTCCAGTTCAAACTGTTGCTTCCTGACCTGGATACAGATTTCTCAAGAGGCAGGTTAGGTAATCGGTTATTCTCATCTCTTTAAGAATTTTCCAGTTTGTTGTGATCCACACAGTCAAAGGCTTTGGCATAGTCAATAAAGCAGAAGTAGATGTTTTTCTGAAACTCTCTTGCTTTTTCGATGATCCAGTGGATTTTGGCAATTTGATCTCTGGTTCCTCTGCCTTTTCTAAATCCAGCTTGAACATCTGGAAGTTTACGGTTCACATATTGTTGAAGCCTGGCTTGGAGAATTATCCTCATAGCTCATTGTATTACTATATACACAATCATATATATAGTTCAATGTATTTTTGTGTTTACTTGGCTATACACATGCGTGTGAGCACATAAAATTTTAAAACAATATACTTTATGTTAATAGCAGTAATTACTGAATAGCGGCTGTATGTAACTTTCAATGTTAGTTTGAAAACTTTTCTGTATTTTCTAAATATCCCGTAAAAACTAGGTATTCTTTTCATAAGCAGACAAACAAGTAAGTATCAATGAGAACTGCCTCACAGAAGTTGCAAAAATATTCTGAGCAGAAGTATGAACAACATTTGAGAAAAAGCTACTTGAGTGTTAGCATTTTCAAGGGGTATACATTGGGAGAGAATGTATGTCATTTGACTACTGCCACAGAAAGAACTCTTCAATTTGTAGCTCACAAGTGAACTTGAACTTATGGTGGCACATGCTGTGTGTTCTCATCAAAAGTGCTAACAAGGGTGCAAACCACAACATGAGTAGACTACAGGTTCTACAAAAGACCTCTGCACCCTCAGGGGAAATCTCAATGGGAAGAGGTGTGTGACTTTAGTGCTCAGAGGAAGCCAGCCACTGTGAATAGAAACTCAATTCTGCAAAACCTGATGGATTCTCAGCCTACCTGATGAGCCAAGCAGGGGGACATCCCATTTTGCCATATAAATCAGGGATACACACCATAATGCCAGACCCCAAAAAAGCAGTGATGTTGGCTTAGGAATGTGATGGTAACAACTAAAGCCAAGGGCAACTTCTAACCTGAACAGATGAACATAATTCCCTAAGTAATAAAATTTTCCATTATCTGTATTTTGCTTTTATTTTCAAATAAAAGAATTTAAGGGAATTCACAGTAAGTTCGCATTGTCTTTTGAAACTATTAAGTCCACTTTTTCTTGTACATCTGACGACGCATGTTAGGGCTCCAAGTTTATTTTCACATAGTCAAGGAACACAGCCCCTTTGTAGAGAGCTGGATCTATCTGAAAATGGGCCTGTTTTCAAACGTGAACTAATATCATATAGCTTGAATAAAACATACCCTTTCAAAGCAGAACAGTGGGGAGTGATAGGACTTGCTTATATGGGACCAAAGACCTCCGGCCTTGACTGCTTTGACTATTTCTTCAAACAGGAAATTGAATTTTATATTTACAATGAGAAAACTTTTCCATCTCACTCAAGGATGCTTGTCTTCTACATGCAAAAGCAAAGTTCCTCAGAACAGGAGCCTTGCCTTACTCTTTGTAAATTCCTCCACCCATCCTCTCTGACGATGCAACCCAGAAGTCTTGAATTTCTTCCGAGGAGACCCCTGTCCCTGTGGCTTTCACGTGCGTTCCCACTGTTGGTATGAAGATGGCCAACCAGCAACTGAATGAGTGTGACATACTTCAGTTCAGCTCAGTTCAGTCGCTCAGTTGTGTCCGACTCTTTGTGATCCCATGAATTGCAGCACACCAAGCCTCCCTGCCCATCACCAACTCCCAGAGTTCACCCAAACTCACGTCCATCAAGGCAGTGATGAGATGGCCATCCAGTCATCTCATCCTCTGTCGTCCCCTTCTCCTCCTGCCCCCAACCCCTCCCAGCATCAGAGTCTTTTCCAATGAGTCAAGTCTTCGCATGAGGTGGCCAAAGTACTTAGATTATACCAAATCAACCCTTGGGACTAGAATGGAAAGTAGAAGGCAGTTCTTGAATATTTAGCATTCTGAATGATCTCTTGAGCCTGTTTAATGGTTTTACTTGTGATGGCTTTTTTTTCTCTGCTACTTTTCACAGGATTCTTTCCCACATTTTGTGTGTGTGTGTGTGTGGTCAACTATATGAAGTAGAGGTTTTTCTTTTAGTGATATCCAATAAACAAACTGTAAAAAGTGGAGGAGTGATTAACTTTAGGGGGAGGAATAATAAGCCCAAACCATGGCTTCTCAATGTCCAGACACACTGTCGAGGTAGTAAGAAAAATCCCAAGAGTCTTTGCGGATGGGGGTAGTTTTTTCCTCACATCCTTCTGGATGAACATCCTAATTAAAAAATGAATAAAGTTCTAGGAAGATCATTTGGGGAAATAGCTTTTCTGGTACTTCTGAAAAGGCTAGCCTAAATTGGAAAATTATTTCAATTTTCCCCCAACTTTCCTTTTCTGCTTTTCATTTAGAATAAGAACATGTCTTTCTTTTATAGTCAAAGAAAATAGCTGTCAGCAGTGACATTGTACAAGAAAAGCCAAGCTTTTTCTTCTTCCTTGTGTTCTTTGAAGAGAAAATAATTACACTGTGGCTTGCCATTGATTAACTAAAATCATCCAACTATAGAGAATGTAGCACAGAAACCATAGCAACCTCTACGAAAATATTCCCATAATGACACACTCTCAGAGTGTCCAGGCTCCCAGGTGGTAATTGCTCATCCTTTTTGCCTATGTTGCTGGATCAACCACAATAGAGTTGGTTGGGACTCACTTTTGAGGGCTGTTCTGATGATGAAGAGGGAACTTATACTGGTTACTGAGATGTGGCAACAGAAAAATTAGCTTTTGATGTACTGAATTTGATGTATTGATCAAGATGGAGATATCTAGACTCCCATTACTGCATTAGGAAACTACTTGCATCTTGTCCTAGTCTGATTAGGCTGCGGTAACAAAATATCTTAGAATGAGTGACCTAAACAACAGACATTCGTTCCTCACAGTTCTGGAGGCTGTAACTCAAAGATCAAGGCACTGAAAGATTTGATGTCTGATGAGGACCTCCTTCTTGCTATGTCCTTTCATGGAAGAAGGAGTAAAGGAGCTCTTGGGGGTCTCTTTTATAAAAGCACTAATCCTGTCCATGATGGCTCCACTCTCATGACCTAGTCACCTCCAAAAGTCATCACCTCCAGATACCATTGTGTCGGGGATTAGGTTTCAACATTTGAATTTGGGAGTAAACAAACATTCAATGTACTGCATATCTGCAACCATTAATTGATTTTTAAAATAATTTTTATTTATTAATTTATGGCTATGCTGGGTCTTTGTGGCTATGCAGGCTTTCTCTAGTTGCAGTGAGCAGCGCTACCCACTAGTTGCGGTGCGCGGGCTTCTCATTGCGGTCGCTTTTCTTGGTGCAGAGCACAGGCTCTAGGGCACACGGGTGTCTGTAGTTGTGGCCTGTGGGCTCGGTAGTTGCAGCTCCCTGGGCTCTAGAGCACAGACTCAATAGTTGTGCCACACAGGGTTAGCTGCTCCACAGCATGTGAGATCTTCCCAGACCAGGGATCAAACCCATGTTTCCTGCATGGCAGGTGGATTCTTTACCACTGAACCTCCAGGGAAGCCCCATTAACTGATTTTTAATTTCACTTAATCAACTAGAATTTGCTTTTCTTTTGAAGAGTTATTTCCATTTTGTGGATCATAGATAGTGCACTCATCAGGGAATGCTCTTCAAGCGTAGTTAAGAGTAAGAGTATTGAAATTTGCCAATGTTGTTCAACCACTTATTTTATAAAGACATCTATTTCACTGCCAACCATAAACTGGAAAGATGAGAGACGGAAACTCTAGAAATAGTATCACCTGGAGACCAGGAGGAAAGACTAAAAATAATAACTCTTCTTTTCTTAAACCTGAGGATTTTTTTCCCTACCATTTGGAATAATCATTCTTACTAGATTTTCAAAAGAAATGAATCCCCATAAGAATAGAGTCTTTCAACATCTTTGCTCTAATATTTAAGAATTTGTTGATGTATGGTGCAGTCATTGGAAATATAGATCATTTTAAATGCAAACTCTTGTATTTAGAAGAATCAAAAGACATCTTATTCAAACTTTTATTATGCTACTTAATCTTGCATTTTAAACATTGTTCTAAAGGTGACACTTATTTATTCACTCATTTTTTAAAATAAAGCAAGCAGATAATATTGTATGTCTAGCACTGGCAACCCACTCCAGTACTCTTGACTGGAAGATCCCATGGACGGAGGAGCCTGGTGGGCTGCAGTCCACGGGATCGCTAGGAGTCAGATACGACTGAGCGACTTCACTTCCACTTTTCACTTTCATGCACTGGAGAAGGAAATGGCAACCCACTCCAGTGTTCTTGCATGGAGAATCCCAGGGACGGGGAAGCCTGGTGGGCTGCCGTCTCTGGGATCGCACAGAGTCAGACACAACTGAAGCGACTTAGCAGCAGCAGCAGCAGCATGTGCTAAATACTTTGGTGAGCAGGGGAACAGCCAAGGTAAAAATTACCTTTCTTGAAGAAGCCTGTATTCTACAAATCCTCAAATTGCTACTGATTAAGAAATCAATGGGTGGGACTTCCTTGTGGTCCAGTGGTTAAGACTTTGCCTTCTAATGCAGGGGATGCAAGTTTGATCCCTGGTTGGGGAGCTGAGATGCCACTGCCTCACAAGCAAAAAAATCAAACCATAAAACAGAAGCAATATTGTAACAAATTCAACAAAGACTTTTTGAGAAAGAAATCAATGAATATCTAAAGAGCATAAGATATTTGCAGAAGGAAGTTGGCTACCAGTTGAAATGGTCCCAGACACATCATTTGTTTTTTCTGAAGCTCTTCTTTTCTATATGCTGCTTAAGGCTTGTGTACAAATCTTGTATTAAAACTACTCTCAAAACAAGGGATGATAATAATCTCCCATGCCTCTGTCTAAGGTTTTCGTAGGCTATGGTTAAACTGGAAAGAGCTAGCTTGGGCCACAATTAAATGAGAAGACAGAGTCAAGAAGTAACAGAGAGATTGTAGAACCACATCATATCATTTAGAAGTCATGAATTTTGAGTAATTTCTATACAATTTTTTAATTTATCTTTAACTGTTTCCATATGTCTAAGTCTTCTTCCTCAGTAAGACTTTACTTTCTGGGTAGACAAACTGTCTTACACTCCTATTTTCAATTCACAGTAGATAAGGGAGGTTAATAGATATTTATTGACTTGACTCCCATAATTTAAATTGTGATTTAAATGAATGGAACAATAAGAAATAAAATGAGTGCAACCTATGAGTTCAGAAATTCACAACACATTCTTTTGAGGTTTCATATCAGCTTCAAACTTGAAGCTGGGTTTTGGTTCAGTTGAATCCACTTTGGAGTTATGTAAGACTATTTCTTGAAGCTAAATATGATGAACACATAAGTTTGCTTTTCACATTCTCCTTTTAAAGAACTAATTTAGCTTATCTCTCAGAAACAGGTTTGATTAATTTAAAATATGCCCTTGGATATTGACTTTTCAGAATGAAAGTCTGCTGTAGCTCATAAGCTGTGTACTGATCAGGGAAAATCAGAAACAAACCATAAAGTCAGCAGAATTCCTGCCACTTTCCAAGGGCTTGACCTCTAGCATCCTATAGTTAATGCCCAATTCTTTATTGTCATTAATTATTGTTTTTAAAATGACAGTTAATATGCAGGATGGTCAAATGGATATATAAATTGTTACATGAAAGTTTTTTATGCAAAACAAATATATTATGAGGCAAGAATTCATGTAAGGAGTCTCACAGATAATCATTTCCTTTGAGGTAAGCAGTATTTGTGGGGGACGGAGGGATAAACTGTTTATTTAATACTCACTGGCTGGCAGATTATTACAGTTGAAGACATCTTAGAGATGATTTTGCTTATATAAGTAAAAATTGTATTTATCTGTACTATTAGAGGCAAAGAGGCATGGAAAATGAAAAAATTACTGTCCACTTATATTGAAATGCAGCTTGATGGATAGGATTCTGAAAGAGATGATGAGTCAGAAATTTTTTAAAAGGCCTTTGCCTGCATCAACTTTCATGATGATGAAAAAACATCTTTTTCTGGGGACTTCCTTGGTGGCCCAGTGGTTAGGATTTCACCTTCCAATGCAGGGGATTCAGGTTAAATCCCTGCTTGGGGAACTAGGACTTCACGTGCCTCACAGCCAAAAAATAAAATAAAAATAAAACAAGGCAGAAGCAATATTGTAACAAATCCAATAGAGTTTAAAAATGGTCCCTGTCATTAAAAAAATTTTTTTTTCTGTATCTACCCTGTCTATAATGTGCAAAGAACAGATGTATTAGTTGGTTTTTCTTGGACCTTGTGGGCATTACAGAGTCTGAATAGCAATTCCACATTATTTAGTTCATGTACCTACCATTTATGTTTATTGGACTAGACATTTCATCAACTGGGCATTCGTTGTTCTCCAGGGAGCAAGCATGGGAGTCAGAACCTGGATGGATGAGAGGCCACTCAATCTGGTTTTTAATCCTGGTTCTACCAGCTACTTGCTTCAGTCATTGTACAAGTTACTTAATCTCTATAAAGTCAAGAATAAGCATTTAGAAAATGGTAGTCATTGCACCATTTTATTAACATGATGGAATGTTGAAGGTTTAGTGTGGTCTGGAGTCACTGAGATGGACTGGTGGTGAGAAGAAGAAAGAGGGTTTGATCCCTGGTTTTGCTCTAGGTAAGAGGAATTGTGGTTTAGTGTCAGGGTCCTTCAATAGCAGTCCCTGTTTCCATTACACCAGAGACACTCGGAGATTATTTTTGATGTAGATTTCCTGTGCCTTCACTCTGTCTGCAGAACTGCTTTCTCTGCTCCCCAGGTTACAAATGAGCAAAACAGTAGTCTAGCTCCAACCCTATGTCAGTTTTCAGCAGTAGTTTTCATGACTATTTAATCACTTGGGATAAAACAAAACAAAATGCTTGCCTACATAACTCCAGGATCAAAACAAATCTCAACGTAATTGTGGGATATTAAGAAAGTGACAAACATATTGCAAATCAAGCCCATACCATGAAGCTAAAACTGTACTCAGAGACAATCTTAATGCTAAGTCATTTATATTCTCAAATAAGAAATAACTTTTTACATGAGGCATTTAAATTAAAAAGCTAGAGATATTATACCACAAAAATATAAGAAAACCTGAAAAATGAGATAAAAGTGAGTTATTAAACAGAAAAACAAGCAAAAAATAAATTAAAGAACTTTTTGTTTTAGTTGGTATGGAAGTGACAGACATGTATGTGCCATTAAGGAAAGGCAGGATACAAGTTCAGTGAATGTGGAACCAAAGTAATGAAACATCAGATGGAATGGTAATTACAATTATAACAAAATATTATATAGAAAGCCATTCTGTATACTAAATTGAAAATATCAGGATTGAAAATTTCCTTTAAAAGATAAAAAGGGCCAGCATTACTCGAAGAAATAGTGAGCCTCGATAGACCAATGGTAAAGGAGGAAATTCAAAATACTGTCCAAAAAAAAAAGATCTGCTGTACAGTAAAAACGAACACAACACTGTAAAGCAACTATACTCCAACAAGAATTTAAAAAAACTTTGAAAGCTTTCCATCATTCCTAAAATGTTCTAGAGCATTTTACATGTCAGAAAAGCATCTTTTTGTTGAATAAACAAAAGGTTTCCCAGAGTCACTCCTCATGTAACATCCTTAGAGGTGTTTCCATGAACATGATTCATGTTCCAAAGGGGAAGAATGGGTGCACTGGTGTGATCACGCATCACCCCCTTTCCAGGAACCATGCTGGTAGAAGGTGAAATTGAACACACCATCTGACAGGAGGGCAGAGGACTCAGAATCAGTGACGTGTTCCTTGTGCTGTCTCCTGACTCTGTGGGCAGCCTATGATCAACCACACCGCCCCCTGGTGACCATATCCTGCTAAAGTCACTTCTTTGGAGATCAGAGGAGGGGTTCTGTCAGGGCGCAGGCACAATCAGACCCAATTTAGAAGGAGGTTGTAGCTGACTCAACCGCTGTTCGTGACTCTGGGTGCTGCTAATCAGAGGCCTATTGTGAGGTGCCGCCTCTCCAGCAACTCTGGTTTACATGCAAAATGATGTCCATTCCAGGAAGGTTCCTCCTGAGAAATGATCCACAGATCGTGCAGAAAAGGTTCTCCAAGGGGCCAAAGTGTTGCCCACAAACTGGTTGCTTGGACACATTTCTTGCTGAATGATGGCAAGAGGCATAGAAGGGTACAACCAGTCATATCATTTTAATCCCAGAGAACTTATTACTCATCTGTTTTACAGATGAGGAAACTGAGGTCCACAAAGTTGAAATCACTTCCTTACTTCACAGTTGTCAGTGACTCAATGAAGTTTCAAAACCAGGTTTTTTGGTTTTCTCCCTTCCCCCTTCACAACTCTCTTGGTTTACCAGTAAGTAGAATTGAATGTTCTAGACAAGGACGCTTGAATTTGGCTGTACAATCCCAGGGATGGCCTTCATATAGACTAATATACAAAGAAAACAGGGTGCTGCTTCCTACCTATGGCCCTTGATTTGCACGATGCCAGGGACTCTCTCGGTAAAGGTGGGCATATACCTCTTCCCTGATTTTTGCTCTGATGTGAATTATTTTGTGAACACAGTTCCTTCTGCATAGTTACTCAAGAGAGACGGAGTTGAAAGATGTTCATGGACTGACAGAAAAATCACCATTTTTTTACGAAAGGACTGATGCTGAAGCTGAAACTCCAATACTTTGGCCACCTTATGTGAAGAACTGACTCATTGGAAAAGACTCTGATGCTGGGAAAGATTGAAGGCAAGAGGAGAAGGGGACGACAGAGGATGAGATGGTTGGATGGCATCACTGACTCCATGGACATGAGTTTGAGTAAGCTCCAGGAGTTGGTGATGGACAGGGAAGCGTGGTGTGCTGCAGTCCCTGGGGTCACAAAGAGTCGGACACAAATGAGTGTCTGAATTGACTGACTGACATTCTTTCTAAAATTATTATTGGAGTATATCTGATTTGCAATATTGTGTGAGTTTCAAGTGTACAGCATAGTCATTAAGTCGGTTTTTTCTGATTGTATTCCAATAGAGGTTATTACAAGACACTGAAGATCATTCCTTATACTATATAGTAAATAGAACATAACATGCTCTTACTAGTCCTATTACAGGAACTAATTCATGCCTCCTTAGGGTGAGTTATTTTGCAAAATTTTTTGTTCTTTGTGCAAAGAAATCTTTGGCTCTTTCATGCTTTTAGCCCATCAGTCAGGTATGTCTGCAAGTCAGCAGTGAATATAACTCGGGCTCAAGCTGAGAGTAGCCTCAGCATGATAATAAAGTAGATTTTCTAAAAGAATAGAACCTGCCAGAAGAGACTTCTTATGAGTCAGTGGGGGAAAAAAAATTGAACAAAGGGTTCAGGAACTCTGGGTTCTTATCTGACTCCAGCACACACAACCTGGGTGGCTGGGAAAGTTATTTCACCTCTCCAGACCTCATTTTTTCCCAGCTTTGGATCAATACAATCTGGTTCATCGTTCCTTTCCCACAGTAAATATGTGACTCCCATGTCATTTTTTTCTGTGGTGTCTCATTCTCCAGCAACATTCCCATCAACCAGAGGTGAGACCCCCCGCCAGACACCTAACTTTCCTCTCACTCTGAATCAGCAACCTTTGCAGTGGGCATGTCAGCTGCTGGTCCTCAAGCTTGTGGACGTCATTGCCCAGGGTCAATGTGAGCAGATCAAATGGGTAACTGGTGCAGCCTAGAAGGATGGTAGGAACTCACCTGAAAGTCTGTTTGTGGCTCCAGTTGTAGGACATGGGGCTGACAGGCCCTGCAGTGACTGGAAAGGGACAATAAACCTCTTCACCTGTCACTTCCCCTCTTCCATCCTGTCATGATCCAGGAGAGACTGGGCCTTGAAAAGGGATTCAGTCAGCAGGAATGCCCTGAAGAGGGGTGGACTGAGGCCCCGTGTGACATCTCTGATAGTGATAGTGTTAATCGCTCAGTCATGTCTGACTTTTTGGACCCCATGAATTGTAGCCTGCCAGGCTCCTCTGTCCGTGGGATTCTCCAGACAAGACTACTGGAGTGGGCTTCCATTCCCTTCTCCAGGGGATCTTCCCAACCCAGCACGGAACCCAGGTCTCCTACATTGCAGGCAGAGTCTTCACCATCTGAGCCACCAGGGAAGCTCGTGACACCTTTAAGACCTATATTTTAACATTGAGTCCAGTTCCAAGGGCATCAGGGCTCCACTCAGGCATAAGCTGAGCCGCCACTGAAGGGACTGGGGCTCCTGAAATGAGAACGCTCCAAACCCCAGCCTCACCCACACTTTCCAATCCACTCCCGAGAACTGTAAAGTTTTCAGATGTCACTGATGGAACAGGCAGTGAAGTGAAAGTGAAAGTGTTAGTGGCTCAACTGTGTCTGACTCTTGGCAACCCTGTGGACTGTAGCCCACCAGGTTCCTCCATCCATGGGATTCTCCAGGCAAGAATACTGGAATGGGTAGCCATTCCCTTCTCCAGGGGATCTTCTCCACTCAGGGATCGAACCCGGGTCTCCTGCCTTGCTGGCAGATTCTTTACCATCTGAGCCAGCTCCAAACTGCAGCCTCACCCACACTTTCCAGTCCCCTGAGAACTGGGAAGGCTTTCAGATGCCACTGACTGAACAGGCAGAGTTGGCCTCAATTACCTCCTCTCATAGAAAAAAGCTCCCCTACATCTGCACATATTAATTACAAATTTCAGGTTCGCTTGGCAATCTCAATAGTCGGGTCCCTCCTCCCATCACACTCCAGACAGCAGCTGAAAGCACTTACTGCTCCATTCTATGCCACAGTCTGAGCAACGCAGGCAGTGTGACTTCTGTTTCTATATGATTTCTGCCCGCTCGGCTGCCCTGAGCTCATTGGGAATCAGAACCTTCCAGAGGTTATTGTACAGATAATGCCAGCTCATCCTCATTTTCACTTTCATTGTTCATTGCTGTAATATCAAGAGTGTTTTCTTCCTTTTTCTCTTCCCCATCATGCCTAAAATGGCCACTTCCAACAAATTAGGTGAAGGATGAAAGATAAGATAGGTATGGGCAAATACATCTATGTGAAAGGAAAAAAAAAATCCATGGACTAAAAAGTCAGTGCTTTGTGGCTACACATAATTTTCTTCTCTCACCAGCCATCCACAAAGAAGTAAAAGGCAACACGAAAGCGTTACAATTTCACTATAATGTGTCAAACCTGGAGAGCAAAATAAATATGTGTACTTCAAAATTATTTCCTCCTCTATTACTCATAATTCTAAAGATGAGCTTATGTGACAGCTTCTTCCTCCTAAAACCACACCCTGAAATTGGAAAAAAGCCTGGTAAGATCCAATTACTGATATCGTTGTCTTCCCTGAAGATAAGCCCTCATGAGGATGACGGGAAAAGGATAAAATAAACACAACAAACTGTTCAGCTCAGAGTCTGCTTTGTGTTCCTGAGGGGACAGATTGTGCTGTTTGAGCCAGGGGTTTCTGTGGAGTAGATTCTTGAGAGGGATGTGAGTCAGAGGCTGGAAGTGAGACAAGAGCTATGAATTCAAAAGGATGAGAAATGAGGGTTGGTGCTTATATTTACCTGTCTCCATAACATTTTTCTCTAGTGTTAAAATCAGGCTCAGTAATGAACCTTACTTTGGCGACTAAGGTCCGTCTAGTCAAGGCTATGGTTTTTCCTGTGGTCATGTGTGGATGTGAGGTCGGACTGTAAAGAAAGCTGAGCACCGAAGAATTGATGCTTTTGAACTGTGGTGTTGGAGAAGACTCTTGAGAGTCCCTTGGACTGCAAGGAGATCCAACCAGTCCATTCTGAAGGAGATCAGCCCTGGGATTTCTTTGGAAGGGATGATGTGAAAGCTGAAACTCCAGTACTTTGGCCACCTCATGCGAAGAGTTGACTCATTGGAAAAGACTCTGATGCTGGGAGGGATTGGGGGCAGGAGGAGAAGGGGACAACAGAGGATGAGATGGCTGGATGGCATCACTGACTCGATGGATGTGAGTCTGAGTGAACTCCGGGAGTTGGTGATGGACAGGGAGGCCTGGCGTGCTGCGATTCATGGGGTCACAAAGAGTCGGACACGACTGAGCGACTGAACTGAACTGAGCTGAATGAACCTTTTGATGGGAATTTTACCCATTGAATAATGTCAGATTAAGAGCTGTCAAGGATAAGCACAGGCATTCTTCACTCACTAGCTCTACTCTTCATACTAAGACTTAAAAATTTTTTGTTTGAGAAAAGTTTCTTTGTCCTTCAAAGAGTTGAAAGTGAAAGTCACTCAGTCATGTCTGACTCTTTGTGACCCCATGGACTGTAGCCCGCCAGGTTCCTCTGTCCTTGGAATTCTCTAGGCCAGAATACCGGAGTGGGTAGCCATTCCCTTCTCCTAGGGATCTTTACAACCCAGGGATCGAACCCAGGTCTCCTGCAGTGAAGGGGAGTTCTTTACCATCTAAGTCACCAGGGAAGCTCAAAGAGCTAGATTAAGACGTTGAACAGTCACAACTGAGCCACCAGGATACTGTGGAATATCTTTAAAAATGTGGAATGAATATTTTCCTTCTTCTGGGGTAGTTGGGTTTAGTTTTATCTCCCCATTGACAGTGGAATACTGGAAACAGGATTAGAATGACTATGGGCTTGGGTCTGTCCTCCATCCTCCCCTATAAGGCCTAAGTAGCAGAAGGTGCTTGGCTAGAAGTCACGAGTCTAGAGCCTGAAATTTTACAGGGCTGCCTATGGGTCCTATCTATGGAAACCAGCAGGCATCTCATTCATTCATTTAAAAACCGATGTACTGGGACTTCTCTGGTGATCCAGTGGTTAAGATTCTGCACTCCCAATGCAGGGGGCCCAGGTTCGATTCCTGGTTAGAGGAAATAGATACTGCATGTCACAACCAAGAGCACGCATGCTGAAACAAAGATCCCAAGTGCTGCAACTAAGACCCAGCATAGCCAAATAAAAACAAACAAGCAAACCTAGTGTTCTGAATGGCTGCTCTGTACCAGGTACTTTCCAGACAAGACCCATCGGTGGAATAAGGACACTTGTCTTCGTGGAGCATACGTTGTAGTGGGAGGAGACAAGCAATGTACAACAAACAGTAACTAGTGTGTGGGAAACTGAGAAATGCTTTGAGAAAATGAATGCGCGAAAGGGGTGGGAAATGCATGGACACACGTGAGTGTGGGTTTCATGTTCTCAATAGGGTAACTGGGGAGCTCTCATTAGAAAGCTATCAGTTGAATAAAAGACTGGACAGATGTGAGGACCTCAGCCACATGGATATCTGGGGCAGAGCCTTCCAGGAGGAGAGAATCACTGATGCAAGTCTACAACGTAGAGAAAAAGGAAATAAGTCGGCTGAAGCAGAGTCAGCCAGGCAGAGAGCAGGAGAGATGACATCAGACACAGACATAAAGCAAAGAGAGTGTAACTCTTCTAAGCCACTGTGGGAAGCAGGGCTTTTATTCTGAGTGAGTTGGAGATACTGTGGGTTGTGGACCCCATTATATATTAAATAGAGACTTTCATAAATCAGCTGGGAGAGGAGCATTTTAGGTGATTACGGTGCAGGCCAACAGTTTGGTTTCAGCAATGTTGCTATTTGTGCAGAACGCTGGTGTAATTATGCATTTATTTTATTACATTTTTATTTCAAAATTAAATTCTGGGCCTAAAACAATTGAGACAAAACAGGAAATCGTATCTGTTGTTTTCAATTCTTATAGTGAATAAAATGCCCTGGAGGGTTTTTACAGCTAATAAAGCCAGCACCCACCCCCAGAAGTTCTGATTTAAGTGACCTGGGAAAGAGTCCAGCAATCAGCACTTAACACACATGCACACAAACCAAAACAAAGAAACAGACTCTCCAGGTGATTCTAACGTGCTACCGGGATTGAACACTTTTACCTTATCTGTTTTGAAGGCAAAGATCTTTAGCTCATTGGCTCTAAACCAGCAGACTATGTGTTTATTAGGATTTAAAAAAAAACAAGTCTCAAGAATATGTTTAAAATCCTCAAAGGTATCATCAGATATTCTGTTAAAAGGAATGAGGCAATTAGAATCTTTATAATATTTTCCTCCTATGTAAAGGAAAACTCTATTTATGACATGGAGGGCTGTGGGGAATTCCCTGCATTTTATTCTACTTAACAGTTTCTCACTAGTTTTTAAGAGTGAGGATTTGGGATCTCTGAAAATGTGCTTCTCTTTGATGATGACTGCTAGGGGCTTAATTGTGACCCCCTCATGAAATTTCTCTCTAGAAGCCCTAAACCCTAGTGTGATGGTTTATGGAGATATATGGAATGTTTTGGAAGTAATTAAGATTGAAGGAGTTGCAAGGATTGGCCCAAATCCAATAGGACTAATGGCCCCATAGGAAGAGGAGCAGAGTATCTGTGAACCAGGAAGGGCCACGTGAGGACCCAGTGAGAACGTAGGCATCGACAAGCCCCACAGAGAGCTCTCAGCAGAAACAAAATTAGCTAGAACCTTGGGCTCCTAGTCTCCAAGAACTGTGAGAATCCAAGTTTCTGTTGTTTAGCCCTCTCGCTCTGGGGTATTTTGCCATGGCTGCCCTAGAACACTAATTCAGTGACGGAGCCTGCAGAGGATGTGGACAGGCCAGGCCTAAATACACAGCGGACCCCTCGTAGGCCCCGCTCCTCAACAGCAGGCCCACTGCCCAGGCTTCAGCAGCAAGGCAGCCACTCTTCTTAGCAAGCATTTCAATTAATTAATTAGCATGTTGCCGGGGGCCAGTGTGAGGAACTCCACCCATGGCAAAGGTCATGAGGAAGGAGGCTTGGCATGATCAAGCCAAAGGCGTGATCAAGCCTCAGGAAACCCCCTGTTCCCGAGCATCTACCCCTAAAACCAAGAGTCTGTTTTAGGCTCTCACCTATACCTCTGACTTTACGGGGGGCTCTCCCCCATAACCATTTATCTCGGAGAAGGAGTTAATTTGCAGCTCCAGTTGATAAAATTCCTGGGCGTGACAAGAGCGTTTCAGCTTATGAACTCCTCTGAAGGTTATCTAGCCTGCCTGTATAGGTTTGTCCGGCCAAATGTGATTATTTACAGCCTCCCAACAGCAAGAGGCACGAGATGTTTTAAACTTACTAAAGGCAGATTCTTTTGGGAAGTTAGAATTGATTAGTATAGCGGGTTGATTAGGAATTGTATTGGTGAAAGGATTTCACTTGTTGGGCTGATGTTTTGTTGCTAAATCTTCATATTCCCTGCCCTTATAATGAATATAACTAGCATATAAGAGAAATAAGTGTTAAC
Source organism: Aepyceros melampus (assembly GCA_006408695.1). Taxonomy (NCBI): domain Eukaryota; kingdom Metazoa; phylum Chordata; class Mammalia; order Artiodactyla; family Bovidae; genus Aepyceros; species Aepyceros melampus. Next base: position 114,643 of record SJXQ01010865.1, on the reverse strand, counting down.
CTTTAAGATTAATCATGTTAACCTTGGGTTAGATAAATTCCTTTCTTGATTGTAACTCATTACACCCTTACCCTATAGGAATGTAACTTTATCTGGAGGGTGGTGCCTGGTTTAAGAAAAAACACCCTTGGAAAAAATGAGTTTTTTGGTTATCAGAAAGAGAGGGTCATGAAGTGTCAGCAGGCCTCATGGCCAGAAGATGATGTGAAACCCCTAAGACCTTTTTTGTATGTAAAGCACCCGATTTTGATAAAGGTCAGGACTGCTGACCCCCGCGTGACTTTGTATTCATCCCTATGTGTAACAAAAGGTATATAAGCAAACCTGAAAATAAAGAAAACGGATCAGTTTCCGGAAAGACTGATTCCCCCATGTTGTTCTTTCTCGTCCTCCGTATTTCTGGCTGAATTCCCATCTGGAGCACGGGTGCCCGCCACGTCTGCTTACTTGCCCCAGCTTTCAAGTCCATGTGAAAAGGTCCCAAGGAGGGGCACCTTTCGATGTTCAAGTGGCGCCGGTGGCCCAACGTAGATGGTGCAAATTCCTTGTCTTGGAATTTTATTGGTATCCCGTGTAAACCAAGTTATTCAGCCTCTTTCTCTCCTCTAATACCTCTTACTATTTTCTGGCTGAATTCCCATCTGGCACTTGGGTCCTCACCAAGCCTACTAACTCTGCCTGGGCTTCTAAGATCGGACTGGGGAGGCCTCAGTGCCTCCTCTCCTTCTGGAGAACAGAAAGATGCCTGTGGCCTACGTAGGTGGTGATTGGCATCCCATGTAAGCCAAGTTATTCAGCCCCTTCTTCTGCTAATTTCCTAATCTCTCTCTATCTGTAATTGAATAAGTTCTTTCCTAGTACGCCGACTCCGTCTCCACCTTCAAATCACCCTGGATCCACCGGGGCTGGACCCCGGCACATGTTAAAATAAAAACAAAACACCCATGTGTAAGGACAAAGCAAGTGAAGTAAAGTCACTCAGTTGTGTCTGACTCTTTGTGACCCCATGGACTGTAGCCCACCAGGCTTCTCTGTCCATGGGATTCTCCAGGCAAGAGTACTGGAGTGGGTTGCCATTTCCTTCTCCAGGGGATCTTCCCGACCCAGGGATTGAACCCAGGTCTCCTGCATCATAGGCAAAGTAGTTGATAAAGAGTGTGAAGGCTAATTATTAGAATTTCTATGCAGCTCTTTGCCTCCCTGTGTCTTAGGACAAGCAAGTAGGAGGAGTCTGTCTAGTATCCTCAGACATTGCATCATAGTAAAAGTACCTTTGCTTACTTCAAGGTGGATATGGCGTTTTAAAAATCATCATCAGGGCTTCCTGGGGACCCAGGGGTCAGGACTTTGCCTTCCAACACAGGAGATGACATTCAATCCCTGGTTGGGGAGCTAAATCCCACATACCTTGGGACCAAAACCCCAAAACATAAAACAGAAGCAATATTATAACAAATTCAATAAAGACTTTAAAAACGGTCCACACCAAAAATATATGTATTTAAAAAACCATCATCATCATAGTTATATATTCAATATCTTATATCATTCTCATGACAGTCCTTAAAACAAGTTATTTCACCTCCTTCTTATATGTGAGGAAACCACATTTTAGAAAAGTTTTCACTGGAGCAGCTAGTACAGAGAAGTAACTAACTCTGAGCCCCATGCGCAGCCTCTCTTTCCTGTCCTACATCACTCCACTACAAATAAAAGCTGGGTTCCACACCCAATACAGTTCCTGTAAATCCCTAATAAATAGAAAATAGGCTGTGGTTGGTTTTGCTCAGTATTTTCTTAAGCTAAAATAGTCTCAGAATTCACATGTCAATTACTCACTATAAAAATGGACAGTGTCCCTCCTGTTTTCCTCTTAGCACTAAATGACATGGGTGGCACCAGACACGGGCCTCTGACATCACAGATAAAATGAACTATTTTGTGACCAACACTAGGTAAATTCCATCTTGTCCCTTCTGTCTACTCATTTTGCCTTGATATGATCACTGCCCTCAAAATACAGCAGCCAAACTCCCATAGCATTCGGGTGGGGGAAAGTCTATTCTGGAGACAGGAGATCACCCAGATGGAACAGAGAAATCTGTTCCCGACCTCCAAATATCAACAGCGCATAATTAGCAGCTGCTAAAATAATAGAAGTCAATTGAACAAAAATATGGTAGGCTTAGCATTGAATTATTAAATACCTTATGTTTCCAAACATTGCTTTCCACAGTGGCTGAAAAGCCTTTGCAGGGGATGACAGCAGGTCAACCTAGGCACCAAACAGAGAACAGACAGAGTTTTGGGGGGGGAATTTTTGTTGTTTTTTTTAAAACAAATTTTTAAAATGAGCTATTACTACATCCCACAGACAAGCACAGACATGGCTGTTTTACATCTGCCTGATGAAAAAATACATTTGTTAAAAGCAGCCTTTAAGAGGGCTGCTGTTCTCAAAGATATCAGCCGCTGGTCTCCCTGGGAGACAGCAAAACCCCGCATTTATCTAAATTATCTCAGAATATGACAGAGTGATTGCTCACTAATGGTCAGTAACAGTTTTCTTTGTCATTTTCCTAGTCATTACCTCCTCAGAATGAACTCCAGAATAAACTGCTTGCCATCGTGACTTGAATGCTAATTTCCCCCTTGTACCCGTGGATGGTTTTCTAAAAACATCTGTGCTTCGCTATGACATTTTGACATTCCCATTTTGTGGGAAAAAAGAGTATCTGCCTTAGAAAGCCTGATGAACACACAGATACTTTACATGCAAACAAGCGAAAAATACATACCCTGTTTTTGTATTCCTGGGTTGTGAATTCTGTGTTTCATCTGCTAAAGCCTGCAGGGGCTGCCTATACAGAGAGGGCTGCTGGAGGAATTTGCAGGGGTGGGCTTCACTCCTGTGGTTTTACCAAGCTATGCCTCAGATTTCCTTATTTCAAGCCATCCTCTGTTGAAGATACGGATGATACAGTAAAACCAAAGGCCCCTGAGAGCAGATTGCATGAATATTTTGCTGTAGCCACGTGAGTACACGAATCCGTGGTCCTTTTGGAGGTGGGGGGCGGGCAGGGTGGTGACCAGCTGTTTGTCGTTACGTGGTTTTCTATCCAACAAAAGCTAGATCAGACTTCGGAAAATTCAAAGGTCAAGCCACAGGGAGAATGGTCAGAAATGGTTTTTTCTTCCAATAAATAGAACTGAAGACTTTTTTGGCATTTTTGTTTTATGTTGGGGGAATTAACAACATTGTGACAGTTTAAGGTGAACAGGAAGGGACTCAGCCACACATGTACATGTAGCTGTCCCTATGTGCGTGCTAAGTCACTTCAGTCAGGTCCACCTCGAACCTATGGACTCTAGCCCTCCAGCTTCCACTGTCCATGGGATTTCCCAGGCAACAATACTGGAGTGGGTTGCCATGCCCTCCTCCAGAGGATCTTCCTAACCCAGAGATCGAATCTACGTCTCTTACATCTCCTGCATTGGTAAGCAGGTTCTCTACCACTAGCACTACCTGGGAAGCCCCCATACATTATCCATTCTCCCCCAAACTCCTCTCCCATGCAGGCTGCCACATAGCATTGAGCAGAGTTCCCTGTAATATACAGGAATTCCTTGTTGCTTATCTACTCTATAGCAGTGTGTACATGTCCATCCCAAACTCCCTAACTGTTCCTCCCCATCCTCCCCTCAACCCACAACCCCCCAACTTCCCACCACTGGCAGCCATAAGTTTGCTAAGTCCTTGAGTCTCTTTCAGTTTTGTAAATAAATTACAAATGATACATTTCTTTTTCGATTCCACATATAAGGGATGTCCTATGATATTTCTCCTTCTCTGGCTTACTTCACTCAGTGTGACACTCTCTAGGTCCGTCCATGTTGCTGCAAATGTCATCATTTCATTCTTTTTAAAGGCTGACTAATATTCCACTGTATATATGTACCACATCTTCTGTATTCCTGAGGGCTTTTTTTAAGTGAAGACTTTTAAACGCCAAAGAACTGGGGAAAGTAGGTCATTGTAGTTCCAGTGGCTCCTTCACTGGGCAATTCGGCGATAAGAGCCAAAACAATTAGCCAGGACTCAGAAAGGGAGCAGCTGTAGCCTCTACAGGCAGGACAGACTGTCTCTGATGTCCCCCTTCCTGGGCAGAACTGCTAGCTCATGAAAGATGAAGTGAAGTGAAGTAAGACTTTGTAGAAATAAATATCTGGAAATATTACAACCGGTGCATTTATATGCAAAGGATGTGGTGAACAATTCAACAGACTGCTTGGCAACCCAGCTTCACTGCCTCTTTCATTGTTTTGACCGCTTGTTTACTCACTTAGAAAGCAACTGTATGACCAATATTTTCTGCGACAGTCTTGACTTGAAAACAATCCCTAATACTTGGATATACTTGGACATATTATTGTTGTTTAGTCGTTAAGTTGTGTCTGACTGTTCTGCAACCCCATGGACTATAGCTCACCAGGCTCCTCTGTCCGTGGGATTCTCCAGGCAAGAATACGGAAGAAAGTTGCCATTTCCTTCTCTGGGGGATCTTCCGACCCAGAGATTGAACCCATGCCTGTGTGGACTCTCTAGCACTATGCCACCTGGAAAGCCTACTCGGACATGCGCTTGTCAGAAAAAGTGTCCCACTTTGGGCTGGGGAAACTGCGGTTACTAAACCTGCACTGTTTTTGGACCTGTGTTCAAACTCAGACTCGTGGCCTGTTGCCTCGCTGTTACTTCTTTCTGTCCCATCTGATCATGTGACCAGTCACTCACCCTCACTCCCTAGAGCCCACATATTCCCAACCACCTGTTATAACTGGCAGCCTGAACGCCCCGTGGGCGTCCCGAAGATAGTTTATCCAGAACAAGCTCAGTGTGTATTATCGTCTAAGTCTCACAAGTCAGCGAACCAGTAGTCATCCTAGAATCCATCTCTTCTTTCCCTTCCAATCAAACCCCAGGCAATTTGGCCTCACTCTCTAGGATACCTTCTCATCTCTCTGCATGGCTAATACCACTATACATTACTCCTCTCCAGCCTTTGTGTAAACTATTCCAGAAACTCTTAACTGGTTTCTCTGTTACTAATTTCTAAAATTCCTGACTGCTCTCAACACTGCTTTCTCTTTCTCTCTCTCTCTCTCTCTCTCTTTTTTTTTTTTTTAGTTTAAACACTAAAAATTACCTTGGCATTCTCCTAATTTAAAATACATAATACCCTCTCCCCAGTTTTCCAAATGACCTTTCATGGCATTTGATTTGAGCCCAGTTCAGTCTCTGCCTTTCAATCCCTAAGGGTGTTAGTGGTTCAGTCATGTCCGACTTTTTGTGACTCTGGGATTCTCCAGGCCAGAATACTGGAGTGGGTTGCCAGTCCCTTCTCCAGAGGGTCTTTCAATCTCTAAACCCCACTCTAAAAATCTTAGGCTCTCATCACACTTGTGCAGATTTCACTTTTCCTTCTGTTAATCACTTTCATCAAAATTATCCTTCCCTATTCCCTCCATTTTAGTGCATCTTTTAAAAACAACTTTTGGGACTTCCCTGGCAGTCTAGGTGTTAGGACTTTATTTGCCATGGAGGGGGTGTAGTCTTGATTCCTGGTCGGGGAGTTAAGACCCCACATGACTCATGACCAAAAAACCAAAACATACAACAAATGCAATATTTTAACAAATTCAATAAATACATTTTAAAATGGTCCTTAAAAAATTAAAAACAACCTTAAATCCTATCTTCTTTGTTTAAACTCCATTCCATCCTTTAAGTTAACCGTACTTAACACTTTCTCCATTTGATTTTTTCTCTCCTCCCTGCTTTCCTAGCTCAGTTTCCATGCCTGTTATAGCACTCAGCACATTAGATTGTAGCTGTTGGCTCATGTCTTTGCTTCCTTCTAGTCTGTCAGCCCCTCAAGGGCAGAAGCTATTGTAACTCATCTATGTATCTCAATACCTGGCATATCACAGAACCACAACGCATGTTACACTGGATGAATGCAGGTGGTTATATTTAATATTTTGACTTGAGCTTATATTTTTCTCTTAAAACAAGGCATTCATCCTTTTTTAAAAAAGATGCTACTTTTCTCATATGTTAGTTTTTCAACTCCGATGGTATTTTCTAACTTAATGATAATAACCTATCTTTTGTTTAGTGGTCAGGTATTGGCTAGTTCAGTCCCTCAGCAAGAATCCCGAATAAAAGTCACTGAAGAGCAGAATCATGAATAAGGAAATGGACTAGACTCAAGGTTTGCGGCGCTGGGCAGAAAGCCAGTGGCCCCTGACCAGTGTGAGCTCAGACCTTATGCTGCCCTTTCAAAACTTTTTTCCCTAATCTGATACTTTCCCTTGAACCAGGAGTCCCTTGTTAGTTGAAAGTGATGTAAAATTGGGGGTGATTTGCTAAGAGCTCTTCATATTATTCCTCTCTTGATTAGAAGGGCTCTTGGCCATGCCAGTACCCATGAACTTTGCTCTGAGAAGAGGCACATGGTGACCTCATTTCAGATATTCCATCCTTTAAGTTAACCGTACTTAACACTTTCTCCATTTGATTTTTTCTCTCCTCCCTGCTTTCCTAGCTCAGTTTCCATGCCTGTTATAGCACTCAGCACATTAGATTGTAGCTGTTGGCTCATGTCTTTGCTTCCTTCTAGTCTGTCAGCCCCTCAAGGGCAGAAGCTATTGTAACTCATCTATGTATCTCAATACCTGGCATATCACAGAACCACAACGCATGTTACACTGGATGAATGCAGATGGTTATATTTAATATTTTGACTTGAGCTTATATTTTTCTCTTAAAACAAGGCATTCATCCTTTTTTAAAAAAGATGCTACTTTTCTCATATGTTAGTTTTTCAACTCCGATGGTATTTTCTAACTTAATGATAATAACCTATCTTTTGTTTAGTGGTCAGGTATTGGCTAGTTCAGTCCCTCAGCAAGAATCCCGAATAAAAGTCACTGAAGAGCAGAATCATGAATAAGGAAATGGACTAGACTCAAGGTTTGCGGCGCTGGGCAGAAAGCCAGTGGCCCCTGACCAGTGTGAGCTCAGACCTTATGCTGCCCTTTCAAAACTTTTTTCCCTAATCTGATACTTTCCCTTGAACCAGGAGTCCCTTGTTAGTTGAAAGTGATGTAAAATTGGGGGTGATTTGCTAAGAGCTCTTCATATTATTCCTCTCTTGATTAGAAGGGCTCTTGGCCATGCCAGTACCCATGAACTTTGCTCTGAGAAGAGGCACATGGTGACCTCATTTCAGAGGAAAGGGCTGAGAACATCATACATTAAATTGCGCTGAATCATACGCTCGAGATCCCAATAGAAAGCCAACAAAAGCTGAACTCTTGAAGAGAATAAGCCCTGATCATAACAGAAACAGCCTTAGCAACTCAGTGAGCCCAGAGAGCATGGCTGTATTATCACCAGTACCAGGACTGATGTCCACAGTGTCGACAGTGAGCCATCGATGAAAGCTTAAATTATGTCCTGTCTGTCTATTAAAGAAACCAGATGAGTATGGAACAATTTTGGAGGAAGTACTCTCAACATGGTATCATTCTGAGAATTTTATGGGTAAAAGAGGAAACTGCCGTTGCTTAGTAATTTACTTTGAGTCTGTTGGCTCTTTCTCTATTCGTTCAAAACCAACTGAGGTCTTTATCATATCAATATACTAGCTGCAAGCTGGAAACAATCTTGAGATTCATTTTTAGGTGTAAATGGTTCTGAAGACTGTTTATCCTTGTGAGAAATCCATCTATGGACCACCATTATGTGGAAAAATGAACTCTGAAAAAATGCAAAGCATTTAAGCTAATTCCACAAGTCAGCTTTGTTTTGCCTTATTATAAGTTATGGACTCTGTTTACGTCTTTGCCTTCCTGTCAAACTAGAGGGAAAGCTATTTGAAGCTGGACTGTGTGTAACTCTGTTTATCCTTGTGAGAAATCCATCTATGGACCACCATTTATGTGGAAAAATGAACTCTGAAAAAATGCAAAGCATTTAAGCTAATTCCACAAGTCAGCTTTGTTTTGCCTTATTATAAGTTATGGACTCTGTTTACGTCTTTGCCTTCCTGTCAAACTAGAGGGAAAGCTATTTGAAGCTGGACTGTGTGTAACTCTCCGTGTCTTAGGCAGCACCTGAAGGACATGGCTGACACTATTAACATTCTTAGCATTTCTAGCAATAAGGGACCGCTAACAGGGAACTCTACCCTGGTCATCACACCAGCTCCTAAATTTAAGAACAAGGTTTATCTCTTATCTGGAGCACCCAGTGCCATAAGATGTGTCCTTAATGCTTCATGAAATAGAGGAGAAGGAAGTGAGCTATGGTTAAAACATGGTCAAATACTTGCAGAGTCTAAGCTTATGTTAAAATAGAATGTAAGTGATAGCCACTTTTGGTACCACAATTAATTGTAATCTAAACCTCTGAGTATCTTGAAATAACATCAACTAGAGAAGTTTTCCTTCTTTCACTAGTGCATATACAGAGAGGATTGACTGAGATGATGAGAGCATGAAATCAAGCCCTAGGGGAAAGTTTATTTAGCAAAAAGAAGCAAATCCAGATGCTACGATATTTGAAGAACCATCATGCAAAAGAAAGAGAGAAAAATTGCTTCTCTTTTCTATTGAAGCTGGTGAAAGTAGAATCAATAAGTGAGCGACATTACAGACTAGCAGAGAAATGCATGTGTGAGTGTGTGTGTGTCTGTGTGTGTGACAGAGGGAGAAACAGAGATGGGAAAAAGAGAGACAAAGAAAGCAGCTGAGGAGACAGGAAGATAGAAAGAGATGAGAGAGAGAAAGATAGTCCTATTTTCAGGTTTTCTGGGGGGGAGGGGTGGCGGATTTATAAAAGTGATTCTTCCCATTAGTAAAATATCACACTAGTTGACATTCAATGTCCTTTCCAACTCCCAGTTCCATGATTCCTTGTCTGGATGCTAATTTGGCTCAAAAGGGAATGAATGATTGGCAGAAATAAACACTCAGCTCCAAATGGAATCTTAACAGCTATTTTTTGTTGTCACAGCTATTCAACCCCGAACTTCTTAAAGAAAAAAAAAAAAAAAACAGTGGCAGCACCCAGACAATAGGTCTCCTTGGATGTCCTTCCATCAAACGGCAGCAGGCTTCTGGACTACGCCACGGACACAAGTCTGCTGTTTGTTTTCAACAGTCACTGCAGAGGATCCTGGCAGGCTGCTCTACACACTCACACAAACTCATTTAAACCAAGGGGACACAATCTGGTCCTCAAACTCACGGATTCACATCCCACTCTGTGCTGCTCGCCTGTGCTTCCTGAGTCCGCTGCATTGCTGTCTGCATCTGTTATGAGGCAAGCAGCTCGGTTTAAAAATCTGTTTACTGTGCAGAGAAACAGTCTCAAGGAGTTGAACTGAAGAGTGACTTCACCAGCTTGGAGAATGAGAGTGCAGCACATATGATGGATTGCTCCTGGACCATAAATCATGGTTTGGAAATTAGTAATGCAATCAGTTTGGTATGGGCTAGGAGTCTCCCTTATGAGACAGTCCTGAAATTCCAGGGGCATCAAACCTCTAGAGAAAATGACGACTCATTTCCATACAGAGGCACCAGGCCTATCATGGGAATAGCCATTATCTTGTGATATAACCATAATCTGTCGCCAGACTGCTTGTTCCTAGCCCATAGACTTCCATGAAACAAGGACATTCTTTTCCTGGTCGTTTAAAGATTCGGAGGTCAGAAGCCATTAGCTGGTAAATAAACCTCATGAATCTAGACATTCAGAAATTATCTATCTACCTACTGTTCTTCAGAGCGGAAGAACAGGCTGTTTGTAGGAAGACTGCCACTCCGTTATCATGGAATGGTCTAGAGCTGACATGGAATGTAGACATCAACAACACATTAGCAGCCTCAGATCTGTCAGGGCCAACAGGCCTGCCTGCCACTCTACCATGAACCAAGTCTTTGTCTTTCTAGAATAGGCCTGAGACACCACTTTAATCATCCATCATCCATCATCCACTGTGCCCGTCTCCCCAGTTCATTTTTCTCTAGGGGTGTATGTGCTAATGGATAAGGCAAGACTCCCTAACTGTAACTCTTTGGGCAGGGTGACAGAGCACGTTTACTTGCTCAAATGCCCTCGATACCAACTGTCAGCTACAATGGCCCTGGAGGCCCTGGCACAGACGCCTCATTAAAATAATCCCCCAAAAACAAAATTGATAAATATATTACTTTCCTTTTCAGCTTTCTTAAAAACCTTTACTTTTTGGCTTTGAAATATGATGTTCTAATGAAAGCTCTCTGCTTCCGAAAACAAACACAAAACAGAAAAGGGTAGAATGAAATACAATAAGTATGTCTCAAGGAAATGAAGTCAGGCTTCATGCAAACAGTACTTAAAATCTGAGAAGTTAGGAACCAAGTTCTGTCTGTCTCTCCCTTCCCCCTTCCCTCCCTCTTCTGTACGTGTGGGTCTCTTTGGCCACACAGCTTCGTCCCTCCTCACAATTTCATCTCTGAGTGTTAACTTGACCTGTTTCCTCTTAAATGACTCCCTTTTCTTGGGGTAGTTGTCGCTTGTTATGGTGACCTTTCATTTCTAATGACCGCTTCTGGCCTCTGAGTTCAAATAGTTAGAGATGGTAAGACAGTCACTGGCTGTTCAAATGACTTGGCATTTTTTGAGCTCAGTCACCCATCCCTGGCTTACCTGGTTAAAACATAAGATCAACTATGGGCCCTTTTGCCTGGGCTGGGGCTGGAGTGTTGGGGCAGAGAATGTGGCATGGCTGATCCCTTCCAGCTCTGCTGACCACATACAACAATGACCACAAGTCTTAGAAGTCATGTGCCTCAGAAAAGAAAACCGTGTATTGAGTTCAGCCTTCCTCCTGACTTTTGTCCTGTCATATTTACTGATTTTCATTATATTTACAGAAGATCTGCTGTGAGGTGGACACTGTATTGTGGGGGTAAAATTTTTATCTTCCTCATCCCTCAATCAGAGATAGTATTTTGATTCTACATATGAAGTCATCTTTTAATGCCAGATGAAAGAAACCAAAGAAAATAATTATGTTTTTGAAATGCATTTTTTCAACCTAAGTATGCTTCTTTGTCATTAGGCATGATCTAAACTGTATTAGAAGACACTTGGAATTTAAGGAAATCAGGCCTTGACCCCAGGTAAACCCTTCATGAATTAGACGTGTAGATACATGCAAGTCAATTAAATACACTTCGGTTTTCTCATCTCAAATGGGGACAAACGATACCTATTGTGCACACCTCACAGAGGGTTCATGTAAGAGGGTTAAAATGTAGATATTCCATATATGCAATGGCATGAGACTTTATTATTGCCCACAAAGTTTCTGAGGGAAGCAGTTTTGGATTTGAGGGAAATTCCAACTGTGCCCCATCTAATTCCACTCCCATCACAGTGCTGTTAAAACACAGTTGGAGATTACTGTCTGTTTCACTTTTTTTAGTCGCCTCATTTTAAAGCTCCTAATGTCCAACATAGTGAAATCATAAATATATGCACTAGTTGATTCTTTTAATCCTTTAAGAAGAAAAAAGTGCAAGGATTACCTCAACATAAAATTAGCCCAATTTTCCAGTTCTTCCCCAAAGCGTGTAGATTAATATAAATTTCCAGTAATCTCAAGTGTCTGTCTGGCACTTCTGCATGGCTACACTTGTGGGTGTGGACGGTGCCCAGTGTGTTCTCCCGAACCTGGTTTCCATATCTTCTGGCATCACCAAAGTGGAACACTGAGTTGGTGAAGCCCGTGGCATAGTATTTGACTTGAATGGCCCCACTGGAGTGAAAGATCACATCCCACACATAGTCATAGTTTAACAAGGTTGACACAGATCTGAGGACCAGCACTGTCTCCACAAGACCCCCAAAATACTGAGAAAACACATCTGAGTGGTGTCGCCTCAGGGCCAGGCCCTTGTTCTGCTCAAACACACAAAAGGCATCATGTAGGGTCCTGGGGGCTTGGGACTCCAGAAGGAAGTGCCAGTCCACATAGGTGGCCAGATAGGGGCAGTCGACGCCGCGGGTCAGGGGAGTGGCAAACTTGCCCAGACCAAAGCCTCGATCCAGATAGCGGTTCACCATTGCGACTGGGGTATTCCCACCATAGACAACCAGGACCTCTTGCAGGCTGATCTCATAAGCCAGCCGTTCTCCCTGGAATCGAACGTCAAAGATCCTAGGACCACTGAAAGCTCCGAGGCCAAAGGAGAAAGTCCACAATGAAGAGGTCACTTCACTGCCCTGGACACTGAAGTGGGCGCCCTGAGGATGGAACTGCAGAGGGGGAGCTGGACCCGGAGGCACCTGGGACTTCAGGGACCAGGCCCCACCTGTGCCATTGTCTGGGATCACCACCACATTCACCTGGCCAGCCTCAAACTGCTCCTCCAGCTGGGCCAGACTCTCATAGTAGCGGCCCTGAAAGAACACCTGCTGGATGGTCCACTGGGCAGGGTCCAGAGCTTTGTGATCAACCAGCAGCTCCAACCCCACAGGGTGCAGGTAGATCCCAAATCCTGAAATGTTGTAGTAGAGGCCAAACCACGTGGCCCTGTCCCCTGACTGGACACCGCGGGGAGCTGTTGTCAAGATCACCAGGTTCCTTCCTCCTTGTTTGTAGGAGCAGCAGTGGTGCAGGACACCAGCAGCCTGGGGCAGCTCTCTGTCGAAGATCTCCGGTCTATGTCCAGGTACTCTCGGAGAAGCATGGGGCGTCGGTAATAGGGCAGGGGGCCCCCATGGCGCTCCACGGTCACATCCCGAATGTAGGACGGCTGGGGCAGCGGCCCCACCACCAGCTCAGTCACATTGAGCTGGGGTTGTCTGCCAAAGAAGACGATGGCCAGTGCCTCCCGGGCAGGTGGGGGGCTCCCCCTGTCCAGGTGGGCCAGGGCTGCAGCCTTGGGGGGCAGCTGCAGCTCTACTGAGAAGACGCAGTTATCTGAGGGTCGCGCCTGGGCTGCATCCACCAGGTCTGGCCCCAGCTGCTGGGTCAGGAAGCTCATCACAGCCATCAGCTCTTCTCGGCTCAGGTCTGCAAAGAGCTGAATCTGGTCAGGGTGTGTCCAGGGCTGAGCACTGGGGGATCCAAAGGGGCAGGAGGGATGCAGGCTGGGATGACATTGCTTCCCAACACCTCTTCACACCCAGTACCACCTTCCTCCGTGCCCATCACCAGAAGAGTCCACAAGGACAGAAAAATGAAGATGAGCATTGCTAAAGCTCTGGCTGTCCTCAGGCTCTTGATCTGGAGTGCAGCGTGCATGGTGGACAGGCCGGCAGACCTGGGTGCACGGTGCCTCCTTCAGTGTCTGCAGGTTCCTGCCTTTGAGTTGTGCTTGGGTCAACGCATTATATGTACACTGAGGACAAGCAGCCAAGAGGAATGGCAGTGATTGGAGGCTGGGGCGGGGCAGCGATCAGGCCACGTCAGAAGATGCAGCTGTGGTTATAACCTGAATTTTAAGTGAAACAGCAGCTTCTGTCCGGCTGTTTCAAATCAAACACTCAGCTTCACAAAATAGGGGAGGGATGGGTATGGGAGACACAGATGGAGGGAGGAAGTGGTAGAAGTGTCGCATCCCGGGGCTCCTTCTCCACTCTCTTGTTGGAACCTTGCTCCCTGCTACATTGCTGCAAGCAAAACTCCTGTGTTCAGCCATCCAGCCAGATTCCATCTTCCTTCCTCTAGTCCATGAAGCCCTCTGATGAGGGCTCCCATGCAGCAAGCAGAACCCTAATGGCAGGCAGAGGAGCCTGGAGAGTCATGCTGAGAACACCAATCACCTGTGGGGAGCTGGGGGGCTGAAGAGCTGAGCCCGGTCAACATCTTGGAGGTCCTGAACTCCCTGAGTCACTAGAGGAGAGCCTGAGGGGAGTGAGTCCATTCAGAAGCTGGAGCGGGTGGGAAGTGCAGCTTACAGAGACCCCCACCCCTGATTAGAACTGATGGACCACATCAGATGTCAGGTGCATAATCCCCTGGCTGTGAATTTAACCTCGCTGTCCACAACCTTCATCCCCAGGAAACCCTTTTCCAGAATGCTACAGAAGCAGAGAGCAAAGCCATCTCCATTGTCAGGCAGGTGATGTGAGGTAGACACCATCTTCTGTTCAGCCAGGTCCTGAGGGAACCAGGAGAGACTGAGGGTCCAGAGATGGGCCATGCTTCCCTGGTGAACTGGGAGAAAGTCCTTTCCAGCCTGGACATGTTCAGCATCACTTTCCCAGAAGTCCCCTTAGATGACCTTGCAGACAGAGTCTGTTTGCTGGAGGAGAATGGACAGTACATCCCATCTCAAAGGATCAGAAGGGCAAAGGTAACTTGGAGCCCCTGGCATGGGCAGGAAATGGCCAAGGTCAGCACATTGGGTGTGCGGTGGAGACAGGAGTCGCGGGACAGCAGAAGAGATCAGCTCAGGAAGGCTTGTGCCGTGTGTGGCTCTTAAGCAAAGTAGGCATTGCAGAAAGACAGAAATCTGGGCACTGTGAAAGCAGGGAAATCAACCTCAGACAGATTAGGTTCTCCAGATCCCAGCTGCTTCTGCAACCAGCTCTATTTTCATATGGAAATTCCACATATGGGTCATTTTGTGACCAACCTGGGGCCTCGGAATCTTGCATTAATTGGATTGAAAAGAGGCTGGTGAAGTAAATCAAATGAGAGTTAACTGATACTGAAGCTGCAGCAGGAAGGAGCAAGAACGAAGCACACGTTCCCTTGCTTGCCCTCTGTGGCCTGGTTCCTTCGGTGGAGTAAGAGTGGGGGCAGGTCCGTGGAGCGGACTGAGGGCTGGCTGAGGTGGTCTGCCCACCCCTTTGGTGGTGCGTGTGCAGGGGTCATGCCCAACACCTGCTCTTCTCCTTTCACCTCAGGAGCAGCAGTACATTTGTGTTTTCTGTGTCTCCTTGGTCATAACTGCGGGGACTGCTCCGTGCTTGCAGATATTTTTAGTCTGTTACAGTTCCTTTGTATTCTGCTGCTCAAGGAGACATTTGACCAGGTGCCAAGTGCAAGCACTCCAGGATAGGAACTCAGGCCCTAGCCTGTCTCAGTTTGAAATGGATAATGTGGACTTTGTAATAAAGGGGGGACAGAATCTAAGGTCAAACCCGGCCCTGGCCCCCACGGCAAGCCTTTCCAGCCCAGGAACTTCATTCTGGATCCTTTGATAAGTGGTGGTATTTCCTCCCAGCTCACAACACATTGTCAAGAGAACACCTACACCTTTTTTCCGTCCTGACCAGTGTCACCAATCACACATCAAGAATGTGCACTCTGGTGGGGAATCCCCAGGTCTCCTAGAGGAGAGGGAGTACGGATCAGGGAGGGGGAGGGAGAACGTTGGCCTGACCTTGAGGAGGAACTGATAAAGCAGAAGGGTCCTTCTCTAGAAGTGTCTTGCTATCACATTGCTTCCTCTGAATTCGTGTCATCGTAGGCTTCACAACCATTGTATCACACACCGTAAACAACAGTTTAAAGGTGTTTCTGTTGGACAGTTACTCAGGGGAAAGGAGCTACACGTCCTGCTTCCTCCAGTAAGTCTTATTTCCCTTTGGACAAACTTGCCCGCAGCCTGTGTAAATGAGCTGAAGGTGACTCGATCTCTGGGAGCCAGGTGCCATCCCCAGTCCCCAGGCTGGGCCTCAGAACATGCTGCCTGAGCCTGCCTGCAGTCCCAGAGTCGAAGCCAGTGGAACCACTCCGGATGCCCAGTCACTGTACTCTGATCTGCACCCCAGGGATACAGCTCTGGCTTCAGTGCTGAGAGAACACCGAGTGTGTCCAAGACAGAAGTGAGGACACCGACAGGAGGCAAAGGGTCAGATGAGGCCAGTGACCTCCAGGACAGAGAAGAAGTGAAGAATCTGAGCAATGTGGCTGGGAATGTTGACAGGACGTGGTGTCTGATTGGGGGGTGCGTGAGAAAGGATACAGACTCTTTGGTGACACAAGGACACCAGGTTTCCACTGGGTGACTTGGGAGAGTGAGGGGCTTCTAGAGGAGAGGGACCTACAAGAACAGCAGCAAGCTGAAGGAGGATTCCAACAAGTTTGACATGAGGTTCCTGTGGGAGACCCCAGCATACATGCCCAGAAAAAGGGGCATTGGGTCTAAAGGTTTCAACAGCCGGAGAGCAACTTCTAGGCTAGAAACGGAGATTTGTGTCAAACAACAAAAGGTAGTCATTCCTCAGATAATAAAGAAACTGCCTGCAATATGGGAGACCTAGGTTTGATCCCTGGGTTGGGAAGATTCCCCAGAGAAAGAAATGACCACTCACTCAAGTATTCTTGCCTGGAGAATTCCATGGACAGAGGAGCCTGGCAGGCTACAGTCTATGGGGTGGCAAAGAGTTGACATGCCTGAGTGACTAACGCACAAAGATAGGAAGCCTGAGATCACCCAGAGAGGACTCTGCAGAGGGGAGAGAGCAGGACCAGCGCCACAGTCCAGAAGATGCCCATGTGTGGGGCTGAGCAAGTTGGTGGGCACAGCAGAGGAAAAGGAGCCACCACAGGAGCCTGAGAAGCAGCCAGCATGCCCTCGGGGGGTCAGAATGGGAGGAGGTCAACAGGAGAGAGTTTTCAGTAGGGACTAATCAGAGAGGACCAATGCTACCCAGAAATCCAGAAAGCTCCCTTACAGGCAGCTGTAAGGCCCTGTGATTCTGCATCAGCATTTGGAAGAGCAGGATAAGGAGGGACTGGGTGGGGAAGGGAAGCTGGAGGCAGGAAGAGTAGAGCTCTCCTTGGAGGAAGGCATCTGAGAAGCACAAGCTGAGAGAAGACCCTGTCCTGGAGAATCAGGATCCTGGCGAGACTTAACGAGATGTGAGTCAAGAGCCAGTCAAGAGGGAGAGATTTAAAGGGAAGGGAGAGGGTTGGATAAATGAGAGAGAACCTTTTGGGAGCTGCTGGAGGGGTGGGTTTCCCCTTAAAACAAGTAAACAGGCTGTAGAATTAACGAGCCCATTCTCACTGATATGTGCTGTCCTAAGTTGATTCAGTCAAGTCTGACTCTTCGCGACCCTATGGACTGTCCTTGGGATTCTCCAGGCAAGAATACTGGAGAGGGTACCTGATTCTCACTGATAAGTCTCATCAGAGAAGCTGTCAGCAGGACCTCATACATCTTTTCTATTTGGTTAGGGATATCCCCTTTTTCCAAACCACCAAGCACTGTGCAAAGTATATAAGAATCTTCTACACAATTATTATTTAGTTTGAGGTGAGGTTCCTGTGGGAAGCCCCAGCATACATGCCCAGAAAAAGGGGCATTGGGTCTAAAGGTTTCAACAGCCGGAGAGCAACTTCTAGGCTAGAAACAGAGATTTGTGTCAAACAACAAAAGGTAGTCATTCCTCAGATAATAAAGAAACTGCCTGCAATATGGGAGACCTAGGTTTGATCCCTGGGTTGGGAAGATTCCCCAGAGAAAGAAATGACCACTCACTCAAGTATTCTTTCCTGGAGAATTCCATGGAGAGAGGAGCCTGGCAGTCTACAGTCTATGGGGTGCAAAGAATTGACATGACTGAGCAACTAATGCACAAAATAGGAAACCTGAGATCACCCAGAGAGGACTCTGCAGAAGGGAGAGAGGAGGACCAGGTCACAGTCCAGAAGATGCCCATGTGTGGGGCTGAGCAGGTTGGTAAGCAGAGCAAAGGCAAAGAAGCTGGCATAAGAGGCTGAGAAGCATGTGGCATGCCCTCAGAGGGGTCAGAATATGAGGAGGTGTCGACAGGTGAGACCTTTCAGTAGGGACTAGGCAGAGGACCAAGGCCACCCAGAGTCCAGAAAGCATCAGATGAAAGGGTCTGTCATTCTGCATCAGCAATAAGAGGGGAATGGGATAAGGAGAAACTGCGGATCTGGGGCGGGCTGGGGACAGAAAGCTGATCCAGGAAAACTAGAGCTCTCCTTGGAGGAAGGCATCTGGGAGGCACGAGGTGAGGAAGACACTGTCCTGGAGAGTCAGGGTCCTGGCAGAGACTTAGCAAGATGAGAGTCAAGAGCCAGTGAAGAGAGAGAGATTTAAAGTTCGGGGAGAGGGTTGGATAACTGAGAGAGAACCATTTGGGAGCAGCTGGAGGGGTGGGTTTCCCCTTAAAACAAGTAAACAGGCTGTAGAATAAACGCATCCATTCTCACTGTTATATGCTTTGCTAAGAATCAGTCGTGTCCGACTCTTCTCAACCCTGTGGACTGTAGTCCACCAAGCTCCTCTGTCCATGGGATTCTCCAGGCAAGAATACTGGAGTGGGTAGCCAATTCTCACTGATAAGTCTCATCAGAGAAGCTGTCAGCAGGACCTCATATACCTTTTTTATTTGGTTAGGGGTATCCCCTGTTTCCAAACTCACCAAGCATTGTATAAAGTATACAAGAATCTTCTACACAATTATTATTATCTCATCACCGCACAAACTACTACTGATTTTTGGCTGGGATTTTACCTTAATCAGTAACTGAACCTGCCAGGTGATAAGTGTTCCTAAATATAGCAATGCCTGGCAATTCTCGGATGGTCCAGTGGGTAACATTCCCCTGCTCCCAGTGCAGGGGCCTTGGTTGGATCCTTGGTTGGGGAACTAGATCCCTCATGCTACAGCTAAGATTGAAGATCCTTCATGCCACAACTAAGACCTAGCACAGCCAAAGAAAGAAAGAAAGAAAGAAAAACATATTAGAAAACAACAATAACAACAACAGCACTTTAAAAAAAAAGCTGTAAGCGAGCATCCACACACACTCACAGGCACACTCACCACTTGCAAACACTCACAGCCTTGGTCGGACATGGGACTCAAGGCAATGACTCGCAAGATATTCAGCCAGGGTGGGG
Organism: Aepyceros melampus; assembly: GCA_006408695.1. NCBI lineage: Eukaryota > Metazoa > Chordata > Mammalia > Artiodactyla > Bovidae > Aepyceros > Aepyceros melampus. Next base: position 95,689 of record SJXQ01010865.1, on the reverse strand, counting down.
GAGGGGTGGACACCGCATTTCTTTCTTCCTCTTGCCTCCAGCACTGACTATTGTGCAACAGATCAGAAACAGGAGCCAAGAGGAGGTGGAGACAACAGCAAAAGCACATCATGGAGAAGTTCAATGACTCAGGTCAGAGAAAGAAGAGGCATCAAGTCAGCATCAGAGCCACAGAGGCCACAGCACCCATTTTTCTCCTCTGTCTCAGTCTTTAGCCCGTCTTTCCCTCTGTCTCTGTCCTCTTTCACTCTGACTTTCATTTCAGGTCATCTTATAAATTCACCCACCCAGCATTGCCCTCTCTCCTGACTGAGGGCTTTCTCCCTGTTCTTAGGAAGCTTGCTTCTGGTCAGCTCCCCTGCATCCACTGCTGACCCAGAAGAGAACCTGGGCCTGGAGCAGGACAGAAGGGAGCAGAAGCTTCTGTGCTCCCTGGATATGATCTCCCTCCTGTCAGAAGCTGAGAGGCATCTGAAATCTGTTTCCTGTCCCTCAACGCCCAGCCCTACCTTGGCTTCCAGCAGGCTCTCATTCCCCCTCTTTGAAGTGAGACAGACAGGGAGAGTGAGCAAGAGACAGCAAAAGAAATTTCCTGACATTTAACATTTTTTCTTGGAGATATATAGGCAAGAAGAGGCAAAGGGGTCACCAAAGGCCACACCTCTGTGCAATGCAAGAGACTCAGGTTCTTTCCGTGGGTCAGGAAGATTCCCTGGAGAAGGAAAAGGCAATACACTGCAGTATTCTTACCTGGAGAATTCCAACCATGGAGGAGCCTTGTAGGCTATAGTCCATGGGGTCACAAAGAGTTGGCTATGATTGACTCACTAAGCACAGAGGCCACACCTATTTCTTTGGGTCTCAAACACTTGAAAAAATTGAGTCCTTGGGCACAGTACCCTCCCCTACCCTGAAAGTGAAGTCGCTCAGTCGTGTGCGACTCTTTGCCATCCCTTGGACCGTAGCATATAGGCTCTTCCATCCTTGGGATTTTCCAGGCAAGAAGATAAGTTATTTTAAAGAATGGAGTCAGAAACTACTTAGCCCCATTTATTATTTGAATAATAGTAAATGAATAGGTAATACAGTCACATGGTTCAAAATTCAAAATGTACAAAAGGATATGTAGCATCGAGTCTCCTCCCTCCCAAGTCCCTGCCTCCTGGTTCCTCTTCACAGAGGCAGCCAGTGTTACCCGTGTCTTCTGAAGATGCATCTATAAGATATGAAAATATGGATTTATATGCTCCTCCCCCATAAAACACAAATGGAGGTGCCCATTTGTGGGTCCACAATTCTGTGCATTGCCTTACTCTTTAGAAGAGTAATTTGTATAAAAAGATACAGTTTTATAGCTGCGGAGTATTGTTTTGTCAAGCCGAATTAGAACTTACTTAACAAATCATCTAGGGAATCAGAGTTCTGTTATGTCCAATCTCCAATCTCTGAACATTGGTGGAGTGACCCGGATCCTGAAGGCACAGCCTGTGGGGGAGGCTCCACCCACAGAGGCCATGGCTCATTTGCATGCTCACACGTGATTGGTCAGCCCCTCGCCCCCCCATGGCATGGTGTGACTGGTCTTTCTGCTTCTCACCCTTGGCTCTCACCCAGTCTCCCATGCTGGCTAGTGCCAAGTTCAGAGAACACTGGTCACACCACACACCTGGCACAAAATGACCACTCCTCATTACCACTGCACCCACAGACCACCTCAAGTGGTAACTGGAGCTGCTGCTGTCTCCATGCGCATCCTCTGCAAAAGGACGAAAGACAGGCCTATACAAATGGGCAGAAAGAACTGTGGGAAACACCCTGCCCCAGGACTGGGGGAAGGGGCAGCTCCCAGACCAGGGAGACAGACGGGGACTGTCCTCTCAAGCGAGATGGCCCTTGCATTTTCAGACTTCTAGAGTGGACACTGGTCACACCACACGCCTGGCACAAAATGACCACTCCTCATTACCACTGTACCCACAAACCACCTCAAGTGCTAACTAGAGCTGCTGCTGTCTCCATGCGCATCCTCTGCAAAAGGACGCAAGACAGGCCCATACAAATGGGCAGAAAGAACTGTGGGAAACACCCTGCCCCAGGACTGGGGGAAGGGGCAGCTCCCAGACCAGGGAGACAGACGGGGACTGTCCTCTCAAGCGAGATGGCCCTTGCATTTTCAGACTTCTAGAGTCAGGAGAGGAGACCAGAGCTGAAAAGTGAGAGCTGAGGAACATTCACTGAGGGCCAGGAGGTAAATACCAAGATAGAAGAACAGGTAAGAACAGGAGAAGGCAGGGCAAGAAGGAAGAGAAGAACGAGGACCAGGATGAGAGGAAACAAGGGCCAAAGAGCCCCTTCCAACTGGACTCCTGGATTCACAGTCCTGCCAAGAATCCTGTCGGCAGTCATCATTGGGAAACACCCTGCCCCAGGACTGGGGGAAGGGGCAGCTCCCAGACCAGGGAGACAGACGGGGACTGTCCTCTCAAGCGAGATGGCCCTTGCATTTTCAGACTTCTAGAGTCAGGAGAGGAGACCAGAGCTGAAAAGTGAGAGCTGAGGAACATCTCCTCAGGCCTGGGAGGTAAATCCCAGGTTATAAGAATAGGTAAGAACAGGAGGAGGTGAGGCAAGAGGAGGAGAGAGAAGGAGGACCAGGATGAGAGGAAACATGTGCCAAGGAGCCCCTTCCCGCTGGACTCCTGGATTCACAAGCCTGCCAGGAACCCTGCCCAGGGCCTCTAGGCAACCAGCCCCAGAGAGACCCTGTATCCTCTTCTCCCAGGTGAGGACTGGGGAGTCTCTGGAGAGAACTGGCATGGCCTAAAACGATTTGGGGAAAGCAGAAAGCAAAGACAAAAGAAAAGAAAATGAAAAACACCAAACTGAAGAGTCTTCTAGAAAGGTGTAACCATGACTCCAGACTCTCGGCTGACCATTCCTCTCTTCTGTGACAGGAACCCAGCTTGTTGGGGTGCACAGAGCTGAGAAGCCCCTGATTCAGGCAGCATAGCTTCAGGATGATCCCAGCGAGGTGGTAAGCAAGGGAGGACGATGGAAGAGAGAGAGGACCCTGGGGTTGAGGAGGGAGAAGAGGGCACAGGCTCCCCAGGTCCTGGCCTTTCTCCCCACACTCCCAGAGCCTGGAGCCCCAGTCTCATTCCCTATCCTAGGGAACACCTAGTTCTGGAAGAAGCCCCCCTGGGAGAAGGCAGGAAGGTCAGGGGCACAGGGCAGGCAAGCCAGGGAGTTGACCTCACAGGACCCAGCATCCTGGACTTCCTGGGAGTTGATGGAGTCAGAATTGATGGAGGGCTCATGGTCAAAGAAGTTGTAGGGTTGCCGGAAGAAGCCCACACTGTTCCCCACTGTCACCGTGTTGGGAACGTCCTCTGCATGTGGGATGTGCAGGAAACCAGCTGTCACCCAGGCCACCAAGTCCTAGTGGGGGAAGAAAGGGGGTCATGAGGCCTAGTGCTGCTAAGGACACCTCTGCCTCCCCCAGGATTCACTTTGGGAGCCCACCATTACTCAAGACGGTTTTAAATCTTTAAACGTTTTTTCATAGTAGCCCAGACTCAAAGCATAAAGAATCAACTTCATATTAGGAGGGACACCAACCTCCTATGTCCCAGCCTGCAGCTGCCATCTCTGACATTTCCCATCATGTCCCCATCAGCTTACTCATCCTAAGAGAAATGATGACACCCACAGGCTACTTTAGCACCTCCCCGGACTCCGGGAGAGTTCCCAAACTGTAACTGAGGAAGGAAATTGATGAGAGAAGATCAGGTTTGGGTGGCAGAAAAGTTCAATGTTTGGAAATTAACCCTTTAGTGGTGAAGACAGAAACGGAGAAATTTTAGGTATAAGAGATGTGGTCTTCCCTGGTCATTCCAGCCCTTCTGAATCCTGGGGCCCTTAAAGGACTCAGTCCACAAGCAGAGACTGAGAGAGCTGCTGCCTCAGGGAAAGGCTGGAGCCTCAACCAGGGTCTGCCGGTGAATCCCAGCTTAGGATGTTTCCCTCCACAAGTAGTGAGCAGATCCACAAAAGCACAGAAGCAGGAGTCAGCTCAGCCCTTCAGCTGATCCCGGGTTTTCAGACCCCCCTACCAAGGGAAGGTGGGGCTGATCTCTTTGTCCCCCCACCCCTCCCTCTTCTCCCACAGTCAGCTGACCTTTCCAGCAACGGTCTCACTGTTGATGAAGTCAGCAAAGTCCACGGTGGGAGTCCAGGGGTCATTCTGATTGAAGATGCTGGAGCTGCTGGGCTCTGTCTCCTTTCTCTGGGTCACGGCCAGCTGGTACCTAGAGATGCTCTGGTCAGGGGTTCATGGTCACTGTCCCTGTCCTGCAGCCTGATCATCATGGAAGGCAGCTGAACCCATGGACCTCAGCTTCCCAGCTCATCCACACCCTCACCGTGATGTCACCCTAGTGTGCAGCCGTTTTCCTGCACATCCCACATCCCACCTAGTGGGTGGTCCAACACCATTTTTTTTTTAAAGATACAGTACTTGAGTGATCTCTTTCTTTTTCTTTTTTTTTGACCTAAGGCCAACATAGTATTATGTCCTTCTTCTGTTGATCCCTTTGGGCACAGCATTAGGAAAACAGAAAAGACTTATCTGCCTGGGCTTTAGCCTTCCAAGGACAACCTGTGTCTACTGTAGGCCTTTTGATAACCAGGAAATGTTTTGTGCTCTTACCTCACCACGTGTAGAATTTGAACTGGGTTCCCAATTGCCCCTCCCAACATGCTGTTCTCATCTCATCCACCCACCTCCAGCAATACTCACCACCCACCTTCCCCAGCTGACTGCTCTCTCATGGAGCTGTTCTGGGACAGTGGCCCCCCAGCAAAGCTGACTGTCTGGATGCAATAGCCACGAGGGTGCCCCCATTTTTTGCTCTGTTGCTGGCCAGGTACAGGTGCGAGGGGAGGCCCCTCCCAAGGGGAAGGCAGCCTGATCCTCGGTCTCCAGCTGCTTCCAGGTCACCTGCAGCCTCTGTATCTGGTACTCAGGTCTCCAGGGTACCGTCATGGGGACAAAAGCCATGTCCTCAGCCCAGACACAGTCATCCAGTTTTGGGGGACAGGGGAGCTGCAGGGGGGAGGGGAGGAGGGAGGCCTGGTCAGGCAGCTGCCCTGCTGCCTCTGGACTCTGCCTGTACCTGTCTTCAGAGTGGAGGCCTAAGAGAAGACCAGCCTGAATGTGTCCCCTGCTTCTCTGCCCTCTCACCCAAAGATGCCCCCAATCTTTCAGGCCCCTCTTCTGGAATCCTTGCCTCCCCTAGGGTGACTTACCTCTCACGTCCAGATCCACCTTGTAGTGGGCACTGTGGGTGTGGACGGTGCCCAGCGTGTGTTCCCCAACCTGGTTTCCATATCTTCAGGCAGCACCAAAGAGGAACGCTGAGCTGATGTAGCCCGTGGCATGGAATTTGACTTCTATGGCCCCCATGGGATAGAAGACCATATCCCACACATAGTCAGACTTGAGCATCATAGACACAGACCTGAAGACCAGCACTGTCTCCCCAATGCCCCCAAAATAGTGGGAAAGAAAATCTGAGTGGTGTCGCCTCAGGGGCAGGCCCTTGTTCTGCTTAAACACACAAAGGCCTTATGTGGTGTCTTGGGGGCTTGGGACTCTACAAGGAAGTGACAGTCCATGTAGGGGGCCTGATAAGGGCACTCCACATGACTCAGGGGTATGGGGAAGTAACTCATGCCAATGCCACTCTTCATAGGGCGAGTGAGCATTGCTGTGGGGTATTCCCACACCATAAACAGTGCTGGACACTTGCAGGCTGATCTTTTAAGCCAGTCATTCTCTTTGTAATCGAATGTCAAAATCCTAGGACCACTGAAAGCTCTGCGGCCAAAGGAAAAAGTCCATAATGGGGAGGACACTTGATTGCCCTGGACACTGAAGTGGGGGCCCTGAGGATGGAACTGCAGAGGGGGAGTTGGACCCAAGGGCACCTGGGACTTCAGGGACCAGGACCCACCTGTGCCATTGTCAGGGATCACCACCATATACACCTAGCCAGTTTCAAACTTCTCCTCCAGCTGGGCCAGACTCTCATAGTAGCGACTTTGAAAGAACACCTTCTGGATGGTCCACTGGGCAGGGTCCAGAGCCTTGTGGTCTACCTGCAGCGCCAGTCCCACAAGGTGCAGGTAAGACCCACCTTTTGTGATGTTATAGTAGAGGCCAAACCAGGTGGCCCTGTCCCATGACTGCACGCCACGCGCAGCTGAGTTCATGGTCAACAGTTTTGATCATTGTGGTCATAGGAGCAGCAGTGGTGGAGGACACCAGCAGCCTGGAGTGGTTCTCTGTCAAAGATCATGTGGTCTACGTCCAGGGATTCTGGGAGAATCACAGGGCATCGGTGATAGGGCAGGGGGCCCCCATGACGCTCCACGGTCACATCCCATGTGTAGGAGGGCTGAGGCAGCGGCCCCACCACCAGCTCAGTCACATTGGGCTGGGGTTGGCTGCCAAAGAAGATGATGGCCAGTGCCTCCCGGGGAGGTGAGGGGCTACCTCTATCCAGGTGGGCCAGGGCTGCAGGCTTGGTGGGCAAGTGCACTTCTACCGAGAGGACACAGTTGTCTGAGGGTTGGGCCTGGTCTCATCCACCAGGGGACCAGGTCTGGCCCCAGATTCTAGGTCATGAAAGACATCACAGCTGTCAGCGTTTCTCAGCTTAGGTCTGCAAACAGCTGGCTGTGGTCAGGCTGTGCCCAGGGCTGGACAGTGGGAGATCCGGAGGGGCAGAGGCAGGCAGGCTGGGATGACATTGCTTCCCAATGCCCTCCTCACTCCCAGCACCACCTTCCTCCCTGCCCATCACCAGAGGAGTCCACAAGGATAGAAAAATGAAGATGAACATCACTAACACTCCTGACTTTTTAGGCTGTTGAATCAGAATGCAGCATGCAATATAGACACACAGACAGAGAGAACTGGGTGCATGATGCCTCCTTAGTGTCTTGAAGTTCCTGGCTCTGGTTGGTGCTTCTGGGTGATGGCATGATGGATGCATTGAAGACAAGCAGCCAAGGGCAGAGGGTTGGCAGGGAGTGGAGGGTGGATGGGGGTAGTGGTTAACTCAGTTCGGGAAATGGGGCTGAGGTAGGAATCTGCATTTTAAGTGGCCCATGTCAGCCTCTACCTTTTTCTTCCAAATCAAACACTCAGGTTCAAGGTTGGAGCACAAAGCAGGGGAGGGCTGGGCTTGAGTACACAGCTGGAGACAGAAGAGGAAGATGTGACAGGCCAAAATGGACTTCCCCTGGACCCTTCCTTCCTGCTCCAGGCCCAAACTTTCTCCTGGCTACCTTGGTTGTAAGCAAATCACACCTCAGCACAACCCTCCAGCAGGATTTGCCTCGGGCTCTTCCTTACTGCTCCAGGCCCAAACTTTCTCTTGGCTACCTGGTTGTAAGCAAATCACACCTCAGCACAACCCTCCAGCAGGATTCGCCTCTTCCTTCCTCTAGACTGGGAATCCTGATCACTGTCCTCTGCTCCCCCAACAGCAGAATCCCCCATCACAGGCACCCACAGGAGCCTGCAGAGTCATACTGAGAACACAAAGCACCTATAGGGACCTTGGTAACCGAGGGCTGAGCCAGTTTAACATCGTGGGGCCCTGAGCTCCCTGAGTCACTGGAGGGGAGCCACTAGGGGAGGGAGCAGTCAGTGTAAGAAAGACCCCCTGCTTACCCCAGGCGCAGGACTGATGGACCATCACAGGTCAGGGTGCCTAGAACCCTGGTTGTGAACTTTACCTAGCTGTCCACAACCCTCATCCCCAGGAAACCTTTTTCCAGAATACTACAGAGGAAGAGAGAAAAGCCACCTCCATTCTCAGGCAGGTGATGTTGGGGAGACATCTTCCTCTGTGCAGCCAGGTCCTGACCGAGAAACTGAGGGTTCCAGAGATAGGACGTGCTTCCACGGTGAACTGAGGGAGAATCCTTTCTAACCTGCACACCTCCAAGACCACTTCTCCCGAAAGTCACCTTAGATGACCTTGAAGTTCGCCCAGAGGAGAATGGACAGTACATTCCAGCCAAAAGGATCAGAACGTGCAAAGGTACAGAGCTTGAAACAGCCTGGGCATGGGTTGGAAATGGCCAAGGTCAGCGTATTGGGTGTGAGGTGGAGACAGCAGTCGGTGGGACAGCAGAAGAGATCAGGTCAGGAAGGCTTGTGCAGTCTGTGGGTCTTAAGGAAAGTAAGCAGTGCAGAAAGAGAAATCTGGGCACATGTGAAACCAGGGAAATCAATCCCAGAAAAGTCAGTTACTCCAGAAACCAGCTGCTTCTGCAACCAGCTCTATTTTGATATGCAAATTCCACGTAGGAGTCATTTTGTTACCAACCTGTGTCCTTGGACACTTCCATCAGTAGAACTGATAAGAGGCCAGAGGAGGAAGTGAGGCAGGGCCTTACTGGTACTCAAGCTGCTGCAGGAAGGAGCAAGAACAAAACACAGGTTCCCTGCTTGCCCTCTGTGGCCTGGTTCCTTCAATGGACTAAGAGTAGGGGCAGATCCGAAGAGCAGGCCCCAGGGCTGGCTTAGGTGGTCTGCCCAACTGCTTGTGATGCTGTGGCAGGGATCGTGCCCAATACACTACTTTTGCTTTTGGCAGCTCAGAAGTGGCATACACTTGTGCTCTTTTTCTATCTACAGTTCATGATCACCCCAACTGCTGGTCCATGCTGGTATTTTTAATACCACATACTTTCCCTGTATTCTGTTGCTTGAGGAGACATTTGTCCATGTGCCAGGGCAAGCACCCCAGTCAAGGGTCTTTAGCCCCAGTCTCTGAAAATGAATCAGTTCATGCAGACTTTGTAATAAGAGGAGAATCTAAGGGCACTTCCAGCCCTGGCCACAAGGCCAGCCTCTCCAGGCCAAGAACTTCATTCTGGATCCTTTTGTAAGCGATGGCCTCTTCTCCTTGATAAGAACACATCATCAAGAGGATGGGTAATGCTTTCCCTGGGCTTGGGAAAAGTAATCCCAACCAGTGTGACCAAGCACAGGTCAAGAACAGCCACTCTGCCGGGGTATCCTAGGTCTCCTAGGGAAGGTGGGTAACGATCAGGGAGCGGGAGGGAGAGATTCCGCCTGACCTGGTGGAGGAACTGATATAGAAGAAGGTGCCCCCTGCCCATCTTCTCTAAGTGTGCTGCTGACAGATCGCTTCCTCTGATGTCCTTTCATCGTAGGCTTCACAATTATCGTGTCAGCCATCCTAAAACCAAAAAGAAGTCTCATTTGGAGAATTACTCAGGAGACAGGACCACAAGTCCTGTTCCCCCCGCCCAAGCTCTTATTTCCCTTTGGACAAACTTGGCCCCAGCTTCTGTGAATATGCTCAAGCTGAGTTGATTCCTGGGACCCAGAGCCCATCTGCAGCCCCCAGATCTGGGCCCCAGGAGGCAGTGCCCGAACTGAGCTTCTACTTGGAGGCCTGGTCCAGCAGCGGAAGGACACGCAGGTCACTGCACTCCCTCCGATCTGCAATCTGGGGACACGGCTCTGCCTCTGGTTCCGAGCAGGGCTTGGACTGGTACACACAGAGAGCATGACACCAGATGGGAGGCAAAGGTCCAGACTGAAGCCAGTGACCTAGAGGACAAGAGAAAGGGGGCATCTGAGCAGTGTGGTTGGTGGACTTACAGGTCTCGGTGTCTGATTGGTTGGGTGGGTATGTGAAATAGAGCACAGTGACTTAGGTGACACAAAGATACAGTTTCCATTCGGTGACTTGGTAATTTATGGACTTTTTTTTTGGTCCCACAGTGCATGTTGTAGGATCCTAATTCCCCAACTATGTGTGGACCCTGTGACCACTGTAGTGGAATGGAGGAGCCCTAACCTCTGGACCGTCAAGGAATTTTCTCTAACCGATGACTTGAGTGGGTGAGGGGCTTTCCTCATCAGAAGGACCTACGAGAAGAACAACAAGGTTAAGGGGAAAACCAATAAATTTGAGGTTGAGGTGCTCCTGGGAGGCCCTAGCATAGATGCCCAGAAAAAGGACCATTGTCTCTATGGGTTTCCAGGGATGGGAGAACAGCTTCTAGGCTGGAAATTGAGATTTAGGTTGAATAACAAGTAGAAATCATTAAAGATAAGAGAGCCTGCAGTCATCCATGGAGGACTGTGCAGAAGGGAGAGAGGAGGGCTGGGGCCAAAGGCCAGAAAACGCCCAGCTGTGGGGCTGAGCGGGCTGGTTGGCGGAGCAGAAGCAAAGGAGCTGGTACAGGAGCCTGAGAAGCAGCCAGCATGCCCTCAGAGGGGTCGGAATGTGAGGAGATGACAACAGCAAGAGTTTTCCATAGGGACTAGTCATAGAGGACCAATGCCACCCAGAGGTCCAGAAAGTAGGGGCTGGAAGGCCTGTGGCTTCTGCATCAGCAGAGGGAGGGGAATGGGATGAGGAGAGACTCAGAGGGAAGGGAAGCTGACCCTGGAAAGGAAGAGCTTTCCTTGGAGGATAGTGCCTGGAAGAAATGGACCCAGGGAAGACACCCCCTCGGGAGAGGCAGTGTGCTGGATTCAACTTAGTGAGAGGACCCCTTTCTGGAGGGGGCCAGTAGGGATAGGTTTCCCTTACACCAGCTAAAGAGTCTGTAGAGATAATGAACCCATTTTCACTGCCAAATCCAGTCAAAGAAATTGTCAAGGAGAGCCAAGAACCATTTTTTTTACTTAGGGGTTTAATTTTCTCCCATCCCACCATGCTCTGTGTAAAGTTAACAAGGATGATCTAAGCAATTATGCCGTCAGTGCACACAGGACCAAGGGAAGTATTTTGGGGTAGGATTTTACTTTAATCAGCAACTGACTTTCCCAAGTGTTAAGTGTTCATTAAATATAGTGATGCTCTGGGACTTCCCTGGTGGTCCAGTGGTTCTCACGCTGGACTCCCATTGCAGGAGGGGCAAAGGAAACTCTCACCCTGGCACTCCCTTGCTTAGAATCCTTTCATGGCTCCCTATTTCCCTTAGAATAACCATGGATTGTAAGTACCTGCCTTCTCTGCCCTTGCTTGTCCCTCCAGGCTCTGCTCTCAGCCCACACACCCATCAGTGAACTTGGGGACTTGGGTGGTGTTACCTTGTCACTTCCTGGGGGAAGTGACACAGTGGGGGGCTCCCCCTGTCCAGATGGGCCAGGGCTGCAGACTTGGGGGGCAGCTGCAGCTCTACTGAGAAGATGCAGTTGTCTGAGGGTTGGGCCTGGGCTGCATCCATCAGGTCTGGCCCCAGCTGCTGGGTCAGGAAGCTCATCACAGCCATCAGCTCTTCTCGGCTCAGGTCTGCAAAGAGCTGGATCCGGTCAGGGTGTGTCCAGGGCTGGGCACTGGGGCATCTGGAGAGGCAGCAGGGAGGGAGGCTGGGATGACTTTGCTTCCCAACACCCTCCTCACTCCCAGTACCACCTTCCTCCCTGCCCATCACCAGAAGAGTCCACAAGGACAGAAAAATGAAGATGAGCATCGCTAAAGCTCTGACTGTCCGCAGGCTCTTGACATGGAGTGCAGCGTGCATGGTGGACAGACTGGCAGCCCTGGGTGCACAGTGCCTCCTTCAGTGTCTGCAGGTTCCTGCCTTTGAGTTGTGCTNTACAGGAGGCATAAGAAGATGGTCTTTTTTTTTTTCAGGCCACACCTTATGGCATGTGGGACCTTAGCTCGTGGACCATGGCTGGATCCTGAACCTCCTGCACTGGGAGCATGGACCACCAGGGAAGTCCCAGCCTGTCTTTTTTAAAGAAGAATGCACGTAAATGACATAGCTCCTGGCTCCTTGAGGACTGCTGACCCAGACAGCTGACTCATGACAAGAGATGCCAGAAAAAAGGCTCCTCCTCCACCATTTGCTGTTTTAATAGCCTACAATCTCCTGCTCCAGAGAGTGCCACTGTTTCACAGAGGAGTGAGAGTCTGCTTTTCATGGCTTAGGATCATCTTGGACCAAAGGATTTTGTTTGACTGAGGGTGCCTTGAGGGCGTTCTCTAGGAAGGCTTCAGAAATTAGTTCAGTCAAAAGACAGGTTGAGGTAATGTTGCTTTAAGAAGGCCAACTTGAGACTTCCCTGGTGGTCCTTGGCTAGGACTCCGAGCTCCCATTGCAGGGGGCCTGGGTTCGATCCCTGGTGGAAGAACTAGATCCACATGCTGCAACTGCGACCCAGTGCAGCTAACTAAATACATAAATATTAAAAGAAAAACAAATAAAAGAGGAAGGCCAACTTGATAGAGAAGCGGTAGACCATGGCCCAGAGAAGTAATTCTAGACCACAAAGTTAGTCCCCTTAGTCAGGCAGAAAGGCTTCCCAGGTGGTAAAGAATCTGCCTGTCACTGCAGGAGACATTAAGAGATGAAGATTTGATTCCTGGGTTGGGAAGATCCTCTGGAGGAGGGCATGGGACCCCACTCCAATATTTTTGCCTGAAGAATCCCATGGACAGAAGAGCCTGGTGGACCACAGTCCACGGGGCCACAAAGAATTGGAAACAACTGAAGTGACTTTGCACACACAGCCAGGCAGAGATCACACTCTGAACTGCAGACTCCTCCTCTCACTAAGGAAAACCCCCAGTGTCTCAGGAGCTGGCCCTTAGCTTGAGAAACACCTAGAAGAAGCAGAAGCAAACAGAAGGGCCAGAATCCACTCCCAGCCACTCCCTAGTAGAGCTGCAAGGAGGAAAGGAACCATGCTTGCCTTTCTTTAAAAAAAAAAAAAAAATGCAAAGAGGTATTTCTTATCCTACAAACCACATGTGAATTCATATGGTTCAGGTTTATAGGATTTTAGAGCTTAATCCACAGATTGGGAAATAAAGCTCATTCACAGAGCTCCTTAACAGGGAGCAAAAGGACTGGGAACAAGAACATTTCATGTTTGGCCGCTGGTCACTAGAGGTCACCTCCCGAGGCTGGAATGACCAGCAACTTGGCAACCCCACTGGCCATGAAAACGACACAGAATCCTAAGCCAATTTATTTCTTTTTTTATTAGAGTATAATTGCTTTACAATGTTGTGTTATTTTCTGCTCTACAACAACGTGAATCAGCTATATAAATACAGATGTCCCCTCCCTCTTGAGCCTCCCTCCCACACTACCGGCCTACCACTCTAGGTAAGGATCACATTTTAAATGCCCCAATTTCAAGCTGTCAGTAGACACTTAGTGAATACTTGTGGATGTGATGTGTATAGCAATTGGCGGTGAGACAGAGCTCCTTTCCCAGCCAAGGCAGCTGCTGTCTATTTTTCATGGACTGTTTGTCTGGATTTGCTCTGTAATAGACACAGCCTCACAATATCTGGCACCAAGACTTGATCTGAAACCAAATGGAAAAGAACTGAACAGGTGGGAAATATCCAGGTGTTTCTGGAGTTACACTGATACCACCCTTGTCATCATCAGAGAGAAGGAGACTTGAGATTAAACAGTAAGTAGCTCACAAAAAGTCAGAGGCTGAAACAGAAAGCAGGAGGAGCAGTTTGTTAAAATTAAGCCAATCCAAGTAGCTTAAATAGACTTTAAAAACCACGCACAGGAGCTCTGCAGAGCTTATGGGGATATACTAGTGTAACTTTTATGGATAGTTTAAACTGTTTCATTAGTATAAATCTTCCTTTAAGATGAAATGCATCAAAGGATAAACAGATGGCTGTCGAGTAAGCGCGTTCTATAAACGGGCTTACTACTCTTTAATGTGAGCCATGCAAGTAGAATGCCTGCTTGATCATTAATCCAATTGTTTTTATCCATTGTATCATAAATGACAGTGGTGTTGAAAACATCCCATTCACACCCAGCTGCTGGCCTTTCATGGCACTGATGTTGATTGTTAATCCATATTCTCTCACAGGCAAATGTAATCATCCCTTATTATGCAGATATGAAGTGCACAGCCCCACAGAATCAGGAATGGCTTCCTTCAAACTACAATATTAGGAATGCATACACATAACCACGAACAGAACATTACAAAACAACAAATCTGTCATGAGACAAAGCATTCTATACGAGCAGTTGACTCAAATGAAACTGTGAAGACAGCATAAGCGCTGAGGTTTGCAGCTCCTCTTGCATCAGGCCAGTCACCCAATCTCCAGTTCACGCCTCCTTTTCTTGCCTAAGAATTGTCAGTTAAAGCAGCAGGTTTCGGGAACATTAGAAGGAAGGAAGTACATTTAGGGAGTGAAGGGAGCAGGTGGCCTGAACAGAGAATGGGAATAACCAAAATAGGAAAGGAAGAGATGTCTAATCATAATAATAATCAAGATGGATCATGGAACTTGGAATGATGACATATAGCAGAGCAAAAATACACAGGCTAATGAGTAAGGGGAGATTTTCTTATGACACTAATCTTCCAGATATTCAGAATATGAATTACTCTTTAACCAAACGATTAACTCCAACAAGTACTGCTCCCAATTAGACCAACTGAAAGCAGCTCTTGATGAAAAGCGACCCGAATCATCGAACAGAAAATGTATAATCTTTCATCAAGATAATGCAAGATCGCATGTTTCTTAGATGACCAAGCAAAAACTGTCACAGCTTGACAGGGAAGTTCTGAGTCATCTAACATATTCACCAGACATTGCACCCTTGGATGTCCATTTATTTGAGTCTTTACAAAATTCTCTTAATGGAAAAAAATTTCAACCCCCTGGAAGACTGTAAAAGACACTTGGAAGAGTGCTTTGTTCATTCAGAAAGATAAAAGGTTTGGGGAAGACAGAATTATGAAGATGCTGAAAAATGGCAGAAGATAGTGGAACAAAATGGTGAATACTTTGTTCAGCAAAGTTTTTGGTGAAAACAAGAAAATAAAAAATAAAACAGGAAAGACTATATGAGACTCAGACTCACAGGGCATTTTCATCTTATAAGGAGGAGTGATTAGTGGATAATGATGTCTTCCTTGCTTTGGAGTGTGAAAGGAAAGTGAAATTTGCTCAGTCATGTCCGACTCTTTGTGACACCATGGACTAACTCTCCAGGCCAGAATACTGGAGTGGATAGCCTTTCCCTTCTCCAGGGGATCTTCCCAAACCAGGGATCAAACCCAGGTCTCCCACATTGCAGGTGGATTCTTTACCAACTGAGCCAAAAGGGAGGCCCTGTAACGTATAAGTCTAAATAAGTAACAATAAAATAAGGCAATAAAAGTAGAGTGAAATAAAGTGTCTTGATAAGCACAGTGAATAACTAAAAAGAAAAAAAGTGGAAGACGATTCAGGAGAAATGGCAATACTAATTTCATATAAGTGGGTATTATGTTTAAAGGCAACCCACTCCCATATTCTCGCCTGAAAAACTCCATGCACAGAGAAGCTTGGTGCGCACTATAGTACACGGGGTCGCATAGAGTCAGACACACCGGCTGGCAACACGTTTAAGGGGATTAAAATAATGTCTAGGTAGAGGATCCTTTTCAGGGGCAGCAGAGAAATGTCCTAAGAGCTCCTCCCCATGGAGCTCACAGAAGGAAATTCTCTACATCAGACAGGAGCAGAGTGCAGGCAAGAACAGCCAATACTTTGGCAACTTGTGTGGAACTGGTTAGGAAGTTTGCTTCTTGGATCCTTGAAACTTTATCAAAAGTTGATGTTATTTAGAGATGTAAATAAAGAAATAATGAATGAACGTTTATCACAGAATGATAATGCTTCATTACATCTGAAAAATTGAAATCTGTGGCACCAGAAAACTAGAGTCCTCTCTTTTGTATGATCTACAGGTTGCAGAACCAGGAGATGGACTTCAAAAAATCAACTTGAATTATATAAAAAAAAAAAAAATGTTCACTCATCTTCTACTTGCTTATCCTAATTCATCAGGTCTTGATTTAATGATGCTGTCCAAGAAGGCACCACAGAGTGTTTTTGCTTACACCAGGTAAGTCAACTAGAGAAAGGAAGAGAGAGATGAAAATAAACCCCAAGTACATCATCAGATCATCAAAGATCAGGTTGTCCTCCCTTCCCAGTTTCATTAAATCTAGGTATCTCTAAAGCTGATGATGCTGAATAGGTATAAACTATAGACTCTAGGACTTCACAGACTGTCTTACCCAATCACCATCTTTCACAGATGAAGAAATAGGTCCCTGGAAAGGTGAAGAGATTTATATAAGATCACACAACAATTTAATAGCAATCAACACAAGAACTCTGGTCTTCTGGCTCCAGGACACCCTCATTCCACTGCCACACACTGTTTTTCAGTGAGAAATGTCTCATTTCATTGGTTTCATTTATGTATCTACTCATGGAATGTCCCCACTAACCATAGCAAATGAGATTGGGTGCCAATTGCAATAAATAACATGTTCTCTAAACATGTCATCTTTCTGTGCAAGGCATTTTTATCCACTCTGACAGGTCATTTTCACTTTACACATTATAAAACATCTCTTAGAATCAATTCTAAAGAAAGAAAAAAAATCTTTGCAAGTTACCATTTTCCAGCAAGACCTATGTCCCCAAAATCCTGATCCATATATTTAAATAATATCTTATAGAAGGGTAATGATTTTTCCAGCTGAAAGTCTTTTCACAGGTATGAAATCCCCAAAATAGGATTTTTACAGCCTGGCATGAGAGGTCAGACACATCTAGGTTGTAAAAGTTAAGACACAGACAGGTAGTAAATCAACCATATCTCAAAAAAATCTAGGAATATTTTCAAGGCAGATATAAGCATAAACTATATATAGTTTATTCTATATATATAGAATTCTTATATATAAGAATGTTTATTGAGCTTACACCCTAATGTTTATTGAGTTTATACCAAAATAGATCACAGAACTAAATGTAAAATTCAAACTATATAATTCAAAAAAGATACCATAGGAGAAAATGTAGATGACCTTGGGTATGACAATGACCTTTTAGATATAATACCTAAGGTACAATCCATGAAAGAAATAATTGATAAGCTAGATTTCATTAACATTCAAAACTTCTGCTCTTCTAAAGATAATATCAAGAGGATGAGAAGACAAGCCACACACTGACTTGCAAAAGATACATCTGATAAAGTACTGTTATCCAAAATATACAAAGAACTCTCAAGATAACAACAAGAAAACAACCTAATGAAAAAATGGACTAAAAGTCTTAGCATATGTCTCATGAAAGAAGATATACGGATGGCAAATGAGCATATGAAAAGATGCCTCAAATCATATGTCATTGAGGAAATGAAAATTAAAACAATGAGATATCAAAACACACATTTAGGGTGGCCAAAATCCAAAACATTGACAATACCAAAAGCTGGTGAAGATGTGGAGCAACAGGAACTCTCATTCACTGATGCTGGGAATGCAAAATGGTGCAGTCACTTTGGAAGACAGTTTTGTGTTTTCTTACAAAACTAAACTGGGAAGACCCAGAGAGATGATATGGGGAGGGAGGTGGGAGGGGGGTTCAGGATTGGGAACTCATGTACACCCGTGGCAGATTCATGTCAATGTATGGCAAAACCAATACAGTATTATAAAGTAAACCCACTGTGGGTTTTAGACTTCCCCACAGGATTTGAAAACTTATATCCACACAAAATCCTGCAAACAAATGTTTATAGCAATCTTATTCACAACTGCCAAAATTTGGAAGCAATAAAGATGTTCTTCATTAGGTGAAAGGATAAACAAATTGTAATACATCCAGACAACAGAATATTGCTGTTATTCAGTCACCTG
Source organism: Aepyceros melampus (assembly GCA_006408695.1). Lineage (NCBI taxonomy): Eukaryota > Metazoa > Chordata > Mammalia > Artiodactyla > Bovidae > Aepyceros > Aepyceros melampus. Next base: position 77,913 of record SJXQ01010865.1, on the reverse strand, counting down.
GTTGCATCCGAACCTTTGTGACCCCAGGGACTGCAGCACACCAGGCTTCCTTGTCCCTCACCATCCCAAGTTTGCCCAAGTTCTTGTCTTTGGCATCAGTGATGCCGTTCAGCCATCTCATCCTCTGACATCATCTTTTCCTTCTGCCCTCGCTCTTTCCCAGCATCAGGGACTTTTTCAATGAGTTGTCTGTTTGCATCAGATGGCCAAAATACTGGAGCTTCAGCTTCAGCATCAGTCCTTCCAGTAAATATTCAGGGTTGATCTCCCTTAAGATTGACAGGTTTGATCTCCTTGCTGTCCAAGAATGGAATATTATTCAGTGCTAAAAAGAAATAGCTACCAAGCCATGAAAAGACATGGAGGAAACTTAAGCTCATTTTACTAAGTGAAATAAGCCAATCTGAAAAGATTACATACTGTATGACATCCTGGAAAAGGTGAAACTATGGAAACAATAAAAGATCAGCTGTTTCAGGGGTGATATGTGGGTGACGAATGAATAGGCAGAGAACAGAGGATTTTTAGAGATGTAAAAATACTACGTATGATACCATAATGATGGATTCATGTCATTATACATTTGTCCAAAGGAAAATACACCAAGAGTGAACCCAAGAGATTTCCAGAGCTGTCCAGTGGTTAAGGCTTTGTCTTCCAATGTAGGGAGTGAGGGTTCCATTCCTGGTCAGAGAACTAAAATCCCTCATGTCTTTGGTCAAGAAAAACCAAAACATAAAACAGAAGCAATATTGTAACAAAGTCGATAAAGGTTTCTTAAAAAAGAGCCCTAACATAAACTGTTTTTTAGTTGGTAAAGAATCTGCCTGCAATGCAGGAGACCTGGTTCAATTCCTGAGTCGGGAAGACCCCCTGGAGAAGGGATAGACTACCCACTCCAGTATTCTTTGGCTTTCCTTGTGGCTCAGCTGGTAAAGAATCCACCTGCAATGCGGAAGACCTGGATTTGATTCTGGGTTGGGAAGATCCCCTGGAGAAGGGAAAGGCTACCCACTCCAGTGTTCTGGCCTGGAGAATTCCATAGACTATACAGTCCATAGCATTGTAAAGAGTTGGACATGACTGAGCAACTTGCACATTCACTTTAACATAAACTGTAACCTTTGAGTTATTATGACGTGTCAATGTAGGCTCATCAACTATAGCAAATGTACCACTCTGGTGGGGGAGGTTGATAATGAGGATTATGCACGTGTGGGAGCAGGTAAAACATGGAAAATCACTGTATCTTCTCTTAATTTTGCTGTGAACCTAAAACTGCTCTTAAAAATTGTCTTTTAAAGAACAGGTTAACATGATACTTTGCAGTCTTTGATGTCTTGATGATTAGATATGTGGGCTGTAGGTCAAGTGACAAAATATATTCAATAAGTAAGTGCTCAGTGAAGTGAAGTGATTGTCACTCAGTCGCATCCCATTGTTTCCGACCCCATGGTCTATAGCCCACCAGCTTTCTCTGTCCCTGGAATTCTCCAGGCAAGAATATTGAAGTAGGTCTCCATGTCCTCTGGGGGATCTTCTTAGTTCATTAGACCCAGGGATTGAACCAGGGTCTCCTGTATTACGAGCAGATTCTTTACCATCTGAGCCACCAGGGGAGCCTGAGTGCTCAATAAATGATGGTGTTTATTTTATCATTATTTTTTATTTATGCAACTGTTTTTATTCCAACTGCTAGATTTTAAGTTCCTTGAGGAAAGGCACTATATTTTATTTCCAACGTGTGCTGGAAATTGACATGTGATAAATGACAAAAATGTTGCTGCAATAATTCATTTTTTAAAAATACATTTATTTATTTGACTGTGTCAGGCCTTAGTTGCACCCTGAGGGATTCTCTCTAGTGTGCCCCATGGTTCCAGAGCACCCAGGCTCAGCAGTTGTCCCTAGGAATGAGATCTTAGTTCCCTGACCAGGGATCAAACTCAAGTTCCCTGCTTTTCAGGGTGGACTCTTAACCACTGGACCACCTGGGATGTCCCAGAACAATTCATTCTTAATCAGATTTGTTCTTATTGTTTAGTCACTCAGTTGGGTGTGACTCTTTTGCGACCCCACGGACTGTAGCCTGCCAGGCTCCTCTGTCCATGGAGTTTTCCAGGCAAGAATGCTGAAATGGGCTGCCATTTCCTACTCCGGGGAATTTTCCCAACCCAGGATCAAATCCTTATCTCCTGCACTGGCAGGCAGATTCTTTACCGCTGAGCCACCAGGGAAGACCAAATTGCCCCTAAATGTCTATTTGCAGAAAATTAAAAAAAAAACAAAAAAAACCTGGTTGTTTCAATTCAGATACAGAATATACACTGCTTTCTGTGCCAGAATCAAAGATACTTTGGTTTAAAACTAAAATGAAGCATGACATTGACAAATAAGAACTGTGCTTAAATCTGCAATTAAGTAAAGGTAACCCTTACTCCTACATCCTAATTACTTTCTCTTGATGCTTCCTCTTGATGACCCTGGTAATAATGACCTGTTCTTTCACTGGAGAAGTTTTCAGAGAAGAGGCTGTGTTAGGTAATGTAGCAAATAATTCTCTTAGGGATTCCTTTTCTCCCATGTCCCTTTATTTCCTTATTCCAGATATTTTGTCTAAAAGCCATTTCTAAATACTGCAGGAAATTGATTTAATCGAGTCATACGATTTAAGAGCTGCATGGGATCTTAGCAATCATGCTTCATTTTGCAGGTCACTGAGACCAAAAAAGATGAAGGACTAAAGGTCACACAGTGAGAGATGATTTTTGCAATGGAATCAAAACTAATTTTTCTGTTGTTAAGACAACAGGCACCAAAGGAAGCCACTGGTGCTAAGCCCCAAGTCACCACACTGAGACTTACTACTACCTTACTTAGTTTCAGCTGTCCCAGGAATGGAATCTTAAACCTGGAAAGGACCCAGTAAGCACTAATGAGCTAATATGTCTGATGAACCCTTACTGTCCTAAAGGAAGTTGACCTTGACGCAAACAGGTTTCTGCTGGTATAACTTCCTGGAGCTCTCTGATCCTCCACTCGTTCTGTTTATACAAGTCTTCCATTTTGTACAGCACCTTAAATTGCCTTTTTAGCTGCTGGCGGGGATGCTGCTGGATTTGTGAATCAAATAAATTAAAGCCAATAAGATCTTTAAAATGTATTCAGTTTGGATGTTATTTGAAAAAGAAAAAAACAAAAAAAAAAACTATTTCGGGAAACAAGAAAATGTGCGTTATAAAAATAGTCCCATGAAACCAATACAGAAAACAAAACAAAGCCAAAAATGTCTCTGCTGATTTGGAAATCGTAGAAGCAGCAGAACAAGAAGAAAAAAATGAAAAACAAGGACAATGAATACGTTTAAACGTATACCGAGCAAAGCATAAACATACAAAAGGAAATTTTTTGTGTGGATTCCGCCCCACGCCCCCCTTCGGAACGCCTGTGAACGACCCAGTGTAAATCAATGGGCTTTTGCTCTAAGTCGCCTTCCCCTCCCTCCTCCTCCCCCTCCCCCTCCCCCCTTCAGAAATCCTGCGTCTTTCTTGTATTTGAAAACCAAATCAGACGCTGAACAAATCACTCGGATCTGCTGACGTGGATCAGGAGCCCCCGCAGAACACGGCTTCCTCTTTCCCTGGCTTAACCTTCTCTTTCTTAATCCTTTCCGATGACCTGAGTCCACCGATTTTTTTTTTTTTTAATTTCTAAGCAATTAATTTTTTGGCCTGGGTGCGCGATCCACAGGTGTGGAGGCTGGCAGCGCGCTGATGGGTTCCGTCTGTCGGCGCTGATAACGGCCTTCTGGGGGCTCCTGGGTGGGTCTCCACCCTGAGAGAAGTAGGCAGCTTCTCCATGTATCTGCAGGCGGGCGGCAAAAGCTTGGCAGCTCCCGCAGTTTTTCAACAGGAACTACTGGTTACAGACTGCACGTTTAGGGGGACAGTGGGGAGGCGCGCGGGTCAGGCAGGGGGCAATGGTCCCACACAAAGTGAGTGATGCTTCCTCCAAAGTCCACGGTGTTTTTTCCTCTTTAGGGGAAAAAAAAAAAAAAAAACTGGATGGAGAAACAGGAATTTTGTGGCAGTTCTAGAGGGAGAACTTGAATTCCTGACTCTCCTTGGCTTCACACTTTAGAAGAGAAAGATGAGGGAAGTGGGTAGTTATAATAATTACAATTATAATAGTTGTATTATAACAATTATTCGTTGTGACGGGCTTCCCAGGTGACACAGTGGTAAAGAATCTGCCTGCCAAGCAGGAGACCTGGGTTTGATCCCTGGATCGGGAAGATGCCTTGGAGAAGAAAATGGCAACCACTCCAGTATTCTTGCCTGGAGAATTCCATGGACAAAAGAGCCTGACAGGCTACAGTCCGTAGGTCTCAAAAGGGTTGGAGGACTTAGCAACTAAACAACAAAATACACAAACACAGATTGGTAGGGCTGGCATCAGAGCCTCTGGAGAGATTTGCCTGAACTGGTGAGTTTTTCTTGCAACATAAATAGCCACATTAGATGTTCTTTGAGGGACACCCAAATGCGGGTGCGGGGACACCCCACTTCTGCAGGAAGGTGAGTTAGGCATGCGTTTAGGGTGGGCAGGCTGGAGGGAAAAATGAAAACCTTTAATTTACTTTAACTATGAAACAGATATTTCATGGGCTATGGAGGATTGGGAGCAAAGATTTTCAAATCAGAAAGATTTTAAACTTTTTCTTAAATTATTTGTAATTAGGAAATATTTCAGATTTAGGCAAATGGTATTTCCCTTAAGGAGTATTTGAAGCCTTAAAAAGCAAAAGTTTTGTGTCTTTCTTGTCTTGGTTTGTTCCCCATGGTTTCCCTAATAGCTCAGTTGGTAAAGAATCAGCCTGTGATGCAGGAGACCCTGGTTACATTCCTGGGTCAGGAAGATCTGCTGGAGAAGGGGTAGGCTACCCACTCCAGGATTCTTGGGCTTCCCTTGTGGCTTAGCTGGTAAAGAGCTGGACACAACTGAGCGACTTTCACTTTCACTTCTGTTTCCTGGACAATTTAGCCTCATCTGAATGTACTATCCCACCCTTGCCAAAAGCAGGAATGATGTAAAGCTAATCTACTTTGATGTATGAAGTTGATGTTTTAAAGAGAAGCAGTGTTCAATGTGTTGAGTAGGATTTTCCCCCCTTTTCTTTATGTATTTTCCTCCTGCCCCACCTCCCTTCTAAAATGCTCTTCTAATATTCAAGCACATCTGGGACCTTTTTGAACCCAAGATTCTGAATAGCAGTCTGTCCTCATGGTCACACACCTCAGACTCTCTATTGGACCCGACACGCATCCTAATTCCTCCCTTGGTGCTTTGTCCACTTCAGAAGACAATCTATATGGAGATTTGTGAATCCCTATTGGGTAGGGAATTTGAATTAGCATATTAGCTAATAGTCATATAAAATGACTCTTTAACCCCTTTCACAGCTGATGATTAGAAGTTGAATATATTTCAATAAGCCTTTCTTTTCTACTCCTTGACTTAGAAAGAACTTGCATCATCTCCTGGAAAGAATCTCAGGTGAAGCAGACGTAATAGACCTTTGTCTAAACAGTGCTACGCTTGTGGACTTTAAGTGTGAAAACAGATCCAAGATGCAATCATCCACCTCCAACAGATTCCAGACGCAATCAGCTACCTCCATACTAGGGAGCAGGATGGTGGGGAGACAGGTATTTTGGGTGATATGACAACTAAGGAACTAATTTACATTTACAATGGATTATTTGCGGGGTAGGTATACATTTTCATAGTCAAAGACTCGGGTGTCTGTAAATACTGCTTATTAAAAAATCTATGATTTATGTTGATTTTTGCTTCTTGTGTCCAGTTCTGATCTTGGCAAAAAAATATAATCTGGTCACTTCTTTCTGGGTTGTTTTTCTATCCAGCTTCTCTGTCAACACATCTCTACACCTTATTTTGTTTTCTATCCTACATTCCAATCCTAGGTTTGACGTCCACAATTCTCAAACATGGTCAAGTGAAAGTTTTGCCCTTTCCCTACCTTTTCCTAGAGGATAGAGAGAAGGAGGCATCAGGGTTCAGGGGAAATGAATGCATCAGCATAGGGGCGGTCCATAGTCAAAAGTCTCTCACAATAGATGGTATTTCTCTGGCTGAGATTCTGCCCCATCCTCACCTCTGAGCCCAGGGGAAACTCAAGGGGCACAGCACCATCCCCTAACTCCCTCATCACCTTCTTTGTGAGATGCCACCTACCGCAGAAGCAACTGAACAGACAATAGGGTTCTCACTAGCTTTCTCAATGTGTACAGCAAGGTTCCCTCCCATCTCTTGTCCCCACAAGAATTTGGAGGGGTTGACTGGAAGAGAAATTTTCTTCTACCATAAAATCTCCCTCTCTTGCTTCAGGCTTTATTGTCTCATTCCCAAAGTGTCGCCTTACAAAGCTAAAGAGCATGGAACAGCCTCTACAATATCATGGATGTTCTTTGGTTTAGCTGCCAGTTGGGGTGGTGGTGGGGTGTCCACCTAATCCAGACAAGCAGGAAGAAGAACACTTTCCCATGTTACATCAGAATACGAAGCTGTTTGTACGAGTTGTTAATATATGCTGTTAAGGATTAAAAGTCTGAGGTCTCACATGAGAATAAAGTATTGGATTGGCCAAAATGTTCAGAAAAACCTGAACAAACTTTTTAGCCAATCCAAGATATTAGTATTTGAGACAATTTGTGTGATTTATAATCTAAACTCCAAAAAATCAAATCAAAAATACAAGGACAGTAAAGAAACCAGGCTGATCTGGGATATATATAGTTTAAAGGTAGATTTTTATAAACGTATAATGAAAAGTAAACATATGAGGAATTACATAGCTCTGAAGGCAGTGCACTTACAATTTGCTCATATTTGGGAATGCAGCCTGTTTAGGATCACATACATGATACTGGGAACACACAAAAACCCCGTGAGGCAGGGAGCCCAGCCTGGCACTCAGTGATGACTTAGAGGGGTGGAATTCCAGGAGGGAGGGAAGCTCAAGAGGAAGGGTGTGTGTGTGTGTGTGTGTGTGTGTGTGTGGTTATGACTGATTTGCATTGATGTATGGTAGAAACCACCACAACACTGTAAAGCAATTATCCTCCAATTAAAAAAACAAAAACAAAAACTGTTAAATAGGAAAGGTCCTGAAAGGTCAGGCCTGATGCGGTCCCCAGGTAGATGACACTGTAACACTGTAAAAAAAACCAAAACTTCCCCCAAGTAGGTGGGAACCTGGGAGGAGTCAGGAAAGGAAACAAATGAAGGTTTTTGTTTTTGTTTTCTGGTTTAGGAGAGGATGCTACTATATGTGCTGGAAACACATCAGTTGGGAGCATGCCGGTTCTTTCTGTGGCTTTGCACTCACTGGCTGTGACCTTGGTCATATCTTTTAACATCTCTGGGCTTCACTTTTCTCATCTGTTAAGTGAGATCCATGCTCTCTGAAGGGGTCCCCAGGTGGCTCAGTGGTAAAGAATCCATGTGCCAAGCAGGAGAGGCAAGAGATGCAAGTTCGATCCCTGGGTCAGGAAGATTTCCCTGGAGTAAGAAATGGCAACCCGCTCCAGGATTCTTGCTGGAAAATCCCTTGAACAGAAGAGCCTGGTGGGCTACAGTCCATGGGGTCACAAAGAATCGTACATGATTGAACATGCATGCATGCTTTCTGGGATTACACGCTGAAGAATAATTTCAAATCGCTACAGAAACAATCATAGATTCCAAGCCTAAAAATATGCAGAATGATTATAATTATTTACACGTGTGTGTGTGTGTGTGCACACACGTGCATGCATGTATGTTTATTTCTCCCCAAACTGTGAACTTTTTAAAAAATACAGATAATGTGTCTTTCATCTATATAGCCCCCATTTCGTCCCAGTACTGGACACATATCGGGTGTTCAGTGAATGTTGAATGAATAAATGAAGAAGAAATACCTTTATGATAAGTCAGGGAACAGGTACAACATAAATGAGGCTGTGGATCTATGGAGAAACAGTTCTCTTGTACTTTTCCATTTAGTTTTCATGGAGACTTTTTGGTATAACAAAATGTAAACTGTTGCCTCAGATTCTGGGGAAAGGTGCTGAGCAAAGATATTTTTCTAAGAGCTTTATTTATGCTTTTTGTCAAATCTTTAAAAACAGTTCTGACAGTATGGTACTGGCACAAAGACAGAAATATAGATCAATGGAACAAAATAGAAAGCCCAGAGATAAATCCACACACCTATGGGCAGCTTATCTTCGACAAAGGAGGCAAGAATATACAGTGGATTAAAGACAATCTTTTTAACAAGTGGTGCTGGGAAAACTGGTCAACCACTTGTAAAAGAATGAAATTAGATCACTTTCTAACACCATACACAAAAATAAACTCAAAATGGATTAAAGATCTAAATGTAAGACAAGAAACTATAAAACTCTTAGAGGAGAACATAGGCAAAACACTCTCTGACATAAATCACAGCAGGATCCTCTATGATCCACCTCCCAGAATACTGGAAATTAAAGCAAAAATAAACAAATGGGATCTAATTAAAATTAAAAGCTTCTGCACAACAAAGGAAACTATAAGCAAGGTGAAAAGACAGCCTCTGAATGGGAGAAAATAATAGCAAATGAAGCAACCTGACAAACAACTAATCTCAAAAATATACAAGCAGCTTATGCAGCTCAACTCCAAAAAAATAAATGACCCAATCAAAAAATGGGCCAAAGAACTAAATAGACATTTCTCCAAAGAAGACATATGGATGGCTAACAAACACATGAAAAGATGCTCAACATCACTCATTATCAGAGAAATGCAAATCAAAACCACAATGAGGTACCATTTCACACCAGTCAGAATGGCTGCGATCCAAAAGTCAACAAGCAATAAATGCTGGAGAGGGTGTGGAGAAAAGGGAACCCTCTTACACTGTTGGTGGAAATGCAAATTAGTACAGCCACTATGGAGAACAGTGTGGAGATTCCTTTAAAAATTGTGGACCATTTTTAAAGTCTTTATTGAGTTTGTTACAATATTGCTTCTGTTTTATGTTTGATTTTTTGACCTTGAGGCATATGGGATCTTAGTTCCTCAACCAAGGATTGAACCTGCACCCCCTGCATTGGAAGGGGAAGTCTTAACCACTAGGATGCCAGGGAAGACCCCATAAATTCTGTAGTTTTAACATGTGCTGCTTGTTAGTCCACAATACTTAGATGCAAACACTGTCAATTTCCTTCTTTTAAAAAAAAATAAATTTTATTTATTTTTAATTGAAGGATAATTGCTTTACAAGATTGTGTTAGTTTCTGCCATACATCAGCATGAGTCAGACATAGGTCTATATATGTCAGCCATAGGTATACACATGTCCCCTCCCTCTTGACTCTCCCTCTCACCTCCCACTCCATCCCAGCCCTTTAGTATGTCACTGAATGAAAGAAAATCTGGCTAAAGGCTCCACATATTGAGCCTGGTAAAAAATCACGCACCAATTGACTTTGTGGGCCCTTCCATCTTCCTTACACAGGCAAAGCACCAGGTCTTCTATGGGCTCAAAAAATTAGGGTAAGACCTTGACCTTCACCTCCAGTGGTTGCCATTACCACAGTTCCCAATCATTGAGAGATGGCACCTCCACACCTACATGCCAAGCTAAGTCATGGGATGGCTTTCCCTAGGTTTCAGAACCAGAGAGGTCTGTCTGCCCTGGCATACACCTGATTACCTGTGCCTATCATCTTTCCAACCAGAGGCACTGTTGCAGGCTCAGGGGCTCTCCAGCACAAAATCCATAGCCCAGGAATGCCTCCCCAGGTCCTTCAATTCACAGAGAACTGACAGCAAGGAAAATGGGATGCAGTGATCTCTCAGATGTTTATCCTAGCATGTAAAGTCTCAGTAGGGACTTTCCCGGAGGCTCAATGGTTACGACACTGTACCAGTGCAGGCGGTGCAGGTTCAGTCCCTGGTCAGAGGACTAAGATTCCCACATGCCGTGCAACATGACCAAAAGACCAAAAAAAAAAAAAAAAAACCTCAGTAAATCACTCTTCAATTAGTCCATGTAAATAATGCATTGTAGACAACTAGATGAGACACTGTATTCCTGAGACAGATTTTGCCTTCAGAATAATAAGTTTCTCAGATTATCTTTAATTTATCCTTTTCTGTGGTTCTTGAAAGACTTGTCAGAATATCTGTCTCTATAGAGAAAACTTTGAAAGTTTAACACACAGCCACTTCCTCCTGAACTTCACTGCAGACCAGACTGTCTTCTCCCTGAACTCTTGTAAACCGTTTTGAGAACGGTTTCCAAGCATCACCTGGGTACAAGTAAAGGCTGTGTGTCTACAGTACCAACCACAGGGTTGACTTTCCAGAGTCTTGCTGATCCCAATGATGTCTATATCATTTCCTCTTCTAGCCAGAAGACTCACATAAATGCGAGGTGTGCAGTAGAGAGAAAGCGCCGTTATCCTGTGATACGTGTCCAAGGTTCTTTCACGGGAACTGCCACATTCCACCTAAACTTGCTACCAAGTGAGTGAGACCCGGCTCCCTCCTGCCCTTCCTTCTTGTGTTTCTCCCATCATGCACACTCAGACTGCAAAGCTGTCTCCTGTTGTATTAGTCTTGATTCAGAAGGAGAGTCCTTACCTATCCGGATTCAGGAATAAGACACATCGCTGTTTAACAGTGCTAGTAGCAGTAGATTAATGAGAGGAAAACTCTTCAAGCGGTGATTAGGTATAATAGAGAAAGGAATAACCCTCACTTTCCTCACTTGATTCCCGGACCCATGCGTTTTGATGGGGTGATGACGCTGTATATCAGCTGCTGGTTGAAAACATATACCACCTGCTATGGAAACATCAATCTGAGGCTGAATTTTGCAATAAAGAATGATGATCTGAGCCACAGTCAGCTCCAGCTCTTGCTTTTGCTGATGATATAATAGAGCTTCTCCATCTTTGGCTGCAAAAAACATAATCTGATTTCAGTATTGACCATCTGGCGATGTCCGGGTGCCATCTCCTGGGTTGTTGGAAAAGGGTGTTTGCTTTGACCAGCATGTTCTCTTGACAAAATTGTTAGGCTTTGCTGTGCTTCATTTTGTACTCCAAGACCAAACTTGCCTGTTATTCTCGGTATCTCTTGACTTCCTATTTTTGGATTCCAATCCACTATAATGAAAGTTCTGAACTGATGCATGGGGATAATCCAGAGAGAGGGTGTGAGGCGGGAGGGGGGAGGTGGGGGTCGGGATTGGGAGATCATGTACACTCGTGGCTGATCCATGTCGATGTGTAGCAAAACAAATACAGTATTGTAAAGCAAAACAAACTAAAAAAATAAAAAATTAAAAATAAAATAAAATAAAATAAAAACAGTTCTGAAGTGTTTGAGTTTACTTTTTTTTTCCAAAACAATTAGCATGTTGGTTTAGACCTTGCAATACCTAGAGATGGACACTCTGAACATAAATAAGCAAAACCGTGACGTGGGAGAATCAGTTAGAATCTGCACTGGGTGTAGAGCATTTTAGGAAGTTCCTTGGCCGGTTAAACAACTGCTATTCACTTTTTCACAACCCTTACCTTTCTTTTCTTTCACGTGGCAGGGCCAAGATCTGGCTAATGGAGCATTTTATTTCAGTGTTTCACTGAACGGATTTAATTGATTCCAATTACATAAGTCATATTTAACCCGAGCCATAGATGCGCCTTTTCACATCATCAACTCCTGCTGAATTTGTCTTCCTTTGTAATGAGGCTCATACATTTGCTCCATTCTGCTGGGTGAGCAAACAGTTAAGCATCTTGCAGTTTGCTTTGCCACCCAGGGTTAGAAAGAAAACAAGTCATTTATCCTCAAAAGCCCCCATGAGGCCTGAAAGAGGGTGTGCTACTTTTAAATAGATTTCTGTAGCAAAGTGCGCAGTCATTTTAAAGCTCGTGATGTATTTTGAGAGTTATTCATTTCCTATCTGTCAGCCCCTACCTTTCGGTTTAATCTTTCCTTCTGGTGCCCAACAGTTAAGGCCAAGTCAACTGACTGCTGCCCCCAAGTGGCATTTCAGAACATGTGCCCAGAAAGGAAAAAGCAAACAAAGAACATAAAAATGAAACACATTATCAGAATTCATGGTGTATCTCGAATTAGTTGTCCTGTTCCTATTTAAAGAGAATATCTTATGCAATGAAATAAACTGCAAACATCTTTGAGAAGCTTCTCTCTGCAAAGCCCTGGGCTCTGTGTAGTGGATACAAAGAAATAGAAGACAATTCAAGCTTTTAAAAGCTTTTAAACAAATTAAAGAGACAAGAATGGATAAAAAGATTAAATGAAAACAACTAATAGATGTCACCAGATCTATTACACAAACGTAAAAATAATGCAGAATGATCTAACCAGTGTAGCTGATTTTTTAAACTATAATACACAATGCCATTTTCCTAGGCAATGTGCTAAATATTTTGCATGCATTATCTCACTGAATCCACACAGTAACCCTGTGATGATGGTAATAGTGTACCTTTTAATTTTTTTTTTCCTGAATTAAACTGAGGCTTATAGCAAGGTCACCCAGTGATGACATGGCAGAGCTGAGACAATAGGTCTGGCTGGACCAAAAGCCTTTGCTCTTTCTTCAGATGCTATGAGGGTCCCAGATGCTAGGGTAGGGTGGCGTGACTCAAGCAGAGGTGGCCCCATGGGGTTTCCCATGGGTGTGGAATTTCCTCAGCTCTTTAAGCTCCCATAAAACTTGGAAAGCCTTGAAAAAATGAAGTGAATCAAGGAGGCACCAGCTTTTAAAATGAAGCAGCAGCACTGTTTGGTTGTTCAAAGAACAAGATGTTTTTAATCAAGCAGACCTATGAACCTCGGTTTGAATCCCAGCTCAGCCACTTAATTTGTGACTTGGGCAAACTTCATCAGCCCAGCTTCCTTTCCTGTCCCATGAGGATACAGTAACCCTATCCCTGGGATTTCCAGGTTGTCCAGTGGTTAAGACTATGTTTCCAGTGCAGGGGGCATGGGTTCAATCCCTAGTCGAGGAACTAAGTTGGTGAGGCCAAGAAAATAAATTTTAAAAGAATAAAATAATCCTTATGTTTCAAATATGTATGAAATGAGTTTGATTCATTGGTGAGCAGCCCCTAATTTCAGTTCCCTTCTTCTTGCTCAGAGAAAACAAGTCTTGGAACCAATGGCTCAAGGCCATGAGGGCCAAAGATGTGAGTTAGAACATGTTCTCTTTCTAGGGAATTTTTTTTTTTTTGATCCGAGCCTCGCAGCATGCAGGATCCTAGTCCTCCAACCAGGGATTGAACCCATGCCTCCTACAGTGAAAGCGTAGAGTTTTAACCACTGGATCACCAGGGAAGTCCCTCTAGGGGAATTTTTATAACACATTCAGGCTACTGGGGATGTCACAATTTTATAGATTATGCTTTTACAAATTTATACTTTCAAACCACAGCCTAGAATGTATTGATTTCTTTCCATAAATGTCTCTGGTCTAATCCACAAACTCCTGGGGATGTAGCTGAGAAAAACACACACAATAACTCAAAAGATGGAAAGAAAAATTATGAAGGTCTTTCTAAATCAGATTTACACCTTTTATTATGAGTCTCTCTAAGCCATTCATTACCATATGTAAAATTAGATCATATCCAGGGAAATTCAGATTATTACATCACTCTGCAGAGCTCAGATATTTTGCTAAGATGTTATAGACATAACACAGTGTGGCGGGCCCCTGGGTGTTGTTCTGCAACGCAGTGAAGTCCTTCTCTTGGAAAGTATATTGTCAGTGCTCGACAACTTTAGCACTTTCAAAATTGCTTTTGCTAGCTGTGTCATCTCCCTGCTGACTTGAAATAGTTAATGTGCTTTTTTAAGTACCCAATTTGGGCTTGAGCTCTGACTCAGGCTGTGCCTGCATGTGGAGCTGAAAATGATCTTAGCTGTTTGGTCATCTGCTCTTGACTTCACGGGGTTCTTTCTGCCTGAGTGAAACTTCCCTTTTGCTGAAAACTGCAGTAAACCAATAGGCCCCATATCATTCAAGCGAAATTTGCTTGAATTTAGAGTTTCTCTTTTAAAATAATTTTTTAATTTGAAAATAATCCAATCAACAGTTTTACACAAACTAGCAGAGAGTCAGTGTTTATGTCTGTTTACTAGGGGTGTTCAGTTCCTGCTGAACACCCCTAGGATTCCTGCTTTTTCATTGGTGAATAATTTGTTTAGCTTATGTGACTTTCTAGATGAGAAGGAGGAGGCGGATGGAGGAATTCTCTGACATTGTACTTTGATTCCAAAGGAAGGTAGAATTTTGGTCCCTATTGTCTTTGAATTTCTTGTGTAATCTGGGAAATTCCCATAGGAGATTCCTAATCCACTCACTTTATTCTTCCAGTTTTTAATCTCCCTTCAGGGCTCATTTCTCTTCTTCACCACGATTCCATGGCCCATTATTAGAACTCTCTTGCATACGTTACCAAATCCTCCTGCTTCTTTTTCCCTTCAACCTACTTACCCGGCCAAACCACTATACGGATTCAACCCATTTCTCTGCCTATTTCACTCTTGTATCCAAGGAGCAGAATACAGGTGGAGAAAAACACAACCAAGCTGGCTGTGTGGCTGGGAATTTATGAACCCAAACTTCCAGGAGTTCTCAGCATTGTCCACTACCTCCTGGATTCCCCCAACTACTCTCCCAGAGGGCTATTCACACCTCTTATCTAGCAAATCTTTTCCTTCTCACTCTCAGCTGATTATTTCCTGATGACAGAAATGATCAGGAAAGAACTTTTGGACTTTGCTGGCGGTCCAGTGGTTAATAGTCTGCCTGCCAGTGCAGGACACACAGATTTGATCCCTGGTTCAGGAAGAGCCCACGTGTGGTGGAGCAACTAAGCCCACGTGCCACAACTATTCTATTGAGCCTGTGCTCTAGAGTCTGTGCCCTGCAACTAGAGAAAGCCCTCGTGCACCAACAAAGACCAGATGCAGCCAAAAATAAATAAAATTTTTTATAAAAGAAAAAATTCTTTCACTTCTTCCTGTCTTCAGCTTTACTCACTATGTACATCTCTGCCCATAATCCTCTCTTCCCTCTCATGAGATGGATAAACTGCCCCCAGCTTTGTCTGAGGTCAGCCCCTCCACTCTGCATTGACTCCCATCTCCTTTCTCCTCCTCAAGGATGATGCCCTACAAAGAAATGAAAGTTTCCTTTCTCCTCATCTCCTCCTCAAGCTGCTGTTTCGTTTCTTGTTTCTTCTATAGTGAAATTCCCTAGAAGATTTGTCTCTGCTTGCTGTTAATATTTTTCTTCCCTCCAGCTGCTGCTGCTAAGTTGCTTCAGTCGTGTCCGACTCTGTGCGACCCCAGAGACGGCAGCCCACCAGGCTCCCCCGTCCCTGGGATTTTGCAGGCAAGAACACCAGAGTGGGTTGCCATTTCCTTCTCCAATGCAGGAAAGTGAAAAGTGAAAGTGAAGGCACTCAGTCATGTCTGACTCTTAGTGACCCCATGGACTGTAGCCCACCAGGCTCCTCTATCCATGGGATTTTCCAGGCAAGAGTAACTGGAGTGGGGTGCCATTGCCTTCTCCAATTTTTCTTCCCATGTTCCCTTAAATACACTCTGACCATCTTATACCCTATCTCACAAAGAAATAATTCTCATCTGGGTCTCAAGGACTCCTGAGGCACAGAGCCAATATTGAGTTCTTGGCCCTGACCTTCCTTGGTTTCTCAGGCTCATTTGGCACAATGCATAAACATGGAGACTCCCCAGATCTCATGAATGAATGACTTGGCAAGCATTGGGAGTGTATCCTTTCGCTCTATCAATACAAAGCTCCTCTACTGAGATGTTCTGCAGCATTCCATCTATAGTCATTATTTTGATCTATAGCCTCCTTCGATGGCTTTGAAGATGGTCTTTGTCTAACAACCACATATCAAACTCTCATTTAGAGATCTTAAGCTTACCAGCTCAAGATTTGGGTTTGAGAGTATTCTAATGAGGGACTTCCCTGGTGAGCCAGTGGTTTAGACTCCACACTGCCATTCCAAGAGGCAGGTGTTTGATCCCTGGTCGGGAAACTAAGATCTCACATGCTGTGGGGTAGTGCCAAAAAAATAAAAAGAGTATTTTACTCACTGAGTATTACTTACTAACCTTATAAGTGTCAGAAGTTCAGAAATAGCTGAGGTAAAACCAGTGAATCAGGAAAGTGGTAGCTAGTTGGAAGGTTATTATGCAGACACCAAAACCCAGTTTGCAAACAGGAGCATTTAAACCCAAATACGAAACGTCATAAAGTAGCTTATATAGAGGAAAGGCAGTGACACAGTGATTAGTTATAGTATTAGTTTCCTTTAAAGATAAGGAACTGATTAGTGCTTATCTCCTATAGATTTGAGGAAACAGTTTAAGCTTTGCTTATAATTTCCAGAGGCAGAAGCAAGAAGCAACCAGATCAAATTAGTCTTGCAAAAGAAACAGCATCAAGGTTTGTTTATATGATGAAGCTGGTTTTGTCTGCTCAGGGGATTTTCAAGGCTAATCTCCTTTTTTTTAACAGTAGTAATCAAATTTCATGTAATTGCCCATTTTGCTGTAGGAAACACCTAAAGTTTTGCTCACTGTAGAGAACCTGACTCGGAGAAGGCAATGGCACCCCACTCCAGTACTCTTGCCTGGAAAATCCCATGGACGGAGGAGCCTAGTAGGCTGCAATCCAGGGGGTTGCTGAGAGTTGGACACGACTCAGTGACTTCACTTTCACTTTTCACTTTCATGCATTGGAAAAGGACATGGCAACCCATTTCAGTGTTCTTGCCTGGAGAACCCCAGGTACGGGCGAGCCTGGTGGGCTGCCATCTATGAGGTTGCACAGAGTCGGACACAACTGAAGTGACTTAGCAGCAGCAGCAGCAAACCTGACTATTCTGTTATACATATTTTTCTCTCTTTTTTTTTTTGGAATTTTAAGAAATGTTAATTTTCTATCACAATGTTGTTAATCAACTGTACTCCAATATAAAATTTTTAAAGGAAATGTTAGTAAGAAGCTGTTTTGTGTATTGCTATCGTCATTGCTATTAATTGTGATTTTCTTTATTAGTTAAAAATGATAATTTTAAAGAAGGAAATCGAAGTATCAAGATCCCTAGCATCTCTAGACTGATGACTATTCAGTAAATAGTCATCAGTAAAATGGAAATTAAGTAAAAATAAATCATTTGTGAACAGCTCCCGAATACAGAAACATCCAAGTCAAGCGGCAAGAAGCACCTTCCCCTTGGTTGCCAATATCTCCTTCAGCATTTCCCTCAGAAGCCTGAGAAAAGCATCTCACTGCCCAGGCCTCCTTTTTTTTCCCTTCTCCAGATTCAGGTTCAGGAAAGAGGTGGGTTCTCGTGATGTGAGTCACTCCATCATTTCAATCACAGAATGCCAGCTCAGAGCATGTCCAGAATGCAAGAACGCTGATCTGCTTTGACTCTGTAAGTCACTAAGAGAAAAATCCAAGTGAAAACAGGGGAAACGCTCATCTCTGAAGGAGTTCCCTGTGGAAAGCTATGTGTGGGTAACGCAACCCTCACCTTACTCAAGAAATGTGTGCCTAGCGTCACATATAAATTGATTTCCGGGAAGTCAAAGACTTTCCCCCAAAAATTTCCTGTTATTTATGGTCCTAGGTGAGGGAAGAGCCATTTATTCCACCCATAACAATATTGGTTGAGTTGATTGGTTGCACTGACCTCAGAGAACAAAGGCTGAAGTTGAAAAGAGAAAGAGAGAAAAAGGAGCAGGAGGGAGCGGTGAGGCGGAGAGGGAATTTCATATTTTTTTGAGTCCAAGACCAGCCTAAATTTAAAAAAAGAAAAGAAAAAAAACACAGCACTTGGCGATGGTTTTCTCCACCTCCTTTTCTGACCCCTTCTCCGTGCTGCCCTGAGCACTTCATTGTTGCTCTTTCTCTTTCTTCCAAAGGGATTCTGTTGCTGTTCACTCAGCCATGTCTGACTCTTTGCAACCCCATAGATTGTAGCCAGTCAGGCTCCTCTGTCCATGGGATTTCCCATTCAAGAGTATTGGAGTGGGTTGCCATTTCCTTCTCTAGGGGATCTTCCTAATCCAGGGATCAAACCCGTGTCTCCTGCATTGTAGGCAGGATTCTTTACCACTGAGCCACCAGAGAAGCCCCCCAAAAGGGACTCAGGCTCCAAAATTGTTTCCTGCACCCTCCCCTCCCATACTTATCCAAATGATCATTCCCTGGGCACATTTGGTCTCCATTAAGGCATCAGGAGCCTTGCAAATTATTCAGCTAATTAACTTTACAGTAATAGCTCTTTCAACATCCCAGAAATAGTCCCAGTTTTTTCTAAATGCATTTCTAAATGTGTGGAACATCAGATTTTCTCCAAGCAAAATGAGAAAAGACATGTTGGAGGTCTATATTGCCTGTGCTATTTCTGTCTGTTTTAGTTCCATCCTCTCCTTTCCTTCTGAAATATGTAAACATTTGGTCATCATCACAACTGGCAGCAGTACTAGGTGGTGAAGTGGGGATCGAGGTGGGAGGGGCCCATGGCAGCATCTTCTCTGAGAGAATGAGTTCTAAGTTAGGTTCTGCTTTGATCAACCCCTCCAACTCTGAATGTCTCCCTGTATTGACATAACTTTCTTAACCTAAGATGCTAAGTGTTTAGGTTTCTCCTCAAATCCTTTCTACATCTTTATTAGATAACGACTGTCAGAGTGAGTGAAGGGAACACAGGGAAAAACGAGCTCCCTTAATGATTAATTGGAACAGTCCATATTTAATTGAAGCTCTCAACTCAGACTTTATAATTTAAGCTTCACTAATAGTCTCCTTGATTTGTCAGCCACTTCTGCAGGCTGTCTGTGAACTAAGAACCTAGTTTATCTTTGGAATTAAGCAGGCAGCCTTAGCCTCCAGTCTTCAATTTGGTGTGAGTCACTCAGTGGCTAAATCAAACAATGTGTCAGGAAGCAAATTGGCTCCCCTGGACTTCAGTCACTGATAATAAACCAGACAATTCTTCTTTAATACCTTTGGGCTAATTTCCCAGTTCCTTGACGTGCTGATTTCCATAAATACATTTGGGGTCTCAGGTACACAAGTCACTTTTGGTATTACTATAGAAGAAGGTGTTTGACATCCAATACACTTTTTCGAAATAAATACGGAACCAAAAGATAATAATTCAGATGACCTCCCTCACATTACATGTTTTTGGTGACTATGCTATCACCTGTTGGCTAGGAGAACACATCTTCCTTATCCATGATCTTCAGCAGAGTGGGAATGTGAATTTTTGTTAAGAAGACAGTTTGTCTTAAAGATCTGCCTTAAACTCTTTGTGAATAAGGTTACTCAGCTTTAAGAAGTTGTATTTGCTTAAATATTATGGAGGCAAGTCATCAAATTCTGATAGACTCCTTAGAGAAATGTAAATAGCATTTACTTATTGAGACAGTTCAAATCAAATTCAGATGGAAAGAATGTACTTATAGTTCTGAAACAGGATTTTAGTACAGAATCCTAATGTTCATAAAATATAAATCCTATATGACCTGAAGTAGCAGGAATGATTTGAAATTAAGTCACTTTTCATAATTCAATATCATGCTCATCCATATAAATAAGGATGTTTGAATTTTCATGACTTCATCAATTTGACTTTAACATAATCATCTCAACTCTATGTGGGGATTAACTGAAAAACAGAAAAACTCTAGGCTGAATGCTATCCTATAAAATAACTAAAATGTCAATTTATGGTGCCTGAGGGGTGGAAAAGGCAGAGGAACCAGAGATCAAATTGCCAACATCTGCTGGATCATGGAAAAAGCAAGAGAGTTCCAGAAAAACATCTATTTCTGTTTTATTGACTATGCCAAAGCCTTTGTGTGGATCACAATAAACTGTGGAAAATTCTGAAAGAGATGGGAATACCAGACCACCCGACCTGCCTCTTGAGAAATCTGTATGCAGGCCAGGAAGCAACCATTAGAACTGGACATGGAACAACAGACTGGTTCCAGATAGGAAAAGTAGTACGTCAAGGCTGTGTATTGTCACCCTGCTTTTTTAACTTATATGCAGAGTACATCATGAGGAACGCTGGATTGGAAGACACACAAGCTGGAATCAAGATTGCCAGGAGAAAAATCAATAACCTCAGATATGCAGATGATACCACCCTTATGGCAGAAAGTGAAGAGGAACTACAGAGCCTCTTGATGAAAGTGAAAGAGGAGAGTGAAAAAGTTGGCTTAAAGCTCAACATTCAGAAAACGAAGATCATGGTATCTGGTCCCATCACTTCATGGGAAATGATGGAGAAACAGTGGAAACAGTGTCAGACTATGTGTGGATCACAATAAACTGTGGAAAATTCTGAAAGAGATGGGAATACCAGACCACCCGACCTGCCTCTTGAGAAATCTGTATGCAGGCCAGGAAGCAACCATTAGAACTGGACATGGAACAACAGACTGGTTCCAGATAGGAAAAGTAGTACGTCAAGGCTGTGTATTGTCACCCTGCTTTTTTAACTTATATGCAGAGTACATCATGAGGAACGCTGGATTGGAAGACACACAAGCTGGAATCAAGATTGCCAGGAGAAAAATCAATAACCTCAGATATGCAGATGATACCACCCTTATGGCAGAAAGTGAAGAGGAACTACAGAGCCTCTTGATGAAAGTGAAAGAGGAGAGTGAAAAAGTTGGCTTAAAGCTCAACATTCAGAAAACGAAGATCATGGTATCTGGTCCCATCACTTCATGGGAAATAGATGGAGAAACAGTGGAAACAGTGTCAGACTTTATTTTCTTGGGCTCCAAAATCACTGCAGATGGTGATTGCAGCCATGAAATTAAAAGACACTTACTCCTTGGAAGAAAGGTTATGACCAACCTAGATAGCATATTCAAAAGCAGAGACATTACTTTGTCAACAAAAAGGTCCATCTAGTCAAGGCTATGGTTTTTCCAGTGGTCACGTATGGATGTGAGAGTTGGACTGTGAAGAAGGCTGAGCGCCAAAGAATTGATGCTGTTGAACTGTGGTGTTGGAGAAGACTCTTGAGAGTCCCTTGGACTGCAAGGAGATCCAACCAGTCCATTCTGAAGGAGATCAACCCTAAGATTTCTTTGGAAGGAATAATGCTAAAGTTGAAACTCCAGTACTTTGGCCACCACATGTGAGGAGTTGACTCATTGGAAAAGACTTTGATGCTGGGAGGGATTGGGGGCAGGAGAAGAAGGGGACGACAGAGGATGAGATGGCTGGATGGCATCAATGACTCGATGGACTCGAGTCTGAGTGAACTCGGGAGTTGGTAATGGACAGGGAGGCCTGGAGTGCTGCAATTCATGGGGTCAAAAGAGTCAGACACGGCTGAGTGACTGAACTGAACTGAACTGAACTGAGGGGTGGGGAGGAAGAAAATTAAACATTTTTTCTAATATGGTGGCTTGCATAATAAACGATTACCTACCACGGTGATAAAAATAATTAAATCAGCTATCACACAATTTTCAACTATGCAAAAGTTATTAAAATTTAAATAGAAGAATTTAAGTTGTTCCTAAGGAGAAACGTCAGGAAGAAAGTAGCGCCTGCGATTTGACTTGGAAATCAAACACTGGGAAGTAACTCGTGAAATGGGTGGAGTTCACAGAACACACAAACTAAGCAAACCAGTGGCTTCGTGTAGACGTGTTTATTCAAAATGTCTCACCTCTGAAATTTTTTCTCTTTGAAAAATTTTTCTCTTGCCTTTGATGTTCTCCTTCCCGGCAGAACAATGAAAATCCTACTGTGAGAATGTACAAACTCACCGAATAGCAAAGTTTTCACTCTAGAAATGTATGGAAATCACTGTGGGGGAGAGTTGAAGGAACGTTGCCTATGAGCTTTTTACAGATTTGTTCCTCCTGAAAACAAGGTTCATGATAAATCACCAGTTGTCCAAGATTTTTCTAGAGTGAAATTTTGAGATGATTCTCTCTTATTCTCCAACTTGAAACTTTTATTAATTTTCACCTCATGATAACAATTGTGTCTCAGTGGCTATGAAGAGTTAGCTCCATATGATAAATCTGCCTTTTATGAACTCCAAAAAGCCATGAAATCATCAGTTTCCCCACAATTTCACATTTCAATCAAATCAATTGTGTGGAAAATCAACCAGTCTGGCAACATTGCTAAAGGGTATGGTCCAAGTTCCATGTGCTTTTTCTTTTTTAATAAACTTTCTATTTTAGAATAGTTTTAGATTTATAGAAAAATTGTGAAGATAGTACAGAGTTCCCCTATACTTACCACACTCAGCTTTGCCTATTATTAACATCTTATATCACTACAAAATATTTACCAGAGTTAAGGAACCAATACTGATGCATTTGCTGTGTGGTTCAGTCACTAAGTTGTATCTAGCTCTTTGTGACCCCATGGACTGCAGCATGCCAGGCTGCCCTATCCTTCCCTATCTCCCAAAGTTTGCTCAAACTCATGTCCATTGAGTTGATGGTGTTGTCTAACCATCTCATCCTCTGTTGTCTCCTTCTCCTCCTGCCTTCAATCTCTCCCAGAATCAGGGTCTTTCCCAATGAGTCAGTTCTTCGCATCAGGTGGCCAAAGTATTGGAGGTTCATCTTCAGCATCAGTCTTTCCAATGAATACTCAGAGTTGATTTCCTTTAGGATTGACTGGTTTGATCTCTGTGTGGTCTAAGGGACTCTCGAGAGTCTTCTCCAGCACCACAGTTCAAAAGGATTGTCTCACATCCACATATGACACTGGAAAAACCATAGTTTTAACTATGCAGACTTTTGCTGGGAAAGTGATGTCTCTGTTCTTTCATACGCTGTCTAGTTTGCCACAGGTTTCTTTCCAAGGAGCAAGTGTCTTTTAATTTCATCGCTGTAGTCACCATCCACAGTAATTTTGGAGCCCAAGGAAATAAAATCTGTCCCTGTTTCCACTTTATCCTCTTCTATTTGCCCTGAAGTGATGTGACCAGATGCTGTGAGTGTCTACCTAATGTCCTTTCTGTTCTAGGATTCCATGCAGGACAAAGCATTACATTTAGTTCTCTGTCTCCTTAGACTCCTCTGGACTGTGATGGGTTTTTTAGACTTCCCTGCTGGCTCAGTTGGTAAAGAATTTGTCTGCAATGTGGGAGACCCTGGTTCGATTCCTGGATGAGGAAAATCTGCTGGAGAAGGGATAGGCTACCCACTCCAGGATTCTGGCCTGGAGAATTCCATGCCAGGGAATTCTGTATAGTCCATGGGGGTCACAAAGAATCAGACACAAGTGAGCGACTTTCACTTTCTTTCACTTTAATTTTTAATGACATTAGCAGTTTCAAGGAATGTGTTATGGCTGGGTGTTTGTAGACTGTCCTTCAATCTGAATTTGCTGATGTTATTTTTGTAGTTACATGAGTTGTGGGTTTTCTGGAGGAAGATTTTGGAGATAAAGTGCCCTTCTGTCAATGTGACTTATGCTTGATGTTTACCTTGACCACATGCCTGAATTTGTCAGGTTTCTCAACTATAAAGATGCCCTTTCCCTTCTTACCATTAATAAGAAAGTCACTGTGTGCAGTTCACATATAAGGGATAGAAAGTCATCTTCCACTTCCTTCAGAATTAAACTTTCTGAAATGCCTGAAATTATAAAACTCTTAGAATAAAAATAAGAGAAAATCTTCATAACATTAAATATGACAGTGATTCTTTAATGTAATAACATCAAAAGCACAGGCAACAACAGAAAAAATGATAAATTGGACATCATCAAAATTAAAAAATTTGTGAACCAAAGGATACTATTGAGAGGGTGAAAGACAACCAATAGAAGGTGAGAAGATATTTGCAAATCATATATTTGATGACAGATTAATATTCACCGTATATGAAGAAGTCCAACAATGTATATGAAGAAGTCCAACAACTCAACAACAACAAAAACCAAACAGCCCAATTCAAAGATGCACAAAGGACCTGAATAGACATTCTTCCAAAAAAGATGTCCAGTACATACATAAAAAGATGCTCAACATCACTCATCACTAGGAAAATGCAAGTGCAAATTAAAACCACAATGACATACCACTTCACTGTTAGTGTAACATATATATGTGTGTATATTGATATAGAACACTAGGAGAAGTTGGAACCCTTGTGTATTGCTGGTGAAAGTGCAAAAGTGGTGCAGCCACTGTGGAAAACAATCCAACAGTTTGGAAAAGAGTCAAATGTAAGGGCTTCCCTTGGTGGTCCAGTGATTAAGAATCTGCCCTGCAATGCAGGGGATGTGGGTTCAATCGCTGTTCAGGGAACTAAGATTCCACAAGCCACCAAACAATTAATCCTGTGCACCTCAGTGACGGAAACCTCCGTGCTCTGGAGCTCATCCAATGCAACCGTGGAGTCTCTAGCCACAGGAAAGATCCCACATGACACACCTAAAACCCCACGCACCAAATAAGTAAATGAAATACTTTTTTAAGTTAAAAAAAAAAAGTAAAATGTATAATTAACATGACTCCACAGTCACTCCTAGTTATATATACAACAGAACTGAAAGCAGAACTCAAATGGATGTCACACACCAATATTCATAGCAGCATCCTTTATAATAGCCCGAGGTACACATGCCTCAAATAACCAGCAATTGATGAACAGATAAACAAAACGTGGTATATACACACAATGGAATATTATTTTAAGGGAAAGAAATTCTGGTACATGCCACAACTGAGATGAACCTTGAAAATATTGTGCTAAGTGAAGCAAGCCAGACATGAAGGTTATATATTGTATGAATCCACTTACATGAGGTACCTAGAATTGACAGATTCATGGAGACAGAAAGCAGAATAGAGGTTACCAGGGGCTGGGAGAGAGGAATTGTTGTTTAATGGGTATAGACTTTCTATCAGGATAATGAAAAAGTTCTGGAAATGAATAGTGATGACGGTTGTAACAACATTGTGAATGTACTTAACATCACTGAGCTGTACACTTCAGTTCAATTCAGTTGCTCAGTCGTGTCTGACTCTTTGTGGCCCCATGGATTGCAGCACACCAGGCTTGTCTGTCCATCTCTTTTCCAATGAGTCCGTTCTTCCTATCAGGTGGCCAAAGTATTGGAGCTTCAGCTTTAGCATTAGTCCTTCCAATGAATATTCAGGGCTGATTTACTTTAGGATTGACTTGTTTGATCTCCTTGCAGTCCAAGGGACTCTCAAGAGTCTTCTCCAACACCACACTTCAAAAGCATCAATTCTTCAACGCTCAGCTTTCTTTATGGCCTAACTCTCACATGCATACATGACTACTGGAAAAACCATAGCTTCAACTAGGCAGAACTTTGTTGGCAAAGTAATATCTCTGCTTTTTAATATGCTGTCCAGGTTGGTCATAGCTTTTCCTCCAAGGAGTAATCATCTTTTAATTCATGGCTGCAGTCATCATCTGCAGTGATTTTGGAATCCAAGAAAATAAAGTCTGTCACTGTTTCCATTGTTTCCCCATCTATTTGCTAAGGAGTGATGAGACCAGATGCCATGATCTTAGTTTTTTGAGTGTTGAGTTTTAAGCCAGATTTTTCACTCTCCTCTTTCACTTTCATCAAGAGGCTCTTTAGTCCCTCTTCGCTTTCTACCATAAGTGTGGTGTCATCTTCGTATCTGAGGTTACTGATATTTCTCCCAGTAATCTTGATTCCAGCTTGTGCTTCATCCAGCTCAGCATTTCGCATGATGTATTCTGCATATAAGTTAAATAAGCAGGGTGACAATACACAGCCTTGCTGTACTGCTTTCCCAATTTGGAGCATTACACTCAAACACAGTTAAACTGGTAAATTGGTCACTACATGTGTTTGGTCACAATAAAAAGAAAATCCATTGACAGTATTTGTGTAGGTTTATTTTTGGAATCTCTTTTCTGTTCCACTGATCTATGTGCTTGTTTTTTCAAAAATATCACTCTGTCCTGGTGACAGAAGCTTTAAAGTATGTCTTGAAACCAGGAAGAATGAGTCTGGATATTTTGTTCTTCTTCAATCTTGTACCCCAAGTTCTTCTCAGTCATTAATTTCTTTTTGCTTTGATAAGATGATAGGAACAGGGCATTCTGCAACCTGCAGGCTACCTAACCTCCCTGCAAAAGAAACATGCATATTTATGATTCTGTTTGTATGAAGTTCAGCAATAGGCAAAACCAATCTATGAGAGAAAAAGATGAGAACAGTGGTTGCCTCCAACAGTATAAGGCACAGATTGACTGGAGGTTGAATGGTAGAAGGGAAGTCTGTGACAGAATCTTTCCTTTCCCCAACTCTACATCCTAAATTGAGACAGAGAAGTCATATATCAATGGAAAATGGAAACAGTAACATAAATGTGGCAAGAAACCTAAAGGATTGTGGCTTCATAAAGTCAAGACAAGAACTGGCTTTGAAAGTGGGTGGATCTGGACATTCCAGAGGGATGGGGTTGGCAGGGAGGTGGGAGTGGAGGTTCAGGATGGAGGGACGCATGTGCACCCTGGCTGATTCATGTTGATGTATGGCAAAAAAAACCACCACAATATTGTAAAGTAATTATCCTCCAATTAAAATAAATAAATAAATTTTTTGAAAAAAGAAAGTGGGTAGTTCATGGTGTCCAGGTCTGTTTTGTTTGAGTTCAGAACTGAACAACTCTCCACTCTCCTCAGGTTTAACAATAAGGTCATTGTAAACCTTGTGTAAACAGTTTAAATGCCCTCGGGGTTCAGGAACAAAGCAGCACGTCTTATGCAAATGAAAAGCTGTAATTTCTGAAAATCTGACAAGAAAGCCTGAAGCAATGAAAGTAATTATCAGAAATAATACAGTGTGACTGCTGAGAATAGTAGTTTTGATTTCTGAACATGGTTCCTTCTGTTGAAAACAACCCAATCCTGTTTCCTGTTCTGTTCAGATATTTCCACAACGTACTAGAAATCTCTCGTAAGAATAGAGAATGTTTAAGAAGCCTTACGTGTAATCACAGTTCATGACAAAGTATGGTGTCACGTCCTTGAAACATGTTAAGTTTACCTTTCTTCTTACTCTGGAAATGGAATCATAAGGCCAGTTTCAGGACCAGACTAGGTTTCATTTTCTGTAACTCCCTTTGCAGGAAAGAACAGCCATTTCTCTCTGCATGTGTTCCAGGACACATGTAGATGTTATTCTAGGGCAAAAAAACAAGAAACTCTTCAAATTTTAAGACAGTGACATGCCATCTGGAAGCAGGTGGTGGCTGCACTTCAGTCGCCAAGTCTAAGTCACGTCTGACTCTTTGCGACCCCATGGATTATAGCATGTCAGGCTCCCCTGTCCTCCATTGTCTCCCTGAGTTTGCCTGTTTGACCACATCCCATTTACCTTGATTCATTGGCCTAACATTCCAGGTTCCTATGCAATATTGTTCTTTACAGTATCAGACTTTACATTCACCACCAGACACACCACAGCTGAGCGCTGTTTCTGCTTTAGCCCAATCCCTTCATGGATCACAGCCTTGTCATGGTAAAGGGTTTTGCATAACTCAGTGAGGCTATGAGCCATCCCGTGCAGGGCCACCCAAGATGGAAGAGTCATAGTGAAGAGTTCTGACAAAACAAGGTCCACTGGAGAGGAAATGGCAACCCACTCCAATATTCTTGGCTGGAGAACCCTTTGAGTAATATGAAAAAGCCAAAAGACATGACACTGGGAAAGGAGCCCCTCAGATTACAGGATGTCCAATATACTGCTGGGAAAGAGCAGAGGGCAGTTACTGACAGCTCCAGAAGAAATGAAATGGCTGGAAGTAGGATAGCAGTATCCTTACCATCGTCACTCTATGCTTTGCCCTGGTAAGCAGGCCTTTTTAACCACGGGCGCTTGGTCCAATGGTAAGACTCCACCTTCCAATTCAGGGGGTGCAGATTGGATTCCTAGTCAGGGAGCTAAGATTCAGCATGCCTCATGGCCAAAAAACAAAACATAAAACAGAAGCAATATTGTATCTTCCCAACCCAGGGGTTGAACCCAGGTCTCCCTCATCACAGGTGGATTCTTTATGGTTTGAGCCACCAATAAAGACTTTGAAAGTGAAAGTCACTCAGTCGTGTCTGACTCTTTGCAACCCCATGGACTATACAGTCCATGGAATTCTCCAGGCCAGAATACTGGAGTGGACAGCCTTTCCCTTCTCCAGGGGCTCTTCCCAACCCAGGGATCGAACCCCAGTCTCCCACATTGCAGGCAGATTCTTTACCAGCTGAGCCACAGGGAAGCCCAAGAATACTGGGGTGGGTTGCCTATCCCTTCTCCAGCGGATCTTCCCAACCCAGGAATCAAACCGGGTCTCCTGCATTGCAGGCGGATTCTTTACCAACTGAGCTATGAAGGAAGCCAGTAAAGATTTTAGTCCACATTAAAAAAAAAACAAAACAGCATAATAAAAAGCAGAGATATTACTTTGCCAACAAAGGTCCATTTAGTCAGGCTATGGTTTTTCCAGTGGTCATGTATGGATGAGAGTTGGACTATAAAGAAAGCTGAGTGCTGAAGAATTGATACTTTTGAACTGTGGTGCTGGAGAAGACTCTTGAGAGTCCCTTGGACTGCAAAGGAGATCCAACCAGTCCATCCTAAAGGAGATCAGTCGTGGGTGTTCATTGGAGAGACTGATGTTAAAGCTGAAACTCCAATACTTTGGCCAACTGATGAAAAAAGCTGACTCATTTGAAAAGACCCTGATGCTGGGAAAGATTGAAGGCAGGAGGAAAAGGGGACAACAGAGGATGAGATGGTTAGATGGCATCACTGACTCAATGGACATGGGTTTGGGTGAACTCCGGGAGTTGGTGATGGACAGGGAGGCCTGGTGTGCTGCAGTTCATGGGGTCGCAAAGAGGGACACGACTGAGCGACTGAACTGAACTGAAAATAAAAAAATCTTACAAAAAGACTCTGGTCTTCAGTCCAAAGAGATCTTAAGACAAATCCTGACGATAAAGAGCTTTAAGTCATTCCATCTGCTATTTGCTAGTCTCAGCTTTCTTTTAACAAACAGTTATACCAGGCGGTGTTAATAATCTTAGTCATTAGGATTAGCAATGCTAACATTTATTGACCATATACTATGTCTCAAGTGTAGTTCTAAATGCTTTAATCAATTACTACTCACAAAAATCAGATGAAATGGGTAAAAGGATTATCTTTCCTTTAAGGATAAAGAGACTGGGACTTAAAGAGGTTAGGTAACCTGCTTATGAGTATGGAGCCAGAGGGTGATGCTGATAAAGATGGGACTGGAGGACTCAATCTAGATTTCCCTCTGCCTGAACCACACCCGGCCCCTGACTTCCTTGTGTGTAAGTGACTCAGGAGTTACTATTTCAGCTGCTGGACAACATCAAGGACCGTGAGGTCCAGATAAAAGAGGAGCCTTGCAGTTCTGCAGGCGCTGTCAGGCTCAGCCTGAGAGGACGGCTAGAGTGGCCGGAACCAAAGCTGCATTCATGCAGTTTCCCCCCAGGGTGCAGGCCTCAAGTTTCTCTCACTTGCCAGACACTGCAGCCAGAATCCCACAGCACCGAGGAAATGAAGAAACAAGGTATGAAGTGCTGAGTAAAGGAGAGGATCAAAAGGAAGAGAGAGATGGAGAGGGAGAGCCAGAAAGGGAGAGAGACAGACAGAAACAAAGAGGAAGGAAGGGAGGATCTTTCACTGAACTCATGGCTGGCAGTACCCTTTTCCTGTTTAACCCTGTAAAATGTTTCTGCTGTAACAAATGTTCCCTTTGTTTAAAATAATAAATGTTTCGTCCAAGTATTTAGGCACTCAGGGTTACTAACTTTTGTTCTTCACAAAGCCGAAAAGAGGAAATCTCAACACACGTAGGTTGGAAGGGAGAGAAGAGGTCAAATACTCATGTAATTACTTAGCATTGTGGAAGGAAAAAAAAAAGCAAAGCCAGTGTTTTTCCATAGACAGCCACCTAGTGGCCAGGAATGGATGCGCTTGTATATTAAAATCAATCACCTTGGAATGAAGAGTAAAAGCTGGCCAGACAAAAAGTACTGAACAGAGAGGCCTTGGCAGTTTCCATCTCAGTTTCCTCTTGATCCGTTTTGAGGGACATCTGCAACTGTAGTTGTACAACTTATTATTCAAAGTGAAAATTATTTTTTTTCCAAAGGCCCAAATTTAGAAATTATCGTTGCTGTTGTTCAGTTGCTAAGTCATGTCCAACTCTTTGTGACCCCATGGACTACAGCACACCAGGTTTCCCTGTCCTTCACTATCTCCCACAGTTTGCTCAGATTCACGTCCATTGAGTCACTGATAGAGGTAAATTTAATGACATTATCTGCTGTCTCAGATCACAGGTATAATGGTAAAGGCAGTAACAAATAATTTTTTTTAATAGATATAGTAGGAAAACCACCTTAATACACCCAACTTATACTTGCTTTATCTCAAATACAATTAGATAATGATAGATTTAACTGTTAATAAAATCCTCTCTAATTCTAAAGAAGAATCTAACAATTTTTCAGGAAAGCATGAAAATAGCAGCATGATTGAAGCTAACAAACTTGCAAACAGACTAAATGCTCAAAATGTCCAATAGATGACAAATGATTTTGTAAATTATGATGCCATTATTGCATACAAAACTGAGCAACTCTTAAGAATAACGTGGTGCAACATTTATTCATGTGGAGAGTTTTTCACAATATACTCAGTTCATTAAAGCTAAGTTTTAGAACCGTATCGCAATATATTTTATTATATATTTGTGTATATGTTAATTTCTGCATGTGATTGTTGTGAAGTTGCTCAGACGTGTCCGACTCTTTGCGACCCCGTGGACTGTAGCCTACCAGGCTTCTCTGTTCATGGGATTCTCCAGGCAAGAATACTGGAGTGGGTTACCATTTCCTTCTCCGGGGGATCTTCCCGACCCAGGGATCAAACCCAGGTCTCCCGCATCGGAGGCAGATGCTTTAACCTCTGAGCCACCAGGGAAGCCTGTATAAGCTAACATATTTGTGTGTCTCTGCATTTATTTCACATTTTTTTCCATCACGTTTGTTCTAAGATCAATCCTTTTGACTGAACACTCTGTGCTAGTATAACTGGGTCCAGGTACTCCAATCCCATGACCAGACTTCAGACTCTGTTCGTGTCTTGCCTTGGTTTCCTCTGGGCTCCTTCACTCCCAGCTGTACCTGCCCCACATCATGGCTGTTGGTTACCAGAAGCTCCAGGCTGACAAGCCACCCGCAGAAAGAGACTGGATCCTTCCCCTTGATCAGACAAAAGTGTAGAAGTGAACTCCCTTGATTTTTCACCTTGTTTGGATCCTGTGCTCCTAATAGAATATTTGGAATGGAAGGCCCTGCAGTCCTAGCCCAACACATGGACATGAGTGAGGTTGGGGAGATCCCAAATCAACTCTGAGCTAAGAGGTGGACAGAAGCAGGGTGCATGGAGGCCAGGCAAAAACCACAGACATCTGTTACAGTCGTACTTACAATGTTTTTCAAGACGACCTGGATCTTGTATATAAATAAGCAATATCGAAATCTTCAATCTCTTTCTACTCTGGTAGGTTTTTCAAAACACAGTTTATGTTTCATTCATCCTTCGACTCCCAGCATAGAGCACAATTACTGACACTGTAACAGTTCACTGTATTAGAATCAAAGTATCTTATTAAAAATAAAACATCTCCCCCCAAAATAAAAAATAAATAAATAAATAAATAAAATATAATTGGCCACAAGATGTCCCTACTGCTCTAGAAGATCCATTTTATGCAGCCCTAGGCAGACTTTTTCATTTCAGTTGATTTACCTGGAGAATGTTAGCCAGGTGCTATTTAATGAGAGTTTTGTGGTGGCTTAGATGGTAAAGCATCTGTCTACAATGTGGGAGACCTGGGTTCGAGCCCTGGGTTGGAAAGATCCCCTGGAGAAGGAAATGGCAATCCATTCCAGTACTATTGCCTGGAAAATCCCATGGACAGAGGAGCCCGGCAGGCTACAGTCTATGGGGTCACAAAGAGTTGGACACAATTGAGCGACTTCACTTTCACTTTGTTCTAAATCTCATTTTAAAATGCTGTACCCCTAAGAAATCAGGCATTAAATGTTCGGAGTGGTAGACATCTTCCAACCAGGGTTAAAGGAATATTCCCAAATGGCAATCATACATTTATCTCTAAAAAGTCTATGTTAGAGCCGATTATACAGAGTGAAGTAAGTCAGAAAGAAAAACACCAATACAGTATACTTACACATATATATGGAATTTAGAATGATGGTAATGATAAACCTGTACGCAAGACAGCAAAAGAGACACAGATGTATAGAACGGCCTTTTGGACTCTGTGGGAGAGGGAGAGGATGGGATGGGTTGGCAGAGTGGCAGTGTAACATGTGTGATATCATAAGTGAAACGAATCGCCAGTCCAGGTTTGATGCAGGATGCAGGATGCTTGGGACTGATGCACGGGGATAATCCAGAGAGAGGGTGTGAGGCGGGAGGGGGGAGGTGGGGGTTGGGATTGGGAGTTCAGTACACTCGTGGCTGATTCATGTCGATGTGTAGCAAAACGAATGCAGTATTGTAAAGCAAAACAAACTAAAAAAATAAAAATTAATTTAAAAAAAGTTGCGGTGGGAGGTGGATATTTGCCACCCAATTAAAATAAATAAAAAATTTTAATTAAAAAAATAAAAATAAAAAGTCTATGTTAAACTGTAGTTTTTCTTAAATTGTGATAGTCCTTTGTAGCCATTTTGAATTCTTAAATTACCAGAAAATGTTATTACTATAATATGGAATTTACAGCAATATTACTGTCTGTAAAAGCTAATAAAAAGTAAAGAATTAAGATATGTCCTGTTAATGTTGTTTTGTAAGATACAAAAGAAATACAAATGTTGCATTTGTTTTATTTATAAATATGAGCTCTGAGGAATACTGAGCCTACACAGGAAATAGGGAGACTTGGCTTAGTTTTACCTACCAAGTCTAAATCGTGGTTATTCCAAGCTATAAGCAAGGATCTATTCTCTTCCTTACAGGCCACTTACAAACCCCTGGATCAAAACAGGTGGTCTAAAATAAATATTTTGTTGCTTCCAGAATTCCTGAAGTGGAGTGTTCTGAAAATACCTTCTAAACCTAATGCATACATGAATTGGAGGAGAAAAATGTTTACTAAAAGGATTGGGAAAATTCTAGAGGCAAACAGACTTTATGCACCCCTGAAGTAAAGATCCCTTTTATAATCAAGACTCTTTTTAGTCGACTTATGAGTTTTTTCTTAATCGCGTTTGAATAGATTATGGATTAAAAGTATCATTATAGAAATCTAGGCACATGTTGATTAAGCCTGAATTTCTCTTTTGAAATGGAAGAAGTGGAAGGTTTCAATACTTTTTAACCCACCGATGAGCAGGGTCATGGGTTGAATTATGTCTCCCCCAAAACGCATATGTCAAAGCCCTAACTCCCAGTATCCCAGAAGTTGACCTTATTTGGAAATAGGCTGGTGACAAATGTAACTAGTTAAGGTGAAGTTATACTGGAGTGTTGCAGTCATTCCGTCTCTAAGTTGTGGCTGACTCTTTGTGATCACATGGACTGCAACTTGCCAGGCTTCCCTGTCCTTCAGTATCTCCCGGAGTCTCCTCAAACTCATGTCCATTCAGTTGGTGATGTTATATATTGGAGTAAGGTGGGTTATCGGAGAAGGCAATGGCACCCCACTCCAGTACTCTTGCCTGGAAAATCCCACGAATGGAGGAGCCTGGTAGGCTGCAGTCCACGTGGTTGCTAAGGGTCAGACACGACTAAGTGACTTCACTTTCACTTTTCACTTTCACGCATTGGAGAAGGAAATGGAAACCCACTCCAGTGTTCTTGCCTGGAGAATCCCAGGGACAGGGGAGCCTAGGGGGCTGCTGTCTATGGGGTCGCACAGAGTCGGACACGACTGAAGCGACCTAGCAGCAGCAGCAGCAGCAGCAAGGTGGGTTATATTGGAGTAGGGACCACCCTACTCCAGTCCCTACTCCAATATGACTGGTGTTCTTATAAAAGGGGGAAATTTGGACACAGACAGACATGTAAGGGAGAATGCCAGGTGAAAACTGGAGGGATGCTGCCACAAGTCAAGGAGCTATCAGAAACTGGAGAGAGACCTGCAACAGAATCTGTCCTGGGAAAGAGTCAGTACTGATGACACTCGATCAGACTTCCAGGCTCCAGAACTGTAAGACAACAAATTTCTCTTCTTTAAATGGCCCAGTTGGTATCACTTTGTTATGGACCTCCTGGCAAGCTAATACAGGTAGTAACTGCCACAAGGAAGTGATCAATGTTAATAAAACTATTCACAAAATTCCAACTATTCTGCTAATTGTTTTTCTATTTATTGGTATTAATCCTCATTCAATATTTAGCCATTATGTAGTCATGATTTGAATTTAAAGACTTCCTTGGGAAACATATAGTATATAATTTTCTCTAGAGTCATAAGTAGATTTTAGACCAACGCCACTAAATAATACAATTTTAGAATCATCATATCTTTCCTTATTACACATGAGGAATTAAGGTAGAAAGGTTACTGACAAAGCTAAACTATGGCAGTACTTTCTGTCCCCGAAGACGTAAAGTGGGAGAACCTGCATATCTCTTCCGTTTTAGCTGACTGCCTCATAACAGAAAGTTAAAGGTAGACTTTTCCAGTCATGAAGGCACACAGGTATATTCTGGATACTCTTGAAATGCGGGTGTACTGTTAGTGCTATGGCAAGCAGAGCATAGATCAAAGAGGACCTGAAAACCTTGAAACTGAGCTTTCATTAGTGAACTCTCCAGAGGCATCTGGGAGCTTGAAAACCTTGAAACTGAGCTTTTATTAGTGAACCCTCCAGAGGCATCTGGGAGCTTACCGTGTCTCCCTATAGCTGGTGTTGTTCCCTCTAATTAAAGGCAAGTTAAACTGTCTTCTGCCCAAGTTACACCTCATCTCTTGAGCCTTTCCCTGCACAGATATATGCATTCTCTCCTCCACCTCCATTGCTTCCTTCTCTTTGCTTGGCTAAGTCCTACATTTCTGTTATGGGCTGAATTTGTCCCTCCAAAATTTTCATGTTGAAGTCTTAACCCCTATGACCTCAGAATATGACTATCTGGAGACAAGGTGTTTAAAGAAGTTACTTAAATGAAGTCATTAGGGTGGGCCCTGACCTGATAAGACTGTGTCCTTGCAACAGGAGGTGGTCAGGACACAGATATCACTCAGGAGAAGAGCAGGTGTGCACGCAGGGAGAAGAGGGTCACCCACGAGCCAAGGAGGGTGGCCTCAGAAAACATCTTGATTTTAGACATCCAGCCTGCTTTCCCAAACCACGAAGAAATACATTTATGTTATTTAAGACCCCATCTGTGATCCTCTGCATGGCAGCCCCGGCAAACTAATACAACTTCCTTGAAGACTCAGACAGCTTTTAACTATCACACCACTTCTACTCACTTAGGGCAGGGCATATATTAAACTGTTTTTCTCCTTAGCCTTATAGAGTTTCTCCCCAGTTCCAAACATAGAACCTACTAAGTGCCATGTTGCAAAAGAAGTAAATCATGAAAGAAATATTCAACACGAGATTACGTACAAGTAGACCACTAAGGATTTCAGCATAGCTGAGTCTGTTATTGCACTCTTTCCATAACATATTTTAAGCAGAAGTAACTTTAAGAAATGTTTATTTCTTTTTGGCTGCTCTGGGTACTCGCCACCCTCCCTGGTGGCGGCAAGCAGGGTCCTTCCCTGGCTGTGGTGCACAGCTTCTCATTGTGGTGGCCTCTCCCAGTGCAGAGCATGGACTCCAGAGCCAGGGCTCAGTCACTGTGGCCCACATGCCCAGTTGTTGCCCCACAACATGTGGAATCTTCCTGGACCAGGGATTGAACCCGTGTCTACTGAATTAGCAGGCAGACTCCCGACCACTGGGCCACCAGGGAATTCCTATGCAGAAGTAATTGATGTAAATTTAATTTTTTTTTTTTTGGTCTTTTCCAGAGTCTGGACTTGGGCTTAGAGTCCCAAGTTCTGAATATTATTAGCTGAATTCCTTCCAACATGTATTAATTATCTTGTGTGTGTGTGTGTGCACACACAGTCATGTCCAACTCTTTGCGATCTCCTGGACTATAGACCTCCAGGCTCCTCTGTCCATGGGATTTTCCAGGCAAGAATCTGGAGGGGGTGGCCATTTCCTACTCCAGGGGATCTTCCTGACCCAGAGATAGAACTGCATTGGCAGGTGGATTTTTTTATCACTGGGCCACCTAATTATAGCACTTCTTAATCATAGGGAGTTTGATAAACCAACCCGTCATCTTTGATGATAGGTGATGGATGTTATAGAAATATGCTGTTCATCCCCCCACATTATATATTTCTAGGGAGTAGGAGTTTTCTGGAAGCCAAGCCTTAATGCAGAAGAATTACTTTAATCTCAAGAACTGCAGTTGCTATGGCAGAATCAGGGGTGAAGGTGAAGGTGAAGTCGCTCAGTCGTGTCCGACTCTTTGTGACCCCTGGACTGTAACCTACTAGGCTTCTCCGTCCATGGGATTCTTCAAGCAGAATACTGGAGTGGATTGCCATTTCCTTCTCCAGGGGATCTTCCCGACCCAGGGATTGAACCCGGGTCTCCCACATTGGAGGCAGACGCTTTAACCTCTGAGCCACCAGGGAAGCTAGAATCAGGGGTGTATGGTTTTATCCCATAAGGCTCTTCAGTATCTCTAATCGTGGAGTTGTCTGTAAGGGACCAATGTGTCATTCTGAATTCCGGAAATCTGGTAGTAGCCTTAGTTGTTGTGGGAAGCATAGTAACGACCCCTCAAAGATGCTATCCTAGAACCTATGAAGTGGCAAAAGGGACATGGCAGAGAGGATTAAGTTAAGGATCTTGAGATGGAGGGGTTATCCTGGATTATCCATGTTCACCCAAAGTAGTGTCAAGGGTTCTTATACGTGAAAGAGAGAGGCAGGAGGGTCATGTGACTGATGACATCAGAATGAGGAGGTCATGAGCCAAAGAGAGCAGGTGGTTCATGGGAGCTGGAAAAGGCGAGGATAGATTCTTCCTCATTCTTTCAGAAAAAGCACCACCCTGCCGACTCTTTGGTTTTATCCCCAAGAGACCCATTTCAGACTCTGACCTCCAGAATTGTAAGGTCATGAATTTGTGTTGTTTTAGGCTACTTAAGGTTGTGGTCATTTGTTCCAGCAGCAACAGGAAGCTCGCAGCCATCTGGTAAGCTGGTCACGCAGCCTGGTGTCTGAAATTGCAGGGCTCCTAAAAAAGCTGAGTTCAGACAGCCCTGGGGACCTCGGAAGTCCTTTGCACCAGCCCCAACCCCAGACACACTCTGCAGGGAGGACCTGGGGCCCTGGGAAGACCTCTCATTTCCTGACTGTGACTGCTTCGAAATAGCAACTTGAGTGATCTGATCTAATGAGATGACATTTCTAGTCACCTAATTTAATCAGGTCAGATCCAACTGGCTTGTTATCTGCTTGATCTGATTTTTCAGCTAAATTGATTGATTAATTTAGCAAATTAATTCATAAAGACACACTCATGTCTGTCAATGCCTAATAAATTACCGCATTTAGATTTTGTTTCAGGTTTGTTGGGTTTTTTTCTTAAAGGATAAAGTGTCAGGCACCAGACTGGCAGAGGACTTTGTGGTTGTTTTCTCTGAGAGGATGAGGGTTGGGGGAGAGCCATACATCACGGCAGCCTCTGCTGGAAACAGGCTCAGTGTTGGGGAGGGGTGAAAGGAAGACCAGGTCCCCAACTCATCATAAAGACCAGTCCATGGGGGAGGGACATTCTGAGACCCAGAGCGATAAGCCCAAGAGCCTGGATTTCCTCTGTTGCCATAAAGTTTTAAAACACCAGTCTGGAGATTTCCCTGGTGGTCCAGTGGCTAAGACTCCTCACTCTCAATGCAGAGGACCCGGGTTCGATCCCTAAGCAGGGAACTAGATCCCACATGCTGCAACTAAGACCTGGGGCAGCCAAAGAAATAAATATTCAAAAAATAAATCTCACCCTGGTAGAGATGCATTTGAGCTGTGTGTGTATGGTGGACATACTGCAGGTATCAAGTGAGCCCTCTGTTTGGCCTACCCCAATACAGGAGCAAAATGCGTGTGTGTGTGTGTGTGTGTGTGTGTGTGAAGTGATAAAGAGGAGAGGAAGGCTGGCTTTAATACAAGACGTACCTGACAGCAGCAGAACAGAGTATCCTTCAATGCCTATACATCCTGCCAGGCGCCCAAACGCTGAGCTAGGAGGGGAAGCCTCCTGCGGAAGGGTATCCAGCCCCTCGCCTCCAGGCTGTGAGCTCTGAGCATGTGTTTAGAGAGAACACGTGCAAGCCTCATAATGCAGTGCCGGTCACACAGAAGAGAGTCACTTAATGACCGTGATGCCAGTGATGGTGATGGCTGTTAACGGCAACAGTGCTGGCGAGGTAAAGTGCTTATCTTCCCATTACTTTTTCCTTCTTTCTCTCTTCTTAATCCATCTTTTCATAACTTTCTTATTTTTCTTCAAGCAACCCAATGTCTTTCAAAGTATTTCAGGTTTAAAAATCTCCAGAGCACCCACAACTTCTGGAGAAAAAAAAATCAAAACTGAAAAGGCTTTCAACTCCTACTCCTTTTCACTTGTAATCCATCCAACATATTAATTAGCCTCGTTTCAAAAATTGTGGACTATTCATGAAATCTCAACCTCATATTCACAGGTCTTCCTGGCCATCTAGCTCTTGCCCTTCTCCAGCCAGAAGCAGTGATGCTTAGATCTTCTAAATGAGGCTGTAGAACAGAATTCAGAGTTTCAGGGCTGCTGGTTCACAATGTCTTTGCATGCCATGCATTGGGCTAGCCAAAAAGTTCGTTCTGGTTGTTCTGCACCAGATTATAGAAAAACCTGAACAAACTTTTTGGTCAACCCAATAGTTACAGCTGCCATTTCATAATAGACCCTCAGTGCTCTAAAATTGCTAATTTTAAAAATTATATTTTGGAGGAAATCATCCCTGAAGACAAACTTGGGGAAAAAATAGTTATATAGAAATGTCAGTAATGATAATAGTTTATTAAGCATTTCTGTGAGCTGGGTACATTCTAAGTCATTTAGATATTAAGCCATTTTATAGATAATAAAACTGAAGCCTTGCGAGGTCAAGGAAACTTCCCAAGATTATCCAGCTATAAGTGGTGACACCTGGGATAAAACTCTAAAGGCATATACAGTTGACCCTTGAACAACAAGGGTTTGAGCTGAGCAGGTCCACTCATACGTGGATTTTCTTCGCTAAAGATAAACTACAGTATGACATGGTCCACAGATGCCTGGGCTCAGGGATGCAGAACTGTGGACTCAGAGGATCGGCTACAAAGTTATACACTGGTTTTTGACTGCTCAGAGGGTCAGCACCCCAACCCCTGAGTTGTTCAAGAGCCAACTGTATCATAATCACAGTTCCAACCATGGAATCAAGAGAGCAAATGAATGGCTGTATTTGTTACCGATAGCTGTGTAACAAAATCCCCCCCAACGTCACTGCTGGAAACAAGAGACATTCATTCTCTCACAGTTTCTGTGGGGCAGGGCTCTGGGAGGCTTTCTGGATCCTCTTCTCGATGTCTCTCATGAGGTTGCAGTGAAGCTGGGGCTGCTATACCTCCAGGCTCCCCTGTGTCCAGCATATCCAATGTTATGGCCGCTGGCAGACCACAGTTCCTTGCCATGTGGCATCTCCATACACTGCCCATCCATCCTGATGATGGGCAGTTAGCGACCCCAGCCACAGAGCACCTAAGCAGAACCCGCAGCTTCTTATCCTCATCTCAGAAGTGCAGACCATCGTTTACCGCATTCCAGTCATGAGAAGCAAATCAACAAGGCTGGCCACACAGATGGGTGACCAGAGTACCAGAAGGCAAGGCTGACCAGGGACACCTGCCACAAAAGCCTCTGGAAAAAGGGCAGATCAATATGAGCAGAGCAGGTAAACGTGAAGCTCAATGGCCAGAGATGTTTCCCCCATATTTTTCATTACAGTTTCCAATACACGGGAATACAGCTTTGTTTTCCTCTTTCAGGAAGGAAGATTTAGTTCCTATTTTTCTTCAAGTGTGGAAAAGGATTTCTATACTTCTGCCTTTTCTGAAATGTCTCCACTCTTTGGGAGACTTGTGCCTTGAATGATCGAGTTCAGCACTGTCTCTTTGGAAGAAGAGGCAATAAATAAAGCAGGATGACATTTTTGCTTCCATCTGGTACCAGATGAATACCTTATGCATCCCTCTGGTGCCA
Organism: Aepyceros melampus; assembly: GCA_006408695.1. NCBI lineage: Eukaryota > Metazoa > Chordata > Mammalia > Artiodactyla > Bovidae > Aepyceros > Aepyceros melampus. The sequence continues at coordinate 37,326 of SJXQ01010865.1, read as the reverse complement.
ACTATCTCTTCCTTTCAGTAACACCTCATGTCCCCGCCATTTCATTGTGAGGCATTAAAACTAGGTCAATCTGCTCTTTCATTAAATTTTCCTCCAATATAGCACTGTCAATTTCAGAATGGTTTTTCCGGGCCTGGTCAGTCAATGAGAAAGCCTGAGGAGCCTTGGGGGTTGCCATGGCAACCGCCAGCGAAGAAGGGAGATGACACACAGGTTAAATTAGCTGTCTCCTGTCACCCGGAGAGGCCCGGGGTTGGGGCGGGAAGGCGGAGGGCTGTTTCTGCAGCCGGGAGCCAGACTGAGATGCTAGATGCATACAGAGCAGCGGGAAGGACCAGAAAGGCAGGCCACAGATGCAGGGTGGCCAGAGGGGATGCTCACCTGGCGGAGCCCAGCCCTTCCCGGCGCTGAGAATCGGGGGCACTCTTCCCTCCCACCCCAGCCTCTATCTCCCTTTCTCAGAAACCCCCAGTCTGCGTGTGCCGTGAATCTAACATCTCCGGCAAACAACTTCTCCTGAACAATGAATAAGAGGCGTGGCTAGAAAGAGGGGCATGGGCTCAGGAATCAAGGTGGGTGGGACTGGAACCCCGCCCAGGTCCTGCAATGAGTGTGCTTCCCTGTCCTACAAGATAGGTGCAACTCTGTGCTCTCTGCTTCCACACGTGTCCTGTTTTCTTTCTCTCCCTTCTCTTTATTTTTAACTCAACCTAAATAATTTCTTTTCCTTGCAAGATGTTCGTTGCCATCTGCTGACCAGACTCTGTCACTGCAAATAAAACTGCAAACCTGATACCCAGGCAAGAGGTGACTGCAGCTCCCTGTGTCCCTGTGTCTCAGGGCTTCAGAATTAATGAAACGAAGGCTGATGCCCCTGTTTAGACAGGATCCTGGTGGTTTGAGGACCAAGAAGCAACAGTATTCCAGGTTGGCTTGATAGGAGATTGAAGAAACGGGAAAGAAGAACATAGATGCCAAATCAGTGAGTTCATGACAAAATGACATCACCATTTAGCTCTTCAGATATGTAAACAAAGGGCAAGCATCCTGATATTTCTTTATCAAAGTTAGTTGAGAATATCACCCTGTCATGCTTTCAGGAGGAAATGATAAATGCAGACATGATATAAAATAAAGGGGAAGTGAATAAACACATGAGTTGTTAGGATTGATCCTCTCAGGGCCTAGGCTGAGGGGTCAGTGACTAAGGACAGAGGCAGGGACGAGACCAGACTGCCCCCACCTGTACAGAGGCAGGTCCGCATGTGTCCAATATTTAAAATGATACACCCAGCTATAATCTGTTACAGAAAATATATCCTATCCTCCTCCCTTGAGGAGGGCTTCCCTCTAGCTCAGTTGGTAAAGAATTCCCCTGCAATGCAGGAGACCCTGGTTCGATCCTTGGCTTGGGAAGATCCCCTGGAGAAAGGAAAGGCTGCCCACTCCAGTATTTTGGCCTCGAGAATTCCATGGACTGCACAGGCCAAGGGGTCACAGAGAGTCGGACTCGACTGAGCGACTTTCACTTGCATGACTGAGCGACTTTCACTTTTCCCTTGAGGAATATGGCTTCATAATGACATGGAGTGTCGAATTAGAATTCAGCCCCTCGGAATTCTTCAATCTGAAGCGCCAGAATGACAACCTGGAAAGACACCCAGCCTCTATGCCCCTGGGTTTGGACTCAGAAGCCTTCTGTCCTCACCCCTGGGTCCCTCCCGTGGGATATGGTGGCTGTGGGGTGTGGTTATCCCAACATCACATCCAGCGTCACGTGGCCTCAGGTACACACGCTGGAATCCCGTTGGTCCTCTAGAGGACTTTCTGGGGAGAGAAAGACGGAGATGCTGACTTGACGTAGGGTAGATAATTCTAGGGCCCCGGGTCCCCGTGTGCGTGATCCAAAAGGGGACATGGCCCCTCGGCCCCTTGGGCTCTTGCCAGGTGGGGAGGAGCCTGGCTGGGGAGAGGAAGAAGAGCATCCTTCTAAAGTTCGGCACTGGGGGTCTTCTTGGCCCCATTTCCGGGCACTGCTGATGTGACAGGAGGTAAGTCGTGGAAGGCCTGGCCAGGAGCAGAGACTGGGAAAGTCCACTGCCGCTCATTCCCCCACATCACCCGCACAGATCCCTTTCCTGACTCTCCTCAAATCACACCCATTATTGAAAGTTATTTGTGTCAAAACCTCTTTGCAATCTGGTATGATAGCATCAAACTTCTCTGCTGGTTTCACCCTTCTTTAAGGTGCTCGATCTCCTGGGCCCCTGTTCATCCTTTCTCTCCCTGCCTCATGTACTTTTGGAGAAAGCCTGGAGACTTTCCCATCACCTGACCAACAGATCACCTCTAGCTTCCCCCCACCCCGCCCCCCCTTTTTTTTTTTTACTGCGTCCCAGTGGCATGTGGGATGTTAGTTCCCAGACCAGGGATCAAACCTGGACCCCCAGTACTGGAAGCACAGAGTCTTAACCATAGGACTGCCAGGGATGTCCCCATCCACCTGGCTCCTGAGAACCCCATTCGGCTGTCTCTATGGAAGGATGATGACTGGAAGGATGATGACTTCCTGTGGCTGATTTGGGTTGGGGAGGGTCTTGTGGTGAAGTGGGTGCCGTGACACAAATCTTCGCAGCCACAGGGCCGTGGATGAGGGGGCAGTTGCCCTGAGGGAGGAGCAAGTGTGTGAGGGTTCCAAGCCTTAATCTGTGGATTACACGCCTATTTCCCTCCAGACTAAGCGGAAGACTCTCTTCTCCCAGGAACCTCCCTGTCCGATTTAGATGACCTCTTTCCTTTTGTGACCCCAACACATTCCTCTATGGTAACATTAATGACCTTGAACTATTATTTCCGATAGATGTTTAGTCACCTGGGTAGAGGAACCACATCCCATTTTGCTTTGTCCAATGCCTAGCACAGCACGAGTAGGTAATTCATAAATGCATGAAGTTGAGTGCACCAAAAATGCCCAGGAGACTGGGAAAGTCAGCGAATGCTTCATGCATGAATTACAGCTTGAGCTGGGCTCATGCATAAATTACAGCTTGAGCTGGGCTCATGCATGAATTACAGCTTGATCTGGGCGTGCGTTTTCTCTAATTGAATTGGACTTTTTCAAGATTAGAAGTGATTCTTCCCCATTAATTGTGTTCAAGCGGATCCTAACCTCATGGCAGGGTGAACACACCCTTCCTGACCCTTTCTTGAAGCTCTTTGCTACATCAGCACCCTCCAACCACCCCTCCCCCCAACCTCAACCCCAGCCCCGCACTTACACTCCAAAACCTCCCCAGGGCTTGGGATCTATCCAAATTCTATCCAGCAGTCTAGGGCCCTTGAAGCCAAGGGCAAAATAAAATATCAAGACAGGATCAAAGAATTCTTGACAGCAGATGGTAAACTGAGTCAGAAAGGAGATGGAGGGGATCAGAGCATTTGCCATCGTGATGGTGGAGGGTGGTTCAGAGCAGGGCATGATGGCGAGAGAGGAGGTTCGCACGATGTGACCCAGTGTTCAGGTCATGCAGAGAGCACCAGCCCTGCCTGCGATTTGGAGGGCTGCTGGTAGGAGGGGCTACTGGGGAGACCCGGGGCCTTCTGGGCAGGCCTCCTTCTTCCCTGACCTCTTGTCATTTGTGTGACAGGCTGCTATTTCAAAAGATTCTTTTCGGCTTCCTCCATGCTCTCCTTGTTGGTCCTCCTCGCTGCTCTGTGACAGAGGTGTTGGGGCAACTTTTTTTTTAACTTTCTCTCTTTTTTGCACTTTTAAGCGTTGCTTAGATTCTTTAAAAGGAGCATGTCCATTTTTTTTTTCCAAAACAATAAAGGAGTTTATGAGAAGAAGAAAAAAGAAAAGTGAGGCTGAAAAAAAAAAAAGGAAAAGCAAATAGAGATTCTGGGACCTGTTTCTGTTCATATTTCATAGCCCACTAAGCACTGATCGACCCAGCAAAGCCAGCCTCAGTTAGAAGAACCTACTAGAGGCGGTGTCTCTGTCTGCTCCTGGTGCTTGTGTGTAGCTGCCGTATGGTGAACTCAGAATCTGCCCCACTCAACAGGAAGCCTGGAGACTTTCCTGGTGGTCCAGTGGTTAAGACTTCACTTTCCAACGCAGGGGATGCAGGTTTGGTACCTGGTCAGGGAGATAAGATCCCGCATGCCTTGTGATCCAAAAAAAAAAAAAAACAAAACAGAAGCAATATTGTAACAAATTTAAGTTAAAAGACTTCCAAAAAAGGCTCACATCAAAAAAAAAATTTTTTTTTTCAACCAATAAAAAAAGGAGGGGAAGCCTGGCATGGAGTTGAAGGGGTTTCAATGTTATTTTCTGGCTTGAAAAAAAAAATCCACCATGATCTTTTAAATTGCTTTTGATGTTATGAATCCTCACTCAGTGACCTTTGCTGTGTGTTTTCAGACTCCTGGTTTCCCTTATATTACATTTTCCTTCCTTGACTTATTTCTGAGGAGACCAGAATGCTCTGCGGCTTTTCTGAGCAGCAGGAACTTGCCATCAGCTCCTTGGCGTGAATCCGCACTTTCCTGCCAGCAGGCTTAGTGATCCTTTTTCACAGATACGCCTGGCACATCGCTCTTCTGCTCAAAGCTTCCCATGGCTTCCCAGCTTCCTCAGAAGAAACCAGAGGAAGTCCTCCCTGTTGTCCATGAGGCCCACCAGGCTCTGTCCCGGACACCCCCCGAGTCCATGGGCAGTGCCTTCCCGTCTGTTTTATGCGGCTCCAGCCCCATTCGCCCCACCTTGAGGTCCGTCATCCCTTGAAGGACACATCCGCTTCTGGCCCACGACACTTGTTCTTACCCCTGCCTGGGTTGCACTCCCTTCATAAAGCTCTGGGGCTTTACACCCTTGTCCCTCAGATCTCTCCTCAGATGCCCACTTCCTGAAAGATCTTCCAACTGCCCTACATAATCCTTCCAAACTGTCATGCTCTATTGCCTTTATTTTTCTTTGAAGAACTTATCTCCAACTGTCATGATATCCTTTTCCATTTATCATCAATTATCTATCTACCTATCCATCTTTCTGTTTTGTGTTGAGCCACTAAAATCTAAACTTCAGGAGATCAGAGACTTTCTTTTTTTAAACCACTGTATCTTTACTACACAGTATAAGTCCATGGGGTCACAAAGAGTGGGACACAACTGAGCGACTGAATTGAACTGAATAAATGCTCAATAAATCTTTAGTGAATGAATTAATACATGGATGACAGTAAGACTTAATGATATTCCAGTTATTAATAAATCATCCTCTCTATTCCTATGTGTCTATCAGTTCAGTTCAGTTGCTCAGTCATGTCCAACTCTTTGTGACCCCATGAATTGCAGCACACCAGGCCTCCCTGTCCATCACCAACTCCCGGAGTTCACCCAAACTCATGTCCATCGAGTCAGCCATAAGCAGGGTGACAATATCAGCCTTGACATACTCCTTTTCCTATTTAGAACAAGTCTGTTGTTCCATGTCCAGTTCTAACTGTTGCTTCCTGACCTGCATATAAGTTTCTCAAGAAGTAGGTCAGGTGGTCTGGTATTGCCATCTCTTTCAGAATTTTCCACAGTTTATTGTGATCCACATAGTCAAAGGCTTTGGCATAGTCCTGTGCCACCCTGCTTATTTAACTGATATGCAGATTACATCATGGGAAACACGGGGCTGGAAGAAGTACAAGCTGGAATCAAGATTGCCAGGAGAAATATCAATAACCTCAGATATGCAGATGACACCACCCTTATGGCAGAAAGTGAAGAGGAACTAAAAAGCCTCTTGATGAAAGTGAAAGAGGCATTCAGAAAACGAAGATCATGGCATCTGGTCCCATCACTTCATGGCAAATAGATGGGGAAACAGTGGAAACAGTGTCAGACTTCCTTTTTTGGGGCTCTAAAATCACTGCAGATGGTGACTGCAGCCATGAAATTAAAAGACGCTTACTCCTTGGAAGAAGAGTTATGACCAACCTAGATAGCATATTGAAAAGCAGAGACATTACTTTGCCAACAAAGTTCTGTCTAGTCAAGGCTATGGTTTTTCCAGTAGTCATGTATGGATGTGAGAGTTGGACTGTGAAGAAAGCTGAGTGCCAAAGAATTGATGCTTTCAAACTGTGGTGTTGGAGAAGACTCTTGAGAGTCCCTTGGACTGCAAGAAGATCCAACCAGTCCATCCTAAAGGAGAGCAGTCCTGGGTGTTCTTTGGAAGGACTGATGCTAAAAGTGTACTTTGGCCACCTCATGTGAAGAGTCGAGTCATTGGAAAAGACTCTGATGCTGGGAGGGATTGGGGGCAGGAGGAGAAGGGGACGACAGAGGATGAGATGGCTGGATGGCATCACTGACTCAATGGACGTGAGTTTGGGTGAACTCGGGGAGTTGGTGATGGACAGGGAGGCCTGGCGTGCTGCAATTCATGGGGTCGCAAAGAGTCGGACACGACTAGCGACTGAACTGAACTGATTCAACTTTATCTATGGTTTTATCTAACAGCATGGGACACTTTGGAGGTCATTACACAGACCAAACAAGACACAATCCAGATTCTGCAGATGAGCTTGGTGATGGCAGAATAATTCTTACAGGAGTCTGGGATGTAGGACTAACTGCATCTTCAAGTCATCCACGATTCTGGGTAATAATAATTATTTGTGCTACTTACTCAATCCAAAATATTTCTGAGACTATATAAAGATATTAGGATAGCAATGAACATCATCATCATAATTGCTAATTCTGTGAACATTTAGTATGTACCTGGTTCTAGGACTGCATATAGGTGAACTCATTTAATCATCATGACGACCCATGAGCTAGATACTGATATGTTTTCCCCAGTAGATGAAGGAAATAAAGCACAGAATGGTAGGTGTTGAGGTAATACATAAAATTATGTCAAGGCTCTTACATAATAGAAAAAAACAAATTCTATAGATGATCATTTCAACCTATTACAGGTCTAAGCAGTTTTTTTTTTTTTATGTTTGTGACAAAGGAATCAGGGAGCTATGAACATTTGTATTGGATAGTACATTTCTGAAAGGAATTATAGACTCAGAGATGGGTGTGGAGAAGAATGGGAAGAGGAGCAGGACGTGAAGTCATTCCAGGCAGAAAAATCCTCAACGTTTAAGTCATGCCTAGATTGGCATCTGGGCGCCTGTGTTGGAAGGGCCCATGCCCAGCCAGGTTGAGGATTTCAAGAGATGTCACATGTTTATTGCTGGACTTGAGGCCTCACCTTGAACTCTGACTCGGGCTCTTCAAGTCAGCTCACCTGGCTCACTGCAAACTGCCAGGAGGCTGACCAAAAAGTATGGGAGTGAGATCTTTGTCAAAGAGTGTTTGTTTTTTTCTTTTGGCTTGCAACAAATTATGAAAATCAAGGCCTAGAATGAGCCCCACCGTGACTTATAAATCTTGAATATGGAGCACTTTCACTGTCTGCTCCTGGATAGCACCAGGGGCGCTCTCACATATTCGGTGATTTCCCTTGCCTTGAGAACCCCATGAANGAAGTTTATTCTTTCACAGCCATGGAGGCCAGAAGTCTAAAATCAAGGGGTCAGAAGGGTCAGTACTTTCTAGAGGCTCAGAGGAAGAATCTATTCCATGCTTTCTCCTAGCTTTGGTGATGACCTGCCGTCCTTACTTGTCTTAGTTTGTGCAGGGTTCCGACATCTGGCTCCATCTTCCCTGAGTTGCAGTCTTCACTGTTCTTCATGAGGACGCCAGTCATACTGGGTTAGGGGCCCACCTCACTCCAGTATGACCTCATCTGAACTAATTACCAATCTTCCAAACCATGTCATAATCTGAGTCAGTGGGGTTTAGGATTTAAACATATCTAGGGAGGCACAGTTTCACTGATAACATTAGTATATTCAGGTATTGTATCTCTGTTTGAATCAGTTTTAGTGAATTCTATTTTTCCAGGAAATTGTTTATTTTTTGTAAATTTTCAAATTTATTGTCACAAAATTTTGTGATGTAATATTTTCAAAACTCTCCACTGTCTCTAAGTTGGGCTTCCCAGGTGGCTCAGTGGTAAAGGATCCTCCTGCCAGTGCAGGAGATGTGGAGACGTGGGTTTGATCCTGGGGTCGAGAAGATCCTCTGGAGGAGGAATTGGCACCCCACTCCAGTATTCGCTCCTGGAGAATCCCATGGACAGAGGAGCCTGAAGGGCTACAGTCCACGGAGTTGCAGAGACTCGGACACGACTGAGTGTGCACACATGTGCATCCTTAGTCATGTCCTTGTCTTTATTCTTTATAGCATATATATGTTTTTTGTTTTTTCTGGATCATTTGCCTGGAGATTGCTTATTTTACTCATTTTTTCAAAGACTCAGCCTTTTGGTTTGCTCGTTCTAATATTTTTTTGTTTCCCAGTGTGTCAATTTTTGTTCCCAGCATTATTTTCTACATACGGTTGCTTTCTGTGGGTTTTCTATGTTAGACTATGTCGTTTTCTTCTAATTCCTTGAATTGAACGTTGAGCTCATTGATTTCCATCTTGCTGCTTCTTCACGACCCTCTTCCTCCTCCTCTTCTTTAAGATAGGCATTTAAAGCTATAACATTTCTCTCAAAATTTTAGCTCTTTCCTCCAACTGTAGATTCTCACCTTTCATTTCATTCTGAGTATTTTGAAATTTCCAGTATGCTTTCCTCTTTGACACACAGGTTATTTACAGGCGTGTTTTTGAGTTTGCAAATGTACAAGTTGCTTTTGGCTATGTTGTTAATATTACCAACTAAAATCCACAGAGTTGGGACTTCCCAGGTCCAGAGGTTAAGAACCCACCTTCCAATGCAGGTGATGGTGGTCTAGTGGTTAAGAACCCACCTTCCAATGCAGGGGAGGCAGGTTCAATCCCTGGTCGAGGAACTAGGATTCCACGTGACTCAGGGCAATTAGGCCTGCAAACCACAACTGAGACCCAACACAGCCAAAAGTTTATATAGAAATACTAAAAAAAATCCACAGGGGTAAGAGAGCAGAGTCCATATGATATCAGCTTCCACCCACACCTCCATCTTTGGCTGTGCTGGGTCTCATTTGTGGTATGTTGGATCCAGTTCCCTGACCAGGGATTGAACCCTGGTCCCCTGCATTGGCAGTGGGGAGGAATCTCAGCCACAGGACTGCCAGGGAAGCCCTGGTATCAGCTCTTTAGTATTTGCAAAGTGTTCTGTGGTTAAATGTGTCGCCACTTACTCTAGCTACTTCACTTGTGCCTGAGAAGGATGCGTGTCCTCCAGGGGTCTTGAGTCCCCGTCAGACATTGAAAGGCAAGCCTTTTCTCCTGCGTCCCGCACCCCACTCACTCTCGCTATTCTCGTTTTCCGGTTTCTGTTTCTGTATTACCTCCCTTACTTTCTCACATACCCTTCTCCGTGTGTGTGCGTGCTCAATCATGTCCGACTCTGCTACCCCATGAACTGTAGCCGGCCAGGCTCCTCTGGGATTCTCACGGGATTCTCCAGGCAAGAATACTGGAGTGGATCACTGTTTCCTTCTCCAACATACTCTTACATACTCTAGGTTTAAATACTGTACATATATACTTCTGCATTTAAATGCTATACATTTAAAAGGATTTTTTTTTTTTTTTTTACATTTCATTTGAATTTCCCAGGTGTTTGTAGCAGGGTGCCTTTTCCGGTCATGTTTTACCCTGTATTACTCTAACTAGGTGTCAGATCAGTGTTTTTCAAGCTCTCACTTTTAATGACTGAAGAATCCTTCACTCAAGAGAGCTCACTGCAGAGTGCCAAAATCTGAGACAATGAAAGGAAAAGGGGCAGCTGGTTGATGAGGGGCTGCTGTGGACTCCGCAGGGCGTGGCCTTCAATGCCCAGGAACCGCTCCACCGGCTGATGGCGAAGATCCGTAACTGACTCTGTCCCTACATCCAGCGTTGGCGCTCAGCACAGGACTTCCACAGCACAGTGACCCTGGAGGAGGCGCTATCATTTCCCCCGTTTAAGAGAGGCGCTCCACTAGATGGCGCTAGTGGGAAAGACTCGGCCTGCCAAGGCAGAGACACAGGCGATGCCAGCCTGATCCCTAGGATGGGGAAGATCCCCTGGAATAAGAAATGGCAACCCGCTCCAGTATTCTTGCCAGGAAAATCCCATGAACAGAGGAGCCTGGCGGGCTGCAGTCCATGGGGTTGCAAAGAGTCAGACATGACTGAGTGACCTACACAAGGCTATCCAATGAAAGGGGAGCCAGACTCCCACGGTCTGTCCCTGCCACCCCTCACAGCCAGCAGGCTCATCCGTGGAAATGCACCAGTTCCAGCCATTAAGCTCCCAGCCACCTTGCACATTTACTCTACAAATCACTGCTCTCTCTCTTTTTTCACCCTAAAGAAAGCACTTTATAAGGACATCTATGGTTGGTTTCTTCCTGAGAACTGGTAAGAAGCTTCTAGATTTTGCTCACGGGGGAGGATTTTATAAAGCCACCCGAAGCCAGAATATCTCGATACACTTTCTTCTCATCAAATTCACTTGTCATGGAATGATATTTTCCTAAAAACAAGAAGCCACAGGCAAAGAAAAATCCCTGACACAGAGATGGAGTCGTTCCACTTTCCCTCACTGGGAAATATATCACACAAAGCCGAAAGGATGAATCTAAGAATTCTAGCCTGAGCAACTGAGAAAAAGCTGTATTATCACTTAGTAAACTGGAGAACACAAGAGACTACTAGAAACTAACATTTATGTAACATCATGCAGGTTTAAAGCACCTCTGCATATAATGTAGACTTACCTTTTTCCAACAATTTTGTGGGATAAGTATGGTCTTATTATCTTCACTTTACAAGTCAAGAGAGTGAGACCCAGAAAAACATACATGATGGTCTTAAGCACAGAGGTTGTGTTATTAGTCAGGGCTACTTAAAAAATATGCGCAGTCAGACAGCTTCTCATCACCTCCGCCACCAGCCTAGTAGAGACGCACGTCGTCTCTCACCTGCATTAATACCTGGCTTCCAGCTGAACTTTCTGCCTTTACTCTTGCCCCCTTAAGCCTGTTCTCCATAAAGCAGCAGAAAGATTCTTCCAGAGCTTAATCCAGATGATGTTCCCCCTGCTCTAGCCCCTCCAGTGGCTCCACAGCACCCTCTGGATAAATCCATGACCCACAAGGCTCTACCTGACCTAGACACCGAGCTCATTTCCCATCCCTTTCTCACTGGCTCACCGCTAAGGGCCTCAGGGCCTTTGCATGTCTTAGCTCTGCCTAGGACACTCCTCCTCCAAGCCTCTAGTGGCTCGCTCCCTCTTTTCGTGCCTGCCTAGGCTCAAATGGCACTTCTGCGATTGCACTAAAAGCATGACAGCTACTCCTTTCTCAGCCCAGCAACTCTAGAGCCCTCATCCTGCTTGCCTTCCTGTGGCACCTAACAATACCTGCCTTGGCACTGAACAGAATTTTGTGCGTTGACTGTTCAGTCACTCAGTCGTGTCCAACTCTTTGTGACTCCATGGACCGCAGCACGCCAGGCCTCCCTGTCCATCACCAACTCCTGGAGTTTACCCAAACTCAAGTCCATTGAGTCAGTGATGCCATCCAGCCATGTCATCCTCCGTCACGTTGACTGTGTGCTCAACTAAAACGTAAGTTCCATGGCTCCCAAGGCTTTGTTTGTTCACCCTTGTAGCTCCAGCACCTAGAAGAGGGCCTGGGGCATTGTACGTTCTCAGTACATATTTACAGAAAGCAGAGAGTCTATCACATCTTCCTACTTCCCCCTTCACTGCCTTTTGTTTTTGAACTCTGGACCTTACTAGCTCATGTGACTAACTGAGACTAGTTTTCACTCATGGCTTTATAGTGTCCATCTTTATAAATATATCATGTGATTGGCTTTTACAGATAGGCTATATTTTTTAGATCAGGTCACAGCAAAATGGAGTAGAAAATACAGAGATTTCCCATAAATTCTCTGCACCCCAACACACAGGCACAGCCTGCCCCCACTATCAACCTCCCACACCATGGTGTACATTTATACAAAGAATCTACACTGCATATCACCATTACCCAGAGTCCATAGTTTACACTGGGGTCACTCCTGGTATTCTACATTCTGCAGGTTTATACAAATATATAATAACATATGGTCTTCCCTGGTGGCTCAGCTGTAAAGGATCTACCTGCAATGTGGGAGACACAGGTTCAATCCCTGTGTCGGGAACATCCCCTGGAGAGGGAAATGGCCACCCACTCCAGTATCCTTGCCTGGAGAAGTCCATAGACAGAGGAGCCTGGCAGGCTACAGTCCATGGGGTCTCAAAGGGTCAGACATGGCTTAGTGACTAAACAGCAATAATAATGACATTTATCTACTGTTACAATACAGAATGTATGCAGGGCCCTAAAACCCCCTGTGCTCCTCCTGTGCATCCTTCTTCCCAAATCCCTGTCAACCACTGGGTCTTTTCACTGCCGCCATAGTTTTGCCTTTCCCATACTGTCATTGAATTGGAATCATACAACATGTAGCCTTTTTGGATTGGCCTCCTAGACTTAGTGATACAGATTTAAGTTTCCTCCACTTCTTTTCATGGCTTGATAGTTCATTTCTTTTCAGCATTAATTTTCCATTGTATGGATGTACCACAGTTCATATACACATTCACCATGCAATTGCTTTTTGATATAGATTTTAAATTTGTTAAGGGAGGGACCTACATATTATAGATTTCCTTTCCTCTACTCCCAATCCCACCCAGTTGCTTACTGTAGGCCCTGCAAAGAGAAGTGTTTCAACGACAATGATCCTAGTTAAACTCCTGGCCAATCTGTGATAAACCACACACTCAGCTGTGCCTCCTGTATATGGGACATATTTGTCTTGTGTTCACATTCTGTATTGGTCCTGACAGCTCTCTGAGGGTATGTGTATATGTCCCACCTGAACCACCCCCAGCCTCCCCCACCCCAGTTCAGTTCAGTTGCTCAGTTGTGTCGGACTCTTTGTGATCCCATGGTCTGCAGCACTCCAGACTTCCGTATCTATCACCACCTCCTGGAGGTTGCGCAAACTCATGTCCGTTGAATCAGTGATGCCATCCAAACATCTCTTTCCTGTCATCCCCTTCTCTTCCTGCCTTCAGTCTTTCCCAGCATCAGGGTCTTTTCCAGTGAGTCATTTCTTCCCATCAGGTGGCCAAAGTATTGGAGTTTCAGCTTCAGCATCAGTCCTTCCAATGAATATTCAGGACTGATCTCCTGTAGGATGGACTGGTTGGATCTCCTTGCAGTCCAAGGGACTCTCAAGAGTCTTCTCCAACACCACAGTTCAAAAGCATAAATTCTTTGGCACTCAGCTTTCTTTATAGTCCAACTCTCACAACCATATATGACTACTGGAAAAACCATAGCTTTGACTAGATGGACCTTTGTCAGTAAAGTAATGTCTCTGCTTTGTAATATGCTATCTAGGTTGGTCATAACTTTTCTTCCAGGGAGCAAGCATCTTTTAATTCCATGGCTGCAGTCACCATCTGTGCAGATTTTGGAACCCAAGAAAATAAAGTCTGTCACTGTTTCCACCATTTCTCCATCTCTTTGCCATGAAGTGATGGGACCAGATGCCATGATCTTAGTTTTCTGAACGTTGAGCTTTAAGCCAACTTTCTCACTCTCCTTCTTTCACTTTCATCAAGAGGCTCTTCAGTTCCTCTTTGCTTTCTGCCATAAGGGTGATGTCATCTGCATATCTGAGGTTATTGATGTTTCTTCCAGCAATCTTGATTCCAGCTTGTACTTCATCCAGCTCAGTGTTTTGCATGATGTACTCTGCATATAAGTTAAATAAGCAGGGTGACAATATACATCTTTGACGTATTCCTTTCTCAATTTGGCACCAGTCTGTTTGTTGTTCTATGTCTGATTCTAACTGTTGCTTCTTTACCTGCATACAGATTTCTCAGGAGGCAGGTAAGATGGTCTGGTATTCACATCTCTTTCAGAATTTTCCACAGTTTATTGTGATCCACACAGTCAAAGCCTGTGGCATCGTCAATAAAGCAGAAGTAGATGTTTTTCTGGAACTCTTTTGCTTTTTTCATGATCCAATGGATGTTGGCAATTTGATCTCTGGTTCCCTGCCTTTTCTAAATCCAGTAAATCCCCACCCCCACCACCAAACAAACAAACAAACAAAAAAACTCTGGACAAAATGCAAACATCAGGGCACTGCCACAGTTACCTTAATCTTGCTGCTGATCCAGTCTGTATCTAGTTCTAACGTCTTTTTACGGCGAACAACACGGCGAGCTTTTTTGACTTCTTTCTCTGGCTCCACCTCCTCCTCCTCCTCGTCTTGTGGGTGTATATTACCAAAGCGAAACGTGAGCGTGCTCTCTGCCGTCCTTTGGCTAATTATGGCTTTGGTAGAAAAGAGAAAGAAAACTTAGATCTATTTCTCTCAAGGAACCCAAAGAGAGTGTGAGAAGTTGGGATATCGGCCATATTTCCCCAAGCGCTCTCATTTTTCTCCCATCATTCCTTCATTCCACACACAATTATTAAGGGCCTGTGAGGTGCCAGCTCAGTGTCAGATGCCTGACACCACGGTGAACACCACCCAGTCCAGACGGGGATGCGAGGGGTGACACACCGGCCACGTGCCAGGAACAAATGAGGCTGCTGAGTCTGGTAATTTAAAGTGGAAGTAATTTAAAAAAAAAGGAAATATACCTTAAGCATGCTATTTTAACTTAAAACACAAGTGTATTGTAACACTATTTAAAAATTTTATTTTTAATTGAAGGACATTGCTTTCCAATGCTGTGTTAGTTTCTACTGTACAGCAAAGTGACTCAGCTATATGTATACATGTACCCCCTCCCTGTTGAGCCTCCCCTCCACCCCTCATCCCACTGCTCTAGGTCATCACAGAGCACTGAGCTGAGCTTGCTGTGCTGTATCAGCAGGCTCCCACTAGCTAGCTATTTTATACGTGGTAGCTAACATGCCAACTTTAAGTGCAGGACTGTGATCACGTCTGCTCAAACCCCATTCATAATTTATTATCTATCACTTTCAACTCTGGCAATTTCTACATAGTCTGAGTGCAGGATTGTAGACTTGAAAAAAAAAAAATCTGTATATCCTCCAGTCTTTTTGTGTTTGGTGCACGCCTAGTTCTAAGCAGTATTTGTAAAGCTACTTTCTTATTGAGTCGTCTCAAAAGCATTCCACTTAGTTTTCACAGCAGCAGCAAGTTTCTTTTTAATCTTCATTTCGGTTCATTTTTATAACTATTGAATTTTGGAGTAAGCTACTAGCAATGGCAACCCACTCCAGTATTCTTGCCTGGAGAGTCCCATGGGTGGAGGAGCCTGGTGGGCTGCAGTCCATGGGGTCGCGAAGAGTCGGACGCGACTGAGCGACTTCACTTTCACTTTTCACTTTCATGCACTGGAGAAGGAAATGGCAACCCACTCCAGTGTTCTCTCCTGGAGAATCCCACGGACGGGGGAGCCTGGTGTGCTGCCGTCTATGGGGTCACACAGAGTCGGACACGACTGAAGCGACTTAGCAGCAGCAGCAGCAAGGACTCTTCCCCGGAGGTTGGTCACCAGGGGGCGCCGCCGTGGGAGGCGCGCAGTCGCTCTCAGCCAGGATGCTCTTCCCCGCGAGGGGGCCGCTCCCTCCGCAACTAGACTTGGGGGAGGTCAGTTAGAGAGCTTGGTTGTCCCACCACTGGGCCAGCACAGCGTTGGAGGAGGTGTTGGAGAGAACGTGACAGCTTGTTGACCTGGGAGCTGGACGGGGCATGGAAGTCTCCCCACCCCCTTCCCGGTCCTTGGAATGTACCTTCTGCCCACAGTTCCCACACTGGGAACCCTTTGCAAGGATGTAGCTTCGTGGGCACTATGTTGTTGAGCCCACCTGGATGGATGCATCCCTGAAGCCAGGTAAGGCCTCCATTTAAACTTTAAGAGTCTGGCGGGTGGAGGTGGAAATCTACAAGTCTTGCGCCGCCGGAGACATGTGCACGGGTGTAAGTTCTCTTGCTTTTTAAACCTGCTGCCTACAGTGTGGAGGGGACTGCCTCTGGGGTCTTTCCTTGCCCTCTGCTGCTTCTTGTTGTTGTTCAGTTGCTCAGTCATGTCCAACTCTTTGCGACCTCATGGACTGCGGACGCCCTGTCCTTCACTGTCTCCCGGAGTTTACTCAGACTCGTGTCCATGGAGTCGGTGATGCTTTCTTACAGCAACTGATTTAGAATTTCACCCCAGGAACTCTGAGGTTGCCAACACAGAGGGCAAGGTGCCATTGGAGTCCACAGGGACCCTGTCCAGGCCTGGAGGTTGTGCACAGGGTGGAAATTGTCTCTAGTTTGCCAGGTGGAATTCTTAGCATAAGTGCTGCATGGTTGAAGGCTAGCATGAGATCAGCTTAGTAATAACGGGTCACTCTGGAGAGTTGGACTGTGAAGAAGGCTGAGCGCCGAAGAACTGATGCTTTTGAACTGCGGTATCGGAAAAGACTCTTGAGAGGCCCTTGGACTGCAAGGAGATCCAACCAGTCCATTCTGAAGGAGATCAACCCTGGGATTTCTTTGGAAGGAATGATGCTAAAGTGGAAATCCCAGTACTTTGGCCACCTCATGTGAAGAGTTGACTCATTGGAAAAGACTCTGATGCTGGGAGGGATTGGGGGCAGGAAGAGAAGGGGATGACAGAGGATGAGATGGCTGGATGGCATCACTGACTCGATGGACGTGAGTCTGAGTGAACTCCGGGAATTGGTGATGGACAGGGAGGCCTGGCGTGCTGCAATTCATGGAGTCGCAAAGAGTCGGACACGACTGAGCGACTGAACTAAACTAAAACTGGAGAGATAGGCAGGGCTAGGTCATTCCTTTATTCACTCACTCAGGAAATATCCATTGTGTTCACATATGCCAAAAGCTGTCCTAGGTACCGGGGGTGGCATGGTGCCTGCTGCCCATTCTTGTAGGGGAGATGGACGCTACACAAGTGATCAGGTGAAAACTTCACCTGCTGGTGGCTAGGCGTGCCCCGAAGAAACAGCAAGCAGATGAGAAGAATGGAAAATGATTGTGCGTGTGTGTGCACGCTGGTTTGTAAAGGGTAGCCAAAGAAACAGTTTCTGAGAAGGTAACTTTTAAGCAGAGACCCGAATAAAGTGAGGGAGCAGTTACAAGGATATTGGCGTGCAGATTGCTCTAGCCAGAGGACCGCATGTTCAAAGGCCTTGTGGCAGGGAGGCCTGCTCATGTGATGAATAACAGAAGAGCCAGTGTGTCTGGAATGGACAAGAGCGAGGGCCTTTGAAGCCACGTGGGGAAAATGTGGAATTTTCCTGGAGGTAGTGGAGGGCCAGGGAAGTGTTTTGAAAAGATTTTGCTGGAGAGAATGTGAAGAAAGGACTGAGAAAGGAGAGGATGGGAGTCAGGGACACTGGGGCAATGAAGGTGTCTAAGGTGGTGTCAGTGACGTCGGAGAGGTGTGGGGTGAGGCTTGGGGAGAGGAGAACACGGCTGTGTGCCCCTGAGGAATGGAAGGAGGCCGCTCTTTAGAGCTCAGAGAGGAGCTTGTCCTCAGGGAGATGAGGAGAGAGGTGGGCGGGGGCAGAGTCGATGATTGAGGAGAGGGCTTTGTGAGAGGTTTGGACGCGGGCCTCAGTCTTCCTCGGAGGAGCCCTCCTCCAGAGCTTCCTTCCAGAGTGGAGGCGTTTTGTCCGTGGGAGGCGGATGTGAGCCCGGCTGCTCTTCCTGAGGGTCAGTCAGAAAGGGACAGAGAGCATGCCTGAAATAGTCACGGTAACAAGGGACACAGATATGCTTGTTCTTTTCCAATGTCAGAAGGCTAGAATCACGGATTGTCTGGTTTGTGCTGTATAACCAGCTTTGTCTTTAATAGGGGGAGGTGTTAGGCTGCCTGTCTGAGCCTCAGTTTCCTTAAAGTGGGGTCAGGCTGGCTGCAGAGACCCGTCAGGTTCCTTTGAAGTGATGCTGCTTGGAGGCCGCTGCCCGGAGACGGGCCGCAGGCCTGTGTCCTTCACACGGGGAGCTTTGGGGTCTGGTGGCTCATGACATGAGCTGTGTAGTATCTCCCACTTCTTTTCACCCACAGGAGAGGCTATATAATTTCAAAATGTGGGTATCCTTATTTTAAAATTATTCAAGATTTCAGGGACTTCCCTGGTGGTCCAGTGGTAAGACGCTGCCCTACCAGTGCAGGGTGCATGGGTTTGATGCACCCTGGTCAGGGAACTAGAACCCTGCATGTTAGTCAACCAAAATAAATTAATGAAGGGTTTCAAGACAGTGGCAGCCAAGCATTAAAAGCAAGCACAGGGTCCTAAGTGTGGGGGCCTGCATACCTGCACAGCTCACATGCTTGCGAAGCCATCCTTGGCTTGGAAATCAGAGGGTTCAGAGACAAGGGGCTGCCCACAGCAGTCATTCTCTAGGACTTAGGTCAGGGGCATATACTTACTGGTATGGGGATGGGAGCACTTCTTGAGAGGGAACCTGGGGCTTTGTCCCGGCTCAGCAAGAAAAAGCACCATGATGGAGGAGGTGTGTCAGCTTGGCTGCATTGCCAATTCTATGTCAGTGGGATCTGGTCATCTGAAAGATGTTCCAGCTGGTGGTTTGGAGTTTTTGAATTAAGTAGCCTGGTAGTTTAGGCTCTTGGCTCAGACTTTTTGATTAGACCCCCAAAGCTGGCAAAGTCCATGATTGGCAAGTCTTAACAGCTGGACCTCCGATGCCTTTTGGTTCAGTTCAGTCACGTCCGACTCTTTGTGACCCCATGGACCGCAGCATGCCAGGCCTCCTTGTCCATCACCAACTCCTGGAGTTTCCTCAAACCCACGTCCATTGAGCCGGTGATGCCATCCAACCATCTCATCCTCTGTGGTTGCCTTCAATCTTTCCCAGCATCCGAGTGTTTTCAGATGAGTCAGTTCTTCTCATCAGTTGGCCAAAGTATTGGAGTGTCAGCTTCAGCATCAGTCCTTCCAGTAAATCTTCAGGACTGATTTCCTTTAGGATGCCTTTAGTATCTGGTAAGGGGCTATTTCTTTCTTAAACTTTGTGTTAATGACTTCTTAGAACCTCCCCCAATACAGGTTAGATGCCTTCTTGTGTGGTCCCATAGTATCCCCTTCCCACCAAAGCATTAACTATTTTATATGCAAATTCCCTGCTTTCCTGTTTATCTTCGCCTCCTGCCTCCCTGCCACCCTCATGGCAATCAAAGGATAAGGCCCTTGAAGTCCTGGACCGTGTTTGGCTTGCTCAGTACTTTAATCCCTGGCAGCTGAGACTTTACTGGCCCAATGGATGCTCAAGTGAGGGAACAAGCATTTCTGCCTCCTTGAGCGACACAGGGGAAGGTGGAAGGAGAAGCACCCAGGGGAACCAGGTGATGGGATGGAAAATGGGGAAAGGTGCTCTTACTTTCACGTTTCCTCATAATCCAGAGGATTGTCTCCTTGTATTTTTCAAAATTTTTCTTCAACCTGAAAGGAAGGTGAATCGTCTTTAAAAGCTGAGACTGAATTCGTGTTTACATGTCATGCTATGCGACAGACAGAGCTGGGGCCGGCTCCATCGTTTCCGAGGTGGAGACTTGGCTGGATGGCTCTGCCTTTGCAACCGGCTTTCTTCCAGTCTGTACTCAGGAATAAAGGGCCAGGACTTGGTGCTGTGTGTCCCTCCTGGCCTTTAACTGGCCTTCAACCTGGGCACCTGGGCTGACCCCAGATCTTTCCAAATGAATTCAGTGGGGTTGAATGGGAATTGGGAATGAAGCCAGGGTCGGGAGATCCAAAGCCAGCCAAAGCTGACTCTATGAGTTCAGCTCATGCAGGCTGTTTGTTCTGTGGCTTGAGCACATTTCAGTAAAGCCTTATTCGGAAATAGCTTAGAGAAACAGTATTATTTGTGAACTGGACACAGCCACCTGAAACTCCTTTGCACTGAGTAGAAAAATTTCAAATAAACTCACTCAAAAGTGACTCATCGTGAAAGCCACATTAAGGCACAGCTCTTCAAAATGATTAAGCCTTCAACCCTCCTTTCATGTCAATATACAAAGCGAGTCATTCTGGCATTTCAATGGCTGGGACTGTTTTCCTGCCAAATAAGGGTGGTCTCCGGAGACAGCAGCCTTTCCTGGTCCTCAGATCAGAGACCTTTGGAAAGGGAATCTGCCGGAAGGAAGGAGCTTCCAAGGCTTAATTGGATCTGACAGAGGGACTTTGACACGGCAGATTTTAAGTTCTCGCTTCGGAGTCCCTGAAGAGAGTGTAATAATTTAATCCCGAGCAACCTCAGGAAGCAAATATCATCTGCTGGAAAGGGCTGGAGTGTTTTGCCTGGCGGAAAGGAGGTTTAGTGTCTGTACTTTAGAAGCTATTTGCAAGTTGAGAATGAGCTCCTCATGGCCCATTTGTGCCCAGGGTTCCTTGTTTTATTTGCAAGCACTGTGAATGGCATTGAAGCAGTCACCTCGCCTGCCATCACCTGTGGAAGACAAGGAGGAAGAGAGTGGGGTGAAGCCTGTCCAGGCTGATAGCAGCATGCCAGGTTCATGCAAGAGTTAGATTCCAGTGAGGGGATCCCTCCAGAGGCACCCAGTGCCCTTTGGGGAAGGTTCTTTCCTTGGTTCTTTGCTTGGCTTTACAAGCTAATGGAATCCTTAATAGCTTTGCTAGTGAGGATACACACTACTGTATGGACCAGCACACAGTAGGTGCATTCACTGGGTGCAGTTAGGTTAGAATGAGCCTTGGTTATGGGCTTAAACGAGAAAGAAGGGGAGAAAATGTAACCGAGAATGTAGGATAACCTGCAACGGTGTTATTTGGGATTTTTTTTCTTGTTTTATGAGGATCTGAAAACTTGGGTGTTTTTTGTATTTTGCATTGTGTATTTAGCCTTCCCTTTTCCTAGAGAAGCCTTAGGGGTCTCTGGCCCCAGGACTCTATTGAGCCCAAAGCAGAAGTTGCTGACAGTCAGTCTCTCCCTGATTTTTGGGAGTCTTCATTCAGCAAGGAGGTTATGCATGGTACCCTGTGCGCAACAGCCTGTTCCTCGAAGCCCCTGCCAGAGAGTGCCTCAGATGCCTGACCATGTACCTTGTTCACCAAGGCTTCTGACAGCTGCATAAGTGAAAATCCAGGCTTGCTTGTACCACAGGCTGGACGTATAGATGGGGTTCTGGAACATTTTGTGACTGGGGTCATGCCAACTAGAAAGATTTGGTGCCAGAGCCATCTGCAATAACTTTATCGCTCCCCAAGCCCCTGCCATGAATCCCATGTCAGTGACGCTTGGGGCTTATCCCCCTTGAGGAGCATGGTGAAGCAATGGCTAGCCTAGGATGAAGCTAAGGAATTTCTTGGGAAGATGCCCATGAGGTTGATCCCCCCACTGTTCCTTCTCGTCAAAGGCTCAGGGGTCTGATGCTATCTTGATGCTATCTTTGATGCTATCTTGATGCTATCTTTGATGCTATCTTTGATACTATCTTGATGCTATCTTTGATGCTATCTTGATGCTATCTTTGATGTTATCTTTGATGCTGTCTCACACATCCCCTGTTCATAGCTTTGTTTGCCTTTGAGTTTTGGCAGCTGGATCATCCTGTCCCCTGACCCCTAATCTTACCCTTGTCCTGTGTCTGGCTTGTGCCAGCTCTTTGACACAAGGGAGCTTCTGGACCCTGGCCTTCCTCGTGCTCTCATGGCCCAGTTAACACTTTTCTCTGCTGCCAGCTTTGGTCTGCTCCACCCAGTGACCAGTACCTTCCCAATGACCACCAGTTCCATCCCTCTTGTCACTCACAGAATTCCCAGTTTCCTTCTGGTTTCACCCTCCAGGTGACCGGTCAGGGGAATGGTAATATCCTCCTCCAGTTCATCGCGAACAGCCATTTCTTTGAGCACAGTCCTGAACACCGACTGATAGGAGGTGGTCGAAACCTGCAAAAGAGTGAATCTTTAATGTATATAAATCTTCATCTACTGCTGTTTAACTTTGCATATCTATTCTTGCTTTCTTTTCCTCTCAAAATACTTGTTAGTTTTGTTTTCATTGCTTTATTCCCCACTTGGCAACTTACTTTCGTTTTGTTTTCCAGTTTGTGCTTTAGTTAGTTTTGAACTGGTAAATATAATTTTTGATTTCCTTTGTTTGCTAGGTCAATCTACTGTATTTTATTTTTGTTGGACTGCTTTGACTTTGCTTATGGGTGTATATATATATGTGTGTATATTCCATTGTTTTAATTATACTTGCCTGACTTTGTGACTGCCATTTGTCTGGGGTTCATCTTTGGTTTCTTGATTTAGGATATTTGTTTTAATTTCACTTAATGCCATAACAGACCACTGTGGAGTCTTCTTTCCCGACCAGAGATCAAGCCCTGAGCCTTTGGAGTGGGAGCACTGGCTCTAAGACCCTAGACTACCAGAGAACTAATCCTGCTGCTGCTGCTGCTGCTGCTGCTAAGTCGCTTCAGTCGTGTCCGACTCTGTGCGACCCCATAGACGGCAGCCCGCCAGGCTCCACCATCCCTGGTATTCTCCAGGCAAGAACACTGGAGTGGGGAGAACTAACCCTATCAAATAGTGAGAACTCACGCAAAGGAAACCACTTGAAAACAAGACCCGGCATCACCCAACCACCAGTAGCACCCTGTGCACCCTCATCCAAACACCAAACAAAACAAAAACATAAACCCAGTCATCAGCAGACAGGATTACCACCTCACTCAGCCTTGCCCATCAGAGGAAAAACAAACAAACAAAAAACTCAGCACAAATCTCAGCCTATACGAAGCTTACACAAACCACTGGACCAACATTACAAGGGCAGAAACCAAAAAAAAAAAAAAAAAAATTCAACCTTGAAGTCTGGGAAAAGGAGACCTCAAGCCCAATAAGTTAAAAAAAATAATGAAAAGACAGAGAAATACTACACAAATGAAGGAACAAATTAGAAACACAGAGGTCCAAATAAATGAAGAGGAAATAGGTAAACTACCTGAAAAAGAATTCAGAATAATGATAGTAAAGATGGTAAAAAACCTTGAAAACAAAATGGAGAAAATGCAAGAATCAATTATCAAAGACCTAGAAGAGTTAAAGAATAAACATACAGAGGCAAACAACACAATTACTGAAATTAAAAATATTTTGGAAGGAATCAATAACAATATCTGAAGCAGAAGAATGAATCAGTGAGCTGGAAGATAAAATGGTGGAAATAACTTCTGAAGAGCAGAATAAAGAAAAAGAATGAAAAGAACTGAGATAGTCTCAGAGACCTCTCAGACAATATCAAATGCACCAACATTCAAATTATAGGGGTCCCAGAAGAAGAAGAGAAAAAGAAAGGGTATGACAAAATTTTTGAAGAGATTATAGTTGAAAATTTCCCCAGCATGGAAAAGGAAATAGTCAAGCAAGTCCAAGAGGCGCAAAGAGTCCCATACAGGATAAACCCAAGGAGAAACATGCCAAGACACATACTAAGTGAACTAACAAAGACTAAACACAAAGAAAGAATATTAAAGGCAGCAAGGGAAAAGCAACAAGTAACATACAAGGGAAACCTCATATGTTATCTTTCAGCAGAAACTGCAGGCCAGAAGGGAATAGCAGGATATATTTAAAGTACTGAAAGGGAAACATCTACAACCAAGATTATCGTACCCAGCAAGGATCTCATTCAGAATTGATGGAGAAATAAAACGCATTTCAGGCAAGCAAAAGTTAAGAGAATTCAGTATCTCTAAACCAGCTTTACAATTGTTAAAGGGAATTATATAGTCAAGAAATACAAGAGAAGGATAAAGATCTACAAAATCAGTTCAGTCGCTCAGTCATGTCTGACTCTTTGCGACCCCATGAACCACAATACTCCAGGCCTCCCTGTCCATCACTAATTCCCGGAGTCCACCCAAACTCATGTCCATAGAGTTGGTGATGCCATCCAGCCATCTCATCCTCTGTCATCCCCTTCTCCTCCTGCCCCCAATCTTTCCCAGCATCAGGGTCTTTTCAAATGAGTCAGCTCTTTGCATCAGGTGTTGAAGTATTGGAGTTTCAGGCTTAGCATCAGTCCTTCCAAAGAACATCCAGGACTGGTCTCCTTTAGGATGGACTGGTTAGATCTCCTTGCAGTCCAAGGGACTCTCAAGAGTCTTTTCCAACACCACAGTTCAAAAGCATCAATTCTTTGGCGCTCAGCCCTCTTTATAGTCCAACTCTCACATCTATACATAACTACTGGAAAAACCATAGCCTTGACTAGATGGACTGTTGTTGGCAAGTAATGTCTCTGCTTTTCAATATGCTGTCTAGGTTGGTCATAACTTTCCTTCCAAGGAGTAAGTGTCTTTTAATTTCATGGCTGCAATCACCATCTGCAGTGATTTTGGAGCCCCCCAAATCAACCCCAAACCATTAAGAAAATGGCAATAGGAACATATATATCAATAATTACTTTAAATGTAAATGGATTAAATGCTCCAACCAAAAGACACAGACTGGCTGCTGCTGTTGCTGCTGCTGCTGAGTTGCTTCAGTCATGTCCGACTCTGTGTGACCCTATAGATGGCAGCCCATCAGGCTCCCCCGTCCCTGGGATTCTCCAGGCAAGAACACTGGAGTGGGTTGCCATGTCCTTCTCCAATGCATGAAAGTGAAAAGTGAAAGTGAAGTCACTCAGTCATGTCCGACTCTTTGCAACCCCATGGACTGCAGCCTACCAGGCTCCTCTGCCCATGGGATTTTCCAGGCAAGAGTGCTGGAGTGGGGTGCCATTGCCTTCTCCGACAGATTGGCTGAATGGATACAAAAACAAGACCCATATATATGCTATCTACAAGAAACCCACTTCAGACCTAAAGACACATATAGACTGAAAGTGAGAGGATGGAAAAATATATTCCATGCAAATGGAAAACAAAAGAAAGCTGGAGTAGCAACCCTCAGATCAGACAAAATAGACCTTAAAATAAAGATTACAAGAGAAAAGGAAGGACACTACATAATGATCAAGAGATCAATCCAAGAGGAAACCTGCAAAGGGACCACAGAATGAAATAGCCTGAAATCTGATTCCCTAATGTGCCAGATGAGATTTCAATATGTTATTGGGAAAAGACAGTGGGAACAGTAGAATGACTAGCAAGATTTGTTCTGAAGATTGTCTCCATAATGGTTATACCCTCTTCTCATTCCCCAGTTCCCTTAAGAATTTTTTTTTTTTAATAGTAGCATACCAAGAAATCTTTTGAGAGCATAAAATTACCTCCCTCTTCCAAATGTAGAGAAGGCTCTAGAACATAAATTGCATCCATGGCTTGAGAACATAAGGCTTTTTTAGTTCCTGGAATGGCCAAGCTCTCAGTGGTTGGTGATTTATTGTATCATAAATAACTGTGAAGGATACGAGTCTTCAGGAAACCAGGGTAGTGCCTAGCATGTTCTTGTAGTGGATGATTCAGTCTTTAAGGATTCTTCCAAAGTAATGACACTGAAAGCTACCTTTTAATTTTGTGGATTTGTTCACTCTATCTCAAGTCTGTGAGGGTAACCAGGACTGACCTATAGGTTGGTCTTCACAAGAGTTTCTTTTTTCGGCTCCCTTTTGGTGGAAGGTGAAGTGTGACTTGCTGTCCAGAAGAACTGCAGGTCGTCACATCGCCCTGCTCACTACAGGTTGAGGTTGTTATGGAGGTTGTTCTGCATCTGATAATGTACAGTCTGCCATTCACTTATAAGCCTCCTAAAGTAAGCAGTTGGGGCAGAGGGGGCGGCTTCCTAGTGGCTCAGTGGTAAAGAATCCACCTGCCAATGCAAGAGACATAGGTTCAACCCCTGGGTTGGGAATTTCCCCTGGAGAAGGAAGTGGCAACCCACTCCAGCATTCTTGCCTGGAAAATTCCATGGACAGAGGACTGTGGCGGTCTACAGTTCATGGGGTTGCAAAAGAGGCAGACATGACTTAGCAACTAAACAGCTACAACAAGAGGAAGCAGGCGACCCACACATCCAAAGTTGCATGTGACCTGGGGCAGATACAAGAATGGAGCCTGCGGCTGGCTGGTTTTTCCAGGTTGGGGAAAAGCTGGGGTGTCTCAGGACTGACTTGCTTGATTCCCAGCTGCACCTCTTCTCATTGCTGGTGTTAATTAATTAAACACAGAGGCCATCAGACTGAGGATGCTCTGAGGCCATGGTGCCCCAAGTAAGCAAACAAAAACCTAAGCCTGTAAATGCCTCAAGCCTAAGAGATCACAAGCAGCTTTAAGCTTTAAGCCAGTCAGTCAATAATTTCCTTGCTCTGCTTCTGCCTTTTCTGTCCTCAGTCCTGTTGGCCGAGGGCTCCTAGCCACTTCTGGTCTGGTACTGCCTGATTCTAATCATGAAAGTGAAAGTTAAGTTGCTTAGTCAAGTCCGACTCTTTGTGACCCCATGGACTGTAGCCTACCAGGCTCTTCTGTCCATGGGATTTTCCAGGCAATAATACTGGAGGGGATTGCCATTTCCTTCTCCAGGGGATCTTACTGATCCAGGGATTGAACTCGGGTCTCCCGCATTGTAGACAGACTCTTTACCGTCTGAGCCACATACAGGCTCAAATAAACTCTTTAGATTTTTAATAGGCCTCAGTTTATCTTTTCACACTGGAATGTATCAGTGCTTCAGGGCAGATTGAGGTGAAGGCTTGTGGTCCCAATATTTCTGCCTCTAAATTCTTCATTGTGGACCATTCCTCCCTTGAGTTGGAGCAATGGCCCAATTGCCCAGGCTGGTCTTTCACGAGTCCTTTTTTTTTTTTTTAATTTGTGTTTTATTTTATTTTCGGCTGTGCTGGGTCTTTGTTGCTGCCTGAGGGCTTTCTCTGGTTTCTGCGAGCAGGGGCTACTCCCTAGCTGCTGTGCGCAGGCTTCTCAATGTGGTGGCTTTCCTTGTAGAGCGTGGGCTCCATCGTGGCAGCTCGGTAGCTGTGGCGCTTGGGCTGGGTTGCCCCGAGGCATGTGAGAATAACCGTCAGAATAACCACGCTCTAGGTTGATGGGTGCCGCCAAGTCAAAGGGCCTCAGCTGCGTCTCTCCCATGGGTGCCTCAGTGGTTTCTGGTGCTCCCCCTCCCAAAGGCCTTGGAAGTCCACACAGACAAGTCTTTCAGCTGCAGGTATCTTGTGCCATTGACTCCATTCCTTCTGTCCTGCGCTGTCCCTGCATGGGCACATCTGCCGCCTATGGGGTTTCTTGGAGAAATGGTGCTTTTCAGGTTACACTGTAGCTGGGCCACAAGCGCTGCCCCATCACTCACCTAAGTGTCTGGTCTTTGGAGGCCAGGTGATATAGACAGCAGGGGGTCGTGA
>SJXQ01010864.1:116393-129479 GCA_006408695.1 Aepyceros melampus | reverse complement strand
GTCTTTGTTGACTGTATAGAGCTTCTCCATCTTTGGCTGCAAAGAATATAATCAATCTGATTTCGGTGTTGACCATCTGGTGATGTCCATGTGTAGAGTCTTCTCTTGTGTTGTTGGAAGAGGGTGTTTGCTATGACCAGTGCATTTTCTTGGCAAAACTCTATTAGTCTTTGGCCTGCTTCATTCCGCATTCCAAGGCCAAATTTGCCTGTTACTCCAGGTGTTTCTTGACTTCCTACTTTTGCATTCCAGTCCCCATAATGAAAAGGACATCTTTTTTGGGTATTAGTTCTAAAAGATCTTGTAGGTCTTCATAAAACCGTTCAACTTCAGCTTCTTCAGCATTACTGGTTGGGGCATAGATTTGGATAATTGTGATATTGAATGGTTTGCCTTGGAGACGAACAGGATTCTCTAGAGAAACAGAACACGATGAGACACTGCTGGGGCTTCCCAGGTGGCACTAGTGGCAAAGAACTCGCTTGCCAATGCAGGAGACGTAAGAGAGGCAGGTTCGATCCCTGGGTTAGGAAGATCCCCTGGAGGAGGGCATGGCAACCCACTACAATATCTTTACCTGGAGAATCCCATGGACAGAGGAGCCTGGCAGACTACAGTTGGATAGGACCAAGCAGCTTAGCACGCACACATGAGATATTGATAAAGAGAGAGATGGGGGTGGGGATTGAGATTTATTTTAAGAGATTGGCTTATGTGACTGTGAGGAAAAGTGAAAGTGTTAGTCACTCAGTTGTGTCTGACTTTTTGTAATCCCATGGACTGTAGCCTGCTAAGCTCCTCTGTCCATGGGATTCTCTGGGCAAAAATACTGGAATGGGTAACCATTCCACTCTCCAGGAAATCTTCCTGACCCAGGGATCGAACCTGGGTCTCATGTACTCCAGGTGGATTCTTTACCATCTGAGCCACCAGGGAAGCCCTTATGTGATTGTGGGCACTGGCAAATCTGAAACTTGTAGGGCAGGCTGGCAGCCTGGAAATTCAAATAAGAATCGATGTTGCCATGTTAGTCCAAAATTCATAAGGCAGGCCAACAGGTTGAAACTCAGGTAGGATTTGTACGATACAGTCTTGAGGCAGAATTTCTAATTTTCTAGGAAACCTCAGTAGTCCCTCTTAAGGCTTTAACTGATTGGAAGAGACTCACCCACGTTATGAATGGTAATCTATTTTACTTAAAGTCAGCTGATGGTAAATGTTAACCACATCTATAAGCCACTGTCACAGTAACATCAAGCAACTGGGCACTATAGCTTAGCCAAGTCGATACATAAAATTAACCATCGCAGTGACCACAGAGAAAAGACACCTGAACTTTCTCCATTTTTATGGCTGTGCCTTGTGGCTAGTGGGATCTTAGTTCCCTGACCAAGGATGGAACCCGTGCTCCTTGCAGTGGAAGCACAGAGTCCTGACCACTGAATCACCAGAGAATTCTGAAAAGACACCTGAACTTCAAGGAACAAAAAAACCTAAAACTACTCTCTTTATTTTTCCAGTTTTATTTGAGGTGTAGCTGACAAAAGGTATTTAAAGTGTACAACGTGATTATTTGATACACATATATATCATGAAAGGATTCCCCCCATCCATCATGTCACATATCAATATTTATTTACCTTTGCGTGTGTGACAGAACAGTTTTGTTTGACCCTCTTAACAAATTTAACACATTTCAGTTATACAGTATAGTGTTAGCAACCAAGGACTATCTTCTAATCAGAGATAATTGAAACCGGGAGACATTAGTGTGACATTTTCAAACTACTGAAAGGAAAAAAAAAAAAAAGCTGTTCCCCTGCTTCCACCCCCGATTGGCTGGAAAGCCAAGAAGGTGTACAGAGCCAGCTGCTGGTCCAGGCCCATCATCATTTTTTTTGGTCCTCCTCTCACGATTGGCTGACGTGTGCAAGGGGCATGTCCAGGACATCCACCATCCTGATGCCGCGGCCCCCCAGCCCCCATGTTTCTCTTTACCTATTGGCTGATAGTCCGTACGGACAGGCTGACTTTCCTAATGACGCTGTCCAGTCCCACTTGTTGATTCTCCTCTTCTGATTGGCTAGAAGTTGGAAAACGATGTCCTAGCTCCTTGACCCTCCCCCTCCTTCCAGAATTAGACGATTAGGTCAAGAGAACTGTATGCCTCATTCTTGGCTTCTGAACCCCATTCTGAGATTTGCATACTTCTCTATCCGAGATTACCTTTTCTAACTAATTTTCTCAAGCTTCCCTGCCAGGCAAAAGGGAGGGGAGTCGGAATGCCGTAGTCACAAAACGCAGTCCTTGGTTTCTCACGGTTTCTACGAAACATCTGTGAGTTTTGCCTTCTACTCCTCCAGCCATGCCTTTATTCAGCAAACAGTGAGCCACCTGCTGTGTGCCAGGCTCTGTGCTGGGCACTGGGGGCTCTTAGAAACACAAGACACTGCTGAACCCACCCTCCTTCAAAAGGCTCCTTTTCCCTTTGCTTCCGGAGCACCTCCTCCATCCCACCCTCGTCCCTCGTTCTCACACCTCTCAGACTGTGCGTTCATCTTTAATAGCGTGGCTCCCAGAGGCTGCGTCCTGGCCCTGCCCTCCCCTCCCACCTTGCTGTTCCCCCACCCTTGCTGTTCCCCCACCCTTGCCAGAGGTTGGCTCATCTCCTGTAGCCTCATGGGAACTTCCCTGGTGGTCTGGTGCTAAGACTGTGCTTCCAATGCAGGGGGCCTGGGTTCTATCCCTGGTCAGGGGACTAGCTCCACATGCCACAATGAAGATAGAAGATCCCTCATGCCACAACTAAGACCTGGGACAGCCAAATAAATAAATATATTTTTTAAAAGTTTCTGCACTGACAACACCCTCATCTCAGTCCCCAGTTCCCGACTCCCCTGTAAGCTCCAAGACCCTGCTGTTCTGAAGCCGCCTGGTCATCTCCCCTGCAAGTCCCTGGCTCCTACAATGTCTGAGCACTTCCTCAAGTCTACCTCTCCTCCCAGGCTTCATCTCTGGGGCGGCCTCATCGCCCTCAGGCCAGAGCCCTGGGCCTCACCTGGACACTGCTTCTCCAGCCCCTATCTCTCATCTCCTGTAGCCTCATGGGAACTTCCCTGGTGGTCTGGTGCTAAGACTGTGCTTCCAATGCAGGGGGCCTGGGTTCTATCCCTGGTCAGGGGACTAGCTCCACATGCCACAATGAAGATAGAAGATCCCTCATGCCACAACTAAGACCTGGGACAGCCAAATAAATAAATATATTTTTTAAAAGTTTCTGCACTGACAACACCCTCATCTCAGTCCCCAGTTCCCGACTCCCCTGTAAGCTCCAAGACCCTGCTGTTCTGAAGCCGCCTGGTCATCTCCCCTGCAAGTCCCTGGCTCCTACAATGTCTGAGCACTTCCTCAAGTCTACCTCTCCTCCCAGGCTTCATCTCTGGGGCGGCCTCATCGCCCTCAGGCCAGAGCCCTGGGCCTCACCTGGACACTGCCTTCTCCAGCCCCTATCCCCACAGGGGACCTCATGAGCACCCCTCCTCCCCGCTGCCCCCTTGTCCTTCCCCCTAGGCTCCTTCCTCAGCCTTCTCCCTTGGCTTCTAATCTTAGTCTCCTCTGATTCACTGTCTATGTAGCAGCCAGGGGCAGCTTCCTAAAACTCAGTGCTGATGGAGCCCCTCTCTTGATCAAACCTCATATGCCTCCAAAATCCTAGCCCCTCAGGGACTTCCTTGTTGGTCCTGTGGTTAAGAATCCACCTTCTAATGCAGGGGACTTAGGTTTGATCCCTGGTGCGAAAGCTAGGATCCCACATGCCTCGCAGCAGCTAACCCGTGAGCTGCAACTACAGAGGTCACATGCTCCAGAGCCCACGCACTACAACTGGAGAATACGTGCACCGCAACCAAAGACACAACACGACAAACACAATAAACATGACACAACGAAGATCCAACATAGCCAAGAATAGATAAATATTAAAAAAGAGAGAAAGACCCAGTGGAGGGAGAGGGAGCCATGCGGAATCTGGGAGAACAGCATTCCGGGACACGCATGCGCACATGGCTAAGTTGCTCAGTCGTGTCCAACTCTTCGCAACCCCATGGACTGCACCCCGCTAGGCACTTCTGTCCATAGGATTCTCCAGGCAAGAATGCTGAAGTGGGTTGCCATGCCTTCCTCCAATTCCAGGATGAGGAAACAGCAAATACAAAGGCCAGGAGGCAGGACTCTGCTCATTTTGCTTGAGGCACTGACAGCTCACCAGGACCTCAGCCCCAGTGTGAGGACTTTGCTTTCAGCTGGAGTGAGGTAGAGCCCCGGGAGGGCTCTGAGCCAGGAGGGCCCTGCTCTGACTCAGGGGTTCACCGCTCCCTCTGGCTGCATGTATGGGGACAGGGATGGGAGCAGGGGCATGAAAGCAGGGAGACAGAGGTGGAGAACCCAGGCGGGAAAGGATGGAGGTTGAACCCGAGAGGGAGCAGAGATGGGAGAGATGGCTGGATTCAGGATATGATTTTAAGATCCCGAATAAAGAACCCCTGAGGACATCTGAACTTTGCACATCTGTACAAAGGCGAGAGGGGAGCAGAACTCAGACCAGGCTGCGGGCTCAGCTGGGCTGGGGTGCCCTTGCCCCTCCCTCGCTGGCCCACTGCCTGCTCCTCTGCCAGCTGCAAGAAGAAGGGGAAGCAAGGCCCCTGCCTGCTGGGCCCTAGCATCCAGCTGGAGGGGGAGTACAGGTGGGGGAAGGGTGACCTGCCCAGGAGGCAAAGGGCATTGCTGAACCCACTATCTTATCAGAGACCAAACACAGAAAAGCAAGGTCACAATGAGCTCTTTCACTCCACAAACACTCTCTGAGGCCAGCCGGGGTGACTCTGGGCTGGTGAGATGGCTGGATTCAGGATATGATTTTAAGATCCCGAATAAAGAACCCCTGAGGACATCTGAACTTTGCACATCTGTACAAAGGCGAGAGGGGAGCAGAACTCAGACCAGGCTGCGGGCTCAGCTGGGCTGGGGTGCCCTTGCCCCTCCCTCGCTGGCCCACTGCCTGCTCCTCTGCCAGCTGCAAGAAGAAGGGGAAGCAAGGCCCCTGCCTGCTGGGCCCTAGCATCCAGCTGGAGGGGGAGTACAGGTGGGGGAAGGGTGACCTGCCCAGGAGGCAAAGGGCATTGCTGAACCCACTATCTTATCAGAGACCAAACACAGAAAAGCAAGGTCACAATGAGCTCTTTCACTCCACAAACACTCTCTGAGGCCAGCCGGGGTGACTCTGGGCTGGGTGGTGCAGGCACACGGTGGTGACCGAGACATCTGGGACTCTATCCTCTGGAGGAGGAGGGGAGAGGAAATATCACCAGACAGCGTCAGCCCAGAGTGGTCAGGCTTGTGAAGGAGGAATTAAGCGTCAGATTGGTCTCGGGCTAGTATAGGGAAACCTAGAGGTCTGTGGGAGCCCAGGGTGGATACCTGATCCAGCCTGGCGGGAGGTCCCAGAAGACTTCCTGGAGGAAGGGGCGTCTGTGTTGGAGCAGGATAGATGAGGGGTAGTTGAACATGGGCAGGATGAAAGGTGAGTGTCTCAGGCAGAGAAAACTGTATGTTTCGAGGTCTTGAAATGAATTTTTTTTTTTTTGGCTTGCAGGATCTTAGTTCTCTGACCAAGGATCGAATCTGCAGTGAAAGTGTGGAGTCCTAACCACTGGACTGCCAGGGAATTCCCTTGAAATAACAATTTTGATGAGCAGACGTCTTAAAACATGAAGCAGAAGTGGCACATGGGACGAAGGAGGGACAGCCAGGGGTCTGCTCCCAGCAGGTCTTGTAGGATGCAGAGTCCCTAAGAGTGTGTGTGGTCACAATTCTAGGAGACTCTTGTTCAAATTCCCCTGAAAATGAAAGCTGCACAGGCATGTCCACTCTTTGCACCCCATGGACTGTTGCCCACCAGGCTTCTCTGTCCATGACGTTCTCCAGGCAAGAATATGTAGTGGTTGCCATGTCCTCCTCCAGTGTACCTTCCCAACCCAGGGACCTAACTCAGGTCTCCTGTATTGCAGGCGGTTTCTTTACCATGCGAACCACCATGGAAGCCCATAAAAACCCATTCAAATGTTTGCCATTCATTTAACAGTCTG
Organism: Aepyceros melampus; assembly: GCA_006408695.1. Taxonomy (NCBI): domain Eukaryota; kingdom Metazoa; phylum Chordata; class Mammalia; order Artiodactyla; family Bovidae; genus Aepyceros; species Aepyceros melampus. The sequence continues at coordinate 123,336 of SJXQ01010864.1, read as the reverse complement.
TCTTCTCTGATAGGAAAAAGTGTTCAATTCCGAACATCAGTTGTTCTCAAAAAGTCTCTATTGCCCCATGTGCCCCAGGTTTAGGGAAATCTTGCTCCCTGTGCTAGATGGGTTGTGTCACGCTTTGTGACATTCTTGAGAGAAGTCATTGCCCCTGAGTGGTGCTGGCAGTTGCCTGTCCTCTTCCCACATGGCACAATCTGCCTGGGCACCGCTCCAGGTGCCAATGTTGGTACACCTCCCACTTTATCCAGATCCTGCCTGGGGCACCCGCCTGTCCACCCCGGAGACAGGGATAGGATTACTTGGACACACAATGAAAGAATAAATGCACAAGCAAAGACCCCCCCACCCACCCAAAGATGCAGAACTTGAGTACCAGCTGAAGACAGTGTAAGCAGGGGACTTATGCAAAAAAAAAAAAAAAAAGAAATTAATAGGGGACTGACTAGTCAGAATGGACAAGGCCATGGGGCTGGAGCAAGATCAGGCTGGGATGGGTGTGGGGGGTCTAGGGGCTCAGACAGTGGCTGTTTCCACTACTTGAATCACTGGTCTAGCTGAGTGCCAGCCCACGACTGCCACAGTGTTTTAAGTAGAAAATAAAAAGACCATAGAACAGCCCTCTGGTCATTCCCTAAGCCTCTTGATATCCCCCAAATGTCTGACTTGTTCCAGACTGCTTGAAAACTCAAAAATAAAGCTCTGACATGATACTCAGAGAACACAAACATAGCTGCGGTGCTCCTGCCAACCATGAGGAACCATTGGCCAACTCAAACCAAGGGAAATTCTGCAAAATAACAGAGATCTCTTCCACAATGTTAAGGTCATGAAAGGCAAGGAAAGACTGGGGGAATGTCACAGACTGAAGGAGAGTGGGGAGCCAGGACTGCTACATGCGATGTCTGATTGTGGATTGGGTCCTAGACCAAGAAGGAGACATAAGCGGGAAAACTGAGAAAATTCAAATAAATTCTCTAAATCAGTTAATAATGTCATATCCACATTAGTTTCTGAATTTGATTGGGGACTGTGGTTATGTAAGAAAGTGCCCTTGTTCATAGAAGACACATGCCCAAGTATTTATAGATAAACAAGCATCCTGTTTCCAACTTACTCTCAAATGAGTCAGTGATTCAGCCAAAACTTAAAAAAAAAAAAAATCTATCATCTATCTTGTTGTTGTTCAGTCACTCAATCGTGTCCAACTCTTTGCGATACCATGGCCTGCAGCATGCCAGGCTTCCCTGTCTTTCACCATCTCTCGGAGCTTGTTCAAATTCATGTCCATTTAGTTAGTGATGCCATCCAACCATCTCGTCCTCTGCTGTCCCATTTTCCTCCTGCCTTCAATCTATCCCAGCATCAAGGTCTTTTCTAATGAGTTGGCTCTTTGCATCAGGTGGCTGTCTATTTATTAATATCTATGGGTTGGAAAGACCAAAGGCAAAAGAGAAGAGGGCAGCAGAGGATGAAATGGTTAGACAGCATCACCAACTCAGTGGACGTGAATTTGAGCAAACTCTGGGAGATGATGAAGGACAGGGAAGCCTGGTGTGCTGGAGTCCATGGGGTCGTGGAGAGTCAGACATAACTTAGCAACTGAACAACAATAACAAATCTATCTATCATCTATCTATCTATTTATATCATCTGTCTAACACAGATATGGTCAAGTTGTTGAATTTAGGGGAAATGTAAGCAGGAGTTCGTTTTACTATCCCTGTGACTTGTAAGTCTAAAATATTTAAAATCATTGAAAATGAACATAATACAACTAGAAAATGAGAAATACAAATGAGGAAGGGACCAGAGAAGGGCAGTCCCTGATTTTGATGGGGGTCTGCACTGTATCTCGGGTCAGCCCTCTGCTGCCAGTGATGGCACCTTGTCTCTTCACCTGTGGACTTCCCTAATCTATACAGACGCGCCTGCCTATCTGCTCCCAGCCCTGCACACAGCGAGGGGACACCGGAGGAGTTCCCAATGATGAAACTTCTTGAGAGCCTGGCTGCTGCTCCAGGTTTGTTAGTGAATGTTCCCAACCACTCAAAGAGAGAAATCCTGTTCAATATCCAGCAGTGTCTATTGAGCATCTACGGGGTGTCTGAGATCACCTTTCCAGGTGCTGTGCAGCAGCAGCAAACGCGGCCAAGTCCCAGTCTTCCTTCCACTGGGACACTAATGACACCAAACAAATAAGATACAAGGTCAGGTTGGGTTAAACGTGTGAGTAAACAGGGTAAGGGGGTGGAGCCTGGTGGGGATGCCGTATTACATGTGAGGACTCTCTGAAGAGTCGACATATGATTTGAGACCTGGAGGGGAGAAAAAGCCAGTTGATATCTGAGGGAAAGAAGGGCTTCTCTGGTGGCTCAGATGGTAAAGAATCTGCCTGAAATGCAGGAGACCCAGGTTCAATCCCTGGGTGGGGAAGATCCCCTGGAGAAAGAATAGCTACTCACTCCAGCATTCTTGCCTGGAGAATCCCACGGACAGAGGAGCAAAGCACAGCAAGGCCAGTGTCAATGGCTTAGCAGTAGAGACTGAACTGGGAGAAGTGATCTGGGGCCAGGTCTTACAGGAATGATTTCAGAGTTTAGTCTGAGTGTGAAGGGAAGCCCGTGGAGGGTTGTAAGCAGGGGAATAGTAACACAAGCCATTTTACATGTGTGACTCAGAGAGAAAAGTACCCGGTGAGTGAGTGAGTGAGTGTGACTTTGGCCCTACCTCCTCTCTTGGGGTTTCCTGCAGCCAGGTGCGGGTGGGTGGTGGTGGTGGTGAGGTGAGGGGCTCCTACTGCTCCCAGGTGACCCGCTCCAGAAGAGAAGGACATTGCCAAGGCAGTTATCGATCTACCCACACATGCCCCTGGAGACACTGTGAGGCTCAAGCAGGAGAATATCAAGGACCTGCCATCCTACCAGGGCAGCCCTCATGGCTTCCCATGGAGGTCCCTGCCTTAGGGAGGTTTCGATGGGGGTCTCCAAACCTCACACCTGGTACCAAACACCAAGTTCAAAAAATCCCTTCCCTACTTTGCACTGTCGTTCCCACCTGGGCAGGCTGGGGTGGAGACAGGGCAATGACTGAGGGCTATGATGGCTGTAGCTAGAGGGTGGCATGCCTCTGGGGTCCTCTGAGCCTCAGTTTCCCCCTCTGTATGATGGGAATAATACTACCGCCTTCACAAGAATTTCTCGCAGGGACTCATATGCTCGATACTGGCCTATGCTTAGCACTGCTGCTGTGAAGTTGGGGTGTTTTCATTGGTGAGCGCCTATGAGAGCCAGGCTCCAGGGTCAAGCTTGGGCTGGAAACCGGTCCCTGTTACTTAGTCATTGCAACCTCAGGCAAAGTGTTTGATCTCTCTGTGGCTCAGTTTCTCTCCCGGTACAATGGGGGATAATAAGAGAACCTAGCTTCATGGGGCGGTTGTGAGGAGCTAAGGAAACATTCAAGCCAAGCACACAGGGCTGACCCAGCACAGGATAAGTTCTCCCTGAGTGACAGTCATTACAGCCACTGCTGTGACCCCCCAACACCCAGGGCTCCAGCGCCTGCTATCAGTTTTAAATAGGACAGACACTCTGCAGTCAAGCTGCCTGCTTCTGACTCCTACCTCTCACATCTGTGGGATGTGGGGACATGTGACTTCACGCCCCTGTGCCTGTCTCCCCATCTGTAAGGCATTGGGGGGAGGTGCAGGTGAGAATGGCACTCACCTCAAAGGGTAGTTGTGAGCTAATATGTGAAAGCCCTTAGCACAGTGCCTGAGCACATAATGTTCTTATGTTCTTACTATTGCTCTTCATAAGAGCACCTTATGTTCTTACTATTCCTCTTGTTGTCAGGACGGTTTTTCCCAATGGGCCCTGATCTCAGGAACAGGTTGCAGTGGGGTCTGGGCTGGTAGGGCAGCCCAGTAGGAAAGGCCCGAGCTGCCCAGGCCTGGAGGTCACCCCAAGGAGCCCTGTAATCAGCTGTAATCAAGCCTGTCCTGCTCCACCCCCTACCTCCCTGGGTATATCAGGGCTGGTCCAGATCCTGGGCTCGGCCTCAACAAAGGAGGGCACTGCACTGGGCAACATGGGGAAGGCAGTGAGTGCGGTCAGGGATGGGGGGTTGGAGGTTGGAGGCAGGGGCTCTAGAGGGATCTGATGCCTTCTCTGTCCCGCCCCCCACCCAGGAGAATTACGAGCTGCACCAGGTAGAGCTGGGTCCTGGCCCTGGTGGGGACATGGCGGCCAAGATGAGCAAGAAGAAGGCGGCCAGTGGAGGGGGCAAGAGGAAGGAAAAGCTGGAGAACATGAAGAAGGAGATGGAGATTGTGAGCAGGGTCTGGGCGGGGCTGGGTGAGGGCAAGGGTGGGGGCCCGGGAGACGGAAAGTGAGTGTGGTGCCCCCTCCATGCAGAATGACCACCAGCTGTCAGTGTCGGAGCTGGAACAGAAATACCGAACCAGTGTGACCAAGGTGAGCTGGGGCAGACAGAGAGGTGGGTGCAGGGAAGGAGAGGAGAGAGAAAAACATTAGAAAGGGCCAAACAGGGCCTCCCCAGCGGTCCAGTGGCTAAGACTGCCCTCTCGATGCAGGGGGCATGGGTTTGATCCCTGGTCGAGGAACTAAGATCCCACATGCTACAAAGTGCAGTCAAAAGAAGAAAAGGCCAAATAGAAAGGGACAAGTAAGAGAGGCAGATAAAAAGAAACAGAGAGACAGAGACAGCAGGAAGAGACAGAGCGGGAGCAGAAAGAGACAGAGGCGGAAGAGCTCTTGTTAATGAGAGGAGAGCCCTTGGTGACCACCATGACCCCACCCCGCTCATCCCCAGGGCCTGTCTGCCAGCCTGGCTGCCGAGCTGCTGTTGAGGGATGGGCCCAATGCTCTGAGGCCACGAAGGGCACCCCCGAGTATGTCAAATTCGCCCGGCAGCTGGCAGGCGGTCTGCAGTGCCTCATGTGGGTGGCTGCTGCCATCTGCCTCATCGCCTTTGCCATCCAGGCCAGCGAGGGCGACCTCACCACGGATGACAATGTGAGTGGCGGGTGCTGGGAGCCAGCTCTGGAACACAGGGACCTGGGGGACAGAGGACATTAAGCATGCGACTCAGGGCATGAGTGACATGGGCTAGGGATCTAGAGATGTGGGTCTTGCGGGCGGAAGGACCTTGGGCTAAGAGACAGACCCAAGATCACAGGGAGGCAGGGGAGTTTGTGTGGCGGAGATGGAGGACATAGGGAGGAAGACATAGACAGCAACACTTAAGATATGGTCCTGGGAAGGGACTTCCCTGGCAGTCCAGTGGTTAAGACTTCACCTTCTAATTCAGGGGGTGCGGGTTTGATTGCTGGTTGGGGAGCTAAGATCCCACATGCCTCAGGGCCAAAATTCCCAAACATAAAACAGAAGCAAAATTCAATGAAGACTTTAAAATAAAAAAAAAAAAACACAGTCCTTGGAAAACAGAGGTCATGAGGGCATGAGACAGACCAAGGACAGAGGGCACAGCGGACACTGGGACTCAGACATGGGGACACAAGGGCATGAGGACAGAAGACTCAGGACACGGTGCATGGAGACAGGCAAGCTATTAGCCATGGAGCACACAGACATGAAGGATATTGAGATGCAGGACAGAGCACACTGGATACATGCCAGGGTCAGGACATGGGACATGGGGGCCCTAGGACATGTGACACTGGACAGAGGATTGAAAGTCACAGGGCATGTGACACAGGATGGGGACTCAAGGGCACACAGACGTGTGGAGGGACCTGGAATTTGGGACCTGGGACATTGGGCGACACAGAACATGGAGCATGAGATCGACAGCATGCATGGAAGTGGCAACAGGAGGGCACAAGGGCTGTTGGGCATAGGGGACAAGGTGGGTCCCCAGCCCCCAGCCACTGGCATTTCTGTGGCTCCTCCCACAGGGGCTCAGGGCACACAGATTTTGAAAATGCAGACTATGAACCTTGGAACAGAGAGAATACAGGGCATGGAAACATGAGGCAGAGGACAGTGCAGAACGCAAGACTTGGGGGCATAGGAAAAGGGGACACGTGCCACCAAGCTGCACAGTGATGTGGGGCATGGTCACAGGGCTTGGGGCCACAGGGCCAGGGGAGTGGGATCTGTGCCCACCGCGAGCACAGGGCAGTTGAATGTGGGATGTGACGCTCATGGGGACAGGGACACAGGTCTCAGGAAATAGTGCCTGAGGCTTCCTAGTAGAGAGGGGAAAACCATGGAGGTGACCCTGGAGGAAATCACCAGGGGGACCAGAAAGCAGGCAGCAGCCTCAGGCGGGGAGCTTCCAGCCCCTGGTTCTTCCCCACCCCTCTCGGCCTCCCCTAGCTGTACCTGGCGCTGGCCCTCATTGCTGTGGTCGTGGTCACCGGCTGCTTCGGCTACTACCAGGAGTTTAAGAGCACCAACATCATCGCCAGCTTTAAGAACCTCGTCCCCCAGGTGGGTCCCCAGCCCCCAGCCACTGGCATTTTCTGTGGCTCCTCGTATCAGGCCCAGCCAGCCCTTCATCCTTTGCCCCCAGCTCTCCCCACAGGTCCTCACGTCTCCCCGCTTTCACCTCCCCACCTTCCCACTGCACGCGGCAACTTTCACCCCTGCTCCCTGCCCCCAACTCTGGTGCTCTGGCCCCACAGCAAGCAACTGTCATCCGAGACGGGGACAAGTTCCAGATCAACGCAGATCAGCTGGTGGTGGGTGACCTGGTGGAGATGAAAGGCGGGGATCGAGTGCCGGCCGACATCCGCATCCTCCAGGCCCAGGGCTGCAAGGTGGACAACTCCTCGCTGACTGGAGAGTCTGAGCCGCAGACCCGCTCACCCGAGTGCACCCACGAGAGCCCCCTGGAGACCCGCAACATCGCCTTCTTCTCCACCATGTGCCTCGAGGGTCTGTGAGGTCCCCAC
>SJXQ01010864.1:95798-115915 GCA_006408695.1 Aepyceros melampus | reverse complement strand
ACCCACTGACTCTCCCACTTGATGAGATTACTGCCTCTCTGGGTCACGCCGCCTCTCTAGCTCCCCCTATTGCCTCCAGTGCCTTCTATGACCATCCCTCCTCTGGTTCACCGCTGCTGCTGTGCAAGCCGCCCCCCTGCCCCCAACCCCTGCCAGTGCCGCTCACCTGATGCTGAGTTACCTTCTTGGCCCCACTGCAGGCACTGCCCAGGGCCTGGTGGTGAACACGGGCGACCGCACCATCATCGGGCGCATCGCATCACTGGCCTCAGGAGTAGAAAATGAGAAGACGCCCATCGCCATCGAAATTGAACATTTTGTGGACATCATCGCAGGCCTGGCCATCCTCTTTGGTGCCACATTTTTCATAGTGGCCATGTGCATTGGCTACACCTTCCTGCGGGCCATGGTCTTCTTCATGGCCATCGTGGTAGCCTATGTACCTGAGGGGCTGCTGGCCACCGTCACGGTGAGCTGGGGACACCCAAGAACCGTGCAGTGAGCTGAGAGGCCTGTCCATCCGTCTTTCCGATCATCCAGGCTTCCCTGTATCCTCTGTCTGTCCATCCATCCTCCATCACCTTTTCTCCTCCTCCCCACCCCCATCTCTCCACCTATCCCATCCATTCAGCAAACACCCACTGGGTCTGCTCTGGACTGGGTCCTGTGCCACACACCCAACACTCAGAGATGAACAGGAAGGGCTTTGACAGGAAGAGGCTGAGGTTGGGTGTTGAAAGCTGCTGTGGGCAGTCTTCCATAGTGAGCACCCAGTCCTGGGCCAGTCCAAGAGGAGACTTAGGGAATGTTAGTTTTCTTACTTTGACTGTGTTGATAAGAAATTACAGAACCTCAGCTAGGACACCTAAGAGAGGGGCCTGACGACATTTATCTGGACAGACTGGGGAGGCATCCCAAGTGGAAAGCAGAGTGGACAAAAGTTTAGAGGCAAGAAAAAGCCTAGTCTTTGCAGGGGGGTGTTGTGTACGCAGTACTGTAGCAGCTTAATGCTGTGGCTGGGGTAAAGGATCCCCAGTGCTGAGAAGGGAGGGAGGTGGGATGGGGAACAAGGCTTGATCCCCGCGCTTGCATTCTCCACCCTTCCCCCAGGTGTGCCTGTCCCTGACAGCCAAGCGGCTGGCCAGCAAGAACTGTGTAGTCAAGAACCTGGAAGCAGTGGAGACACTAGGCTCCACCTCGGTGATCTGCTCTGACAAGACGGGGACCCTCACTCAGAACCGCATGACTGTGTCCCATCTGTGGTTCGACAACCACATCCACTCGGCGGACACTACAGAAGACCAGTCAGGTGTGGGGGTGGGGCTGGGGGACAGTGGCTGGGCGGGATCTGGTAGATGGTGGAGATTTAGAAGGAGCTCTGAAGTTAATGAATGAAGTCTGGGGAAGGCTTTGCATTAATGGAGAAGGGGCTCCAGCAGTCATCCGGCAAAGGGTAGGTCCTGGGTGGCTAAGCTCCGGGTCTGTGAAGGGGTTTGATATTTACTGGGTCTCCTAAGAGACTTGATACTGGCTCTGGAGAGAAAGCTCCGCCCCGGGGTATGTGGAGGTGTGTGGGTCCCACCCAGGCCGGGATTCACTCTTGAATCTAGGGGGCTGGGGGACTCGATTCTGGTACGGGAGAGCCCCTTCGCAGCCCCAGCCTGGATGCCTGGCCTCCAGGGCAGACATTTGACCAGTCCTCGGAGACGTGGCGGGCGTTGGCCGAGTGCTCACCCTGTGTAACCGTGCTGCCTTCAAGTCGGGCCAGGACGCAGTGCCGGTGCCCAAGGTGAGAGCAGCGGGCGCTCGGGGGAGTCGGGGGACGAAGCCTGGGGATCCCGGGAGCCTGGTGGTGCAGCCGGCTGGTCCCTGACACCTCCCGCGTTCCCAGCGCATCGTGATCGGGGACGCGTCGGAGACGGCGCTGCTCAAGTTCTCCGAGCTGACGCTGGGCAACGCCATGGGCTACCGCGAGCGCTTCCCCAAAGTCTGCGAGATCCCCTTCAACTCTACAAACAAGTTCCAGGTGCGCGCCCGCCGCGGCCGGCCCCGCCCACGGTCCAAAGGCCCCACCCACATTCCGGGCTGGCCCGCGGCCGGCCTTCACTCTCAGGCCAATCCCTCGACACAGCCAAAGCCCAGCAAGGGCCCGGGCACTCCGCCCGCTCTCAGCTGTCAGGCCCTCCGGTGGGGAGAAACTCTCAATCCAAATCCCGCCCCAGTCCAACTCCGACCTGAATTCTGCCCGTTCCCCACGCCCAGGCCCTTATCCAGGCCGGTAGGTCCTCCCCAACCCTCAGCCTCTACCAAGGACCTGCCCAGCAAGCAAGCCCCTCACGCTCAGTCCCTCCCTGACCCACCCAAGGCTGCTCTCGCCGCGCCTGGGCGCTGTCAGCCCCTGTTCCCCAAGCCCCGCCTCTCCCCCTTGACCTCGCCCACAGCCCCGCCTCTTCCTCCGCCCACAGCTGTCCATCCACACGCTGGAGGACCCGCGAGACCCGAGGCACGTGCTTGTCATGAAGGGCGCCCCCGAGCGCGTGCTGGAGCGCTGTAGCTCCATCCTCATCAAGGGCCAGGAGCTGCCGCTGGATGAGCAATGGCGCGAGGCCTTCCAGACTGCCTACCTCAGCCTGGGAGGCCTGGGCGAACGCGTCTTGGGTGAGACTCCATACCCTACCCAACTTCTAGGCCAGTCCCAACCCTGACCTTTCCCATCCTTGTTCGACAGTTGACCTGCCCCAATTACACACTCAGCTTTGACTTTCCCTGTCTCAGTCCTGATCCCGGTCGTCAATGCCTACATCCACCCAACCTGTCCTCACCTGGATCTTACCTCTCCTGACTCAACCTGTGATCCCTTGATTTTCCCCAACTCTTGCCCCACCCAATGCCCAGTCCTTGTTTTCTTCCTCGTCTGCCTTTCAGCATCTTCCTCTAGACCTTTCGACTTCCTCCAGTCTCTGCCTCAACTCAAGGTTTTCCTCAATCCTTGTTCTGACCTCTGACCCCCTCCCAAGTGTTGTCTTGCTTCCTTAAACTTCCATAACCCCTGCCTCGATCTTCCACTTTGCTTGGTGTGTGACCTCTGGCAAGAAGGGTCCCTTCTCCAAACCTGTTTCCTCATTTGCAAGATGAGGATACTTGTAACTCCCAGAGTGGTTGTGGGGATGGATTCCAACACAGTCGTCTCTCAGTATCCATAGGGGACGGCTTCCAAGACACCCTCCACATTCCCCCCACACCCTTACTACCCCACAGATACCAAAATCTGCAGGCATTCAAATCCCTCATGTAAAATGGTGTAATATTTGCATATAACCTGTCCACTTCCTTTTGTATACTTAAAATCATCTCCAGATTACTTGAAGTGCCTAATGCACTAGGTAAAATGTACTTATGCAAGTAGTTGTCATTGTGTGGCAAACTCAGGTTTTTCTGGAATTTTCTGGAGTTTTTTTGGGAATATGTTTGATCTGCAGTTGGTTAAATCTGTGAATGTGGAAGTTGTGGATACAGAGGGCTAAGTGTAATGCGAATGAAGGATTCAGCACAGGGTCAGGCATTCACGGATGCTTGGTGCAAGATGTGGTTATTTTACTCATCATTTGGTTTTGCTATGGAAGGGGTCACCCAGGACTCCTGTTTGACTTCCTTGTTTTTTGGTCAGGCTTCTGCCAGCTCTACCTGAGTGAGAAGGACTACCCACATGGCTACGCCTTCGACGTGGAGGCCATGAACTTTCCAACCAGTGGCTTGTGCTTTGCGGACTTGTATCCATGATAGACCCACCCCGGGCCACCGTTCCTGATGCTGTGCTCAAGTGCCGCACAGCAGGCATCCGGGTATGCCCCTGGGGAGAGTATCAGGCAGGGGTGAGAACAGAGGATGACAGTATTTGAGGATGAGCAACCCTGTTACAGAAACCCACCTGAAAACAGCTTGAACCACAAAGGAATACATTGGTTCAAGAACTGAAAATTTCTGGGGAATGAAGGTTTGGGTATAGCTGGATCCAGGAGTTCAATGTCTTTAGGAATTTGCCTTTCTCCACGTCTCAGCTCTGCTTTTCTCTCTGCTGGCTTTATTCTCAAGCAGTCCTCCATTTTGGTGGACAAAGATGACCACCACCTAGCAGCTCCAGCTAAATAACATCCCACCTGTTTAGCCATCACACCAAAAAAAGAGTGCATCTTTGGCAGTTATTCCGCATTCGGCTACATGTTCATCCTTGAACCGATCACTGTGGCTGAGGAATGTCCACGGGAGCAGACAGGGAGAGTGGGTTAATCTGAAGGGGTCAGGGGTCTGCTGGTTCCTCCTTCAGGTGATCATGGTGACGGGTGACCACCCCATCACAGCCAAGGCCATTGCAGCCAGCGTGGGCATCATTTCAGAAGGAAGTGAGACAGTGGAGGACATCGCTGCCCGCCTCCGTGTGCCCGTGGACCAGGTTAACCGGAAGTAAGTCCCCTTAGGTCCTCCTTGTAGTGCTTCCCACACTCCACATGGACTGAGGCCCCAGTGATGTCCTCTCACATCCCTTTCTAGGGATGCCCGTGCCTGTGTGATTAATGGCATGCAGCTGAAGGACATGGACCCATCAGAGCTGGTCGAGGCACTGCGGACCCACCCTGAGATGGTGTTTGCTCGTACCAGTCCCCAACAGAAGCTGGTGATTGTGGAGAGCTGCCAGCGACTGGTGCGACCCTAATGATGCCGGCGGGCAGATGGGCTGGGCTGGCCCTGGGTTGCCCTGTCACTTACCACCCTCCCACTTGTACTCACTGCTGCAGGGCGCCATTGTGGCCGTGACAGGAGATGGTGTGAATGACTCCCCAGCCCTGAAGAAGGCAGACATCGGCGTGGCCATGGGCATTGCCGGCTCGGATGCTGCCAAAAATGCAGCAGATATGATCCTGCTTGATGACAACTTCGCCTCCATTGTGACAGGCGTGGAGCAGGGTCCGGGCCAGATCAGAGATGGGGGCCAGCAGTGTGGGTGTGGGAGGAAATGGGCTAGGGGGACACTGAGGTGCCTGCGGTTCCCCCACAGGCCGACTGATCTTTGACAACTTGAAGAAGTCCATCGCCTATACGCTGACCAAGAACATCCCTGAGCTGACGCCGTATCTCATTTATATCACTGTCAGTGTGCCCCTGCCGCTCGGATGCATCACTATCCTCTTCATAGAACTCTGTACTGACATCGTGAGTCTATGGCCCTGATGCTCCCACCCATATAGTGCCCAGAGACATATGCCCACAGGCAGGCATGATAGACAGAGACCATCACGGACAGTCTTAGAGTGATACAGCTGTGTGTACAACAGACAGCCAGATGTGGACACACAGGCAGGCAGGAAGCTAGCCATGGACAGACTTACAGACATGGACACACAGGTGGACACTCAGGTAGGCACAGACAGACTCAAGGATATGCATGGACTCAGATATGGACACTCGGACAAACAGATTTTAACAGACACAGCTATCTGGCTAAGCTTGGATTGCAGACATTCTCCAACAGACATGGACAGATAAACAGCGTCAGGTTGACCTCAAAGCAGACAGACAGAAAAGAGCCTCAGATACAGCCACAAGTACAGTCAGATGCATGGTCATGCCACAGATTTATTCAACAGCACTTACACAACACCTGCTCTGGGCAGGTATATGTTAATTACTTCATTTTGTCCTCATAACTACTCTATGAGGAGTTTTATTTCATCATCCCCATTTTACCGATGAGCTAATTGAAGCTTAGACAACTTGAGTGGCTTGCCCCAGGTCACAAAGCTAATTCAAGCCCGGCAGGCTGGTGCCCCGAACCTCTGTCCTCGGTCAGGACACTCTGCCACCACAAACAGACGGGTAGGGGACAGGGCGGAGACCACAGGTACACAGAGAGACAGAAGAGATGCAGAGATAGTGACAGAGATAAAGAGACAGGAGCCAGAGATGCAACAGTAGAGACATAATCACAGCACGAGACAAGAGACAGGAACAACAACAAAGAAAAAACAAAGAAGGTAAGGGGTAGAGAGAGACAGAACGTGCAACAGGGAAAGCGGTCAAGACCAGAGGAGCCCAGGCAAGAAACAGGAGGAGGAGGAGGACGGGAGAAAGACAGAGACCAAGAGAACACACAATAGCAGCAACAAACAGGTGTTCCCATGGAGACGGACACCAGGACAGATGTGGACACACGTGGAAAGGGCCAGCTGGCCTCAGGCTGTCCAGGCAGGTGTGACTGTGTGACCACTGTGGGCCTCACCTCCTCACCTCAGTTCTGTCGCCGTCCACTGCAGAGGGGGAGGGGGGGGTCCAAAGAGTCAGGGACAGGGGCCCAGGCAAACTGCCAACCCTGGTTCCTTCCACCCCGGCCAGTTCCCGTCAGTGTCCCTGGCATACGAGAAGGCTGAGAGTGACATCATGCACTTGCGTCCCCGGAACCCAAAGCGGGACCGACTGGTTAACGAGCCCCTGGCTGCCTACTCCTACTTCCAGATCGGTGCGCGCCCGTGGCGGCGGGGCGGGCGGTGCAGGGCTGTCCTGCGCGGCTGCTCGCCGCCGTGGGGGTCTCTCCCTGGACTTGGCCTTGCTCTGGATCTTGGTGTCTGCCTTTGATCCTGGGTGTCTGTTGTTCTCTGAGTCTTTGCACACGATGGCCTCTGTGGTTCCCTGGGTCCCTCCTCTGTCTCTCGCTCATTCTCCTTGGCCCTGCCTCTGGGTCATTGCCTCTTGTCTTTTTTGGGTCCTCTGGGTGTGTGTCTGTCCCTGCCTCTCCCTGTGTCTTGTCTCGTGTCACTGTCGATCTCTCTTGGAGTCTTTCTCTGTCTGTCCACTGTTTGTGTTCCTGTCTGTCTCCATGCTACTATTTCTGTGTGTTCCTGACTCTCTCTGTCTCTCCATCTCTGTCTCCCTGTGTTTCCTTGCTTCTCACCCAGGTGCCATCCAGTCATTCGCTGGCTTCACTGACTACTTCACGGCCATGGCCCAGGAGGGCTGGTTCCCTTTGCTGTGTGTGGGACTGCGGCCGCAGTGGGAGGACCACCACCTACAGGATCTGCAGGACAGCTATGGCCAGGAGTGGGTGAGTCCCTGCCCCTATCCCCTGAGTTTCCAGTGCCACCATCCTTGAGTGTGGCCCACACTCACTCCTCCATGCATGACAGCTCAGCCAGAGCCTCCTGAACACCCGAGCTCTCTGCCAGTTCCGTGATAAGGGGCCTTTCCCACCACAGTCTTGAGCTCCAGACTCTCATTTCTGATGACCCTAGCTGCAGACGGGTCCTCTCCCCGCCCTGACAGCAAGACATCATCTCAGATGTGGAACCAGGATCCCGCCCCGCCCTCCAGTAGCCTGTTATTTTCCCTGCAGCAGCATGACTCACACAGAGTATTTGCCTGTGTGGCTGACTTAGGTTAAAGCTGGTGCATGGAGGGGCTAGATCTGGCTGGCAGATGTGTTTAGTTCGCCCTGGGGAGTGACAGATTGGGACATTCCCCTTGAACATTTACTGTTGTGTTAAGAAGATAGAGCTTGGAACCAGACTGCTTGCGTTCATTGTCTGCCACTGCTCCTCACAGCTATGACGCTGGGTGAGCTCATTTGCCTCTCTCTGCCTCAGTTTTCCCACCTCTAAAGTGGATAGCTTACTCATGTCTTATCTTGGTGACTTTCACCTTATTGATTTTTACGGTGTGGTCCCCAGACCAGCAGCATCAGCAACACCTGGGAACTTGTTTGAAAATCTCAATTTTTCCCTCAGACCTCTGGGGTCAGAAACTCTAGGGGTGGGACCTGCCTTTTAACCAGTTCTTCTGGGGATTCTGTTGTATGTCAAAGTTTGATACCACCAATCTACCTCATAGGATTATTGGAAGGATTCAATGAGATAATACATGCAAAACACTTGGTACCTGGAGCATAGTAAGTGTTCCTTACACAATGAGTGGTGGTATGTATAGAAATAGTTACACTGAAGCCATGGATTGAACGGTGGCTGCCCCCTCTAAATGTGGCTTGTGCCGCGTTCCTCAAAGGCCCATCTGGCTCATGTTTGCCATCTTCCTGGGTCCTGGAGTCACCGAACATTGTATACCCTGCCTCAGGGTTGGAATTCCCTTTGCCCAGGTGCTCCCTTTAGGGTGCCCAGGAAATCCTGCATCCCTCCTTTCATTATGAAGGCAATTGACCTGACCTACTGATTGGCCAGGCACTGACATCTAAGCTCACTAGACCTTGCGCTCTGGGGTCCTGCAAGCCTGGCAGACCGTGCATCTCTCCTTTGTCCCTGCCCCGGCCTCTGACACAAGGGATAGAGTATTGAGGGGCTCGTGACTCCAGGCCCCGTGTGCCTGGCTGGCTGCAGAGGCTCTCCGCCTGGGCTCAGGCTGCTTTTTGTTCCCTCTGGGTCCACAGACGTTTGGGCAGCGCCTGTACCAGCAGTACACCTGCTACACCGTGTTCTTCATCAGCATCGAGATGTGCCAGATCGCCGACGTGCTCATCCGCAAGACACGCCGCCTCTCTGCCTTCCAGCAGGGCTTCTTCAGGTGTCCCTGGCTGGCCGCAGCCCCGCCCTTACCCTGTCCTCCGAGCCCCAGCAGGTCTTGACCAGGGCTTACTGCAGCCAGGGGACCCCAGCACTGGATGTGCCGGGGCCAGGTGCTAATGTTCCTGATCAATAGCTGGCCAAGAGCTCCCACCCCATGCATCTCAACTGGCCCCTCCATGTTTCCTCAGCTAAAGGGGTGATACTGACCACTCCTGCTGCAGGGCCAGCGTCCACTGCGGGAGAGGTGCGAGCTACGCCAGGCTTCGGTGTTTAGAACATCTCCCTGCAGCTGCTATCTGACCCTCTCTGACCCACACCCTGATGTCCGTCTGGTCCCCATCTCCTCCTGGCCTGTCTTTGTCCTGAGTCCGCCCGTCTGAGTCTGTCCCACCCTGTCCCACCTGCAGGAACAGGATCCTGGTGATTGCCATTGTGTTCCAGGTCTGCATCGGCTGCTTCCTGTGCTACTGCCCTGGCATGCCCAACATCTTCAACTTCATGCCCATTCGGTGAGGGGCTGTGAGCTGTGAGCATCAGGTGGGCCTGTGGGACACAGACCTGGGGGTAGCCTTGACCTTGCCATCTCACCTGTGCCTTCAGGTACCAGTGGTGGCTGGTCCCCATGCCCTTTGGCCTCCTGATTTTTGTCTATGATGAGATCCGGAAACTTGGAGTCCGCTGTTGCCCAGGAAGTGAGTGTGGAGCCTAGAAGCCTGGGGATGGAGGGCTGAAACTTTCTTAGAGCTGCTGCCTTGACGTTTGATTTCCAGTACTTGACCTCTAAGCCCTTGACCTGCCCTGTGAAACCACCACTGAGCTACCACCTTTGAGCCCCTGGCTCCCACATACTCACCCGAAACCCCCAGCACTGAGTCTCCTTTCTCTCTCCCCCAGGCTGGTGGGACCAGGAACTCTACTATTAGAAGGACCACTGCCTTCAAATCATCCTCACACCGCTGTAGTAGGGGTGGAGGTGGGGGACACCTGGAACCCTCTGAACAGCCGCCAAAACATCTGAGCAGTCGAGTTCCAGCCCCATCTGTGTCTGCTCTTGTAGCCCGCAACAACTCAACCTCAGAGAGACCTTCCCCACTCCCCTTCCCCACTCACCCTCCCTAGGCCCAGTTCTCTGAGCTGGCCTCAGGGAAGCCCCCACCTGAAGGGTAGGGGTCGCTTTGAAGGGGAGTGGGAGTTCACAGCTCCTACGAGGTGGGTCTCTCCTTAGGACTCCAGGCCAGCAAGTCTTCTTTAAAAACACACTTGTGTCTGCATGATAGTAATAAACCAGCTCACACTGACTGCTTTTATTTGGTGCTGGGCATCGTCATCTTGTTTTTTTTTTCATGAGCCCCTTTGTTTCCTACAACTCAGGGGCTGTTTGTTCCAGGCTGTTATCTCCAATTTCTAGAACACAGCCTGGCGCATAGTAGGTACTCAGTAAACGTTGCCTGGGAGAAGGAATTCACAGTTCTTTGTCGAGAGTGACAGCATTTCTGGGCAAGCTGGTGTGACCGTGGGCACGCTCCAGAGTAGTGCCTTTTAACTGTACCACTAGCTAAACACCACCTCTGGGCTCTCCTTTTTCAGTACCCCTTTCCATCTCTGGAGGCTCCTCAACAGGTGTCATAATCGTTTCTGCCTGAAGCAGCCCCTCCCAGTTCACAGGAGTTTCCTGATTCCACTTATACCTTTGCAGCTGCAATGGGCACCCTATCGCTGGTTAGTCCCAACCGACTCCTGGAGGCTAAAAGTCACAGGTCCCCTCCTCACACCCCTATCACCTGAAAAGTGAATCTTCCAACTGTTGGAAACTCCCCTGTCCACAGTCCACCCCCTACTTTTGCCACTCCTTTCCCCAGTCCTCTTTCCTGCCTCTCTTCCCTGTTTTTTGACAAGTCTCTCTGGCTGGACCCCAGGCTTCTCCTTCCTCATCAGCACAGTCCCCACACCCCTACCGGCCTCAGCTGTCTCTGCAGTGATGCCCACATCTGCCCCCAGCCTCCCCTGGCATGTTCAAGGGGGCCTACACTGGCCTCTGCATCATCCTCCAAACCTGCTCCCATCATTCTGGCTCGTTCTCCCTGGAAACGTCCTCAGGGGTGCTCACAAACACCACACTTCTATTACCCTGGACTCCTTCCTTTCTCACTGGTCATCTCCCTACTCCCCACCCCCAGCCCACCTGGCAAGATAAAAATACACAGCTCCCTGAACTCATTCCAACCAGTTCTTGTTTCCCTGGAAAGGCCAGGAGCTCTCTTTTAACTTCAAGGACTTTGCTCCTTGAAAAGCAGGGCCTTGACACCCTTTCTTCTCTTTGCCCCATGAACTCATCCTAAGTCTCAGCTCATACACCCTTCCTCCAGGAGACAGATAGCCACCTTTTCCCTTCTCAGCCCTTATCACTGTAGTCTAGCCCCACCAGGGCCACCATCCCGGCCAGGGTTCACCATCAGTCCTGATCCGTCTGGCTACGTGCCCCCATTCAGTCCCTGAACCCCATGAAAGCTGGGACTACTTCACAGACAGATGGCCACCAGTAGAAGGCCTGGATCAGAGTTCCTGCTCAGCTGCTGCTAAGTTGCTTCACTCCTGTCTGACTCTGTGCAACCCCATAGACAGCAGCCTACCAGGCTCCCTCGCCCCTGGGATTCTCCAGGCAAGAACACTGGAGTGGGTTGCTATTTCCTTCTCCAATACATGAAAGTGAAAAGTGAAAATGAAGTCGCTCAGTCGCGTCCGACTCTTCGCGACCCCATGGACTGCAGCCTTCCAGGCTCCTCCGTCCATGGGATTTTCCAGGCAAGAGTACTGGAGTGGGGTGCCATCGCCTTCTCCCTGCTCAGCAGATAGGTTGAATAGTCATTTCTGCAACCTTCCCTCTATGTGCTCAGGGCTAGGTGGGGCATGGGAGTGGGATACGGGAGAAAGCAATGCCCTTACACATCCACGCATGTGGGCTTGGGGAGCGCCCCATCCACTCCCTTTTCATATCAAACTCATGGTGACCTCTCACTCACCTCCCCACCCCATCCCAAGGCCCCTGGGAATCCTGTCCTGACTAGGAGCAATGAGGAGGTGGGCTACATGGTGGTTGCCCCATCTGAAGGTAAATGCTGCCTCTGGAAACACCAACAAGACTCAGAGTAGAGCTGAACAGATCTGTGTTTGCCGCTTCCCTAGGCCCCGGGTCAAGTAACATCACAGCAGGACTTGAGAGCCTAGTGGAGGGAGGGAGGGAGAGAGGGAGGGGAGGGGCATGTGCTCTATCTCATGCCCTGGGGGATCCCACTGATAATAGCAGGGCTGGGGTGCACCTTCCCATGTGGTCAGGGATTACAGCTGGGTGGATCTTAAGAAAGACATTCAACACCTTGCTTTAATCAATCCCCCTTAGAGAAGGGGAGAGAAAGCGGCAGGAAGCTGGCCTGACTAGACCAGGGAAGGACTGGGATGAGCAGGGTGGTATTCAGGCTAACAGCCACATTGGTGGGCTCTGCTCTTGGGCTGCAGCTGTCTCTGTTCTCCACCCTAAGAAGACTCAGGCCAGGGTTTAATCTGAGGGCCACAGAAACGAGTCAGTGCACTGAGGACCTCAGAATCACAAAACAGACGCTCAAAGATAAAACCAAAGGTCCAGTGGACTGCTCCAGTGTGAGGAGCCCTTAGATGGTTGTAAGCAGAGAAGGGCAAACTAGTAAGACAGGGGTTTCAGATAGATTCCCTTAGTTCCCATACAAAAGGTGGATGGGGGGATGGTTTGGGACCAGGAGCTGAGGAGGTGACCAGCCAGGGAAGGGCCACGTGGGAGAGGGCCAGGTTAAGGCAGTGAGGAGAAGCCCTCAGGAACCATCTCTTGGATTCTAGCTCCCCTCTGTCACCTGTTCCCTGAGGGCCCAGGCTATGCCACTGCTCAAAGACTATCTACAAGCCCTCAGCCAACTCAGGGAAAACAAGGAACAGAGGAGCTGGTCCAGGAACACAGGACAAATCAATGCAGCCTAGTCTCCCGGCTTGTCTATCTGGCTCCGAAACCAAAACGAGGGCCGCTGGGACCCAGGTGAGCACAGTATTGGCAGAGAGTTCCAGAGAGAGAAACAGAGGCAGAAACAACTTTCCAAATACTGTTTACTTCACTGAACCTGGGGACGGGGAGAAGGTGTGTGAGAGTCTGGGATGCCAAGCCTAGGAGTGCACGTTGACAACTGCGACGTACAGGGCCAAGGTGCTGAGGGCCAGCAGCCCCGTCACCAGCGCTCGGGCCAGCAGTGCCGTCCAGCTGCCCAGGGAACAGAGGTGGACGAAGGTCCTGTGAGGAAACAGCACAATGAGGGAGGGAGAAGAGAAAACCTGGCCCATCTGGACCCGGCCTCCAACCCCACCCCGCTCACTCCATGACAAAGCCTTGTAGACGCTAAGGAACATCAGGAGGAGGACTGCTGGCCGGTAAGTGTGGTACAGGTCGTAGCGAGTTATCATCCACACCTGGGCAGAGGCGACGATGTAATGGACCTGGAGGGAAGCAGGCAGTCAGGGCTGGGCCTCAAGAGGAGTAGAGCCACCAGCAAAGGAGGTGTGTGTGGGGTAAGCAGGACTGCGTACCAGGCTGATGTTGGAGTCGATGCTCATCTGGATGTACTTCCAGTCAAACTCAATGCCCCGAGCTCCAACCCAGAGGGGGATGCAGCTGAGGAAGGCAAAGGGAGGGATTCTCCAGTACCCAGACACCCTCAGCACCCAGAATCTGAGTGAGCCCCCGCCCTCCAGCACACCCTGGAACCCATGTATCCTTTCTCAGGAGTCTGGGCTCCAGGCTGCTGCACACACCGGGACATAATGAGCTCGGCGGTGGCCCAGCCCAGGGCAGCAACCATGATCTTGTATTCCCCCTTGCCGGCATTCCGGGACATGACAAGGTTTAGGCCTATCAGGTCTGCCACGTCCACGCTGGCCTTCATGAACTCCTGTGGGTCAGGTTGAGGCTTGAGTAAGCACAGGTGCCAGGGGGCCCCACTCCTGTACTCCCTCCCCCTCCCTTGCCCCCACTCACCCCAATGAAGTCATAGATGCCGCCTTCCCAGGTGGGAAAGAAAGTGGCCAAGAACAGCATCTGAGACCAGAACACAGAGAGGTCATCTCAAGGTGAGGGAAAGCAACCACGTAGACTGGGTGGCAAGTTAGTATGTGGAGGGGAGTACACTGGGGTTCTGGTGGGGGGGCGGCGGGTGTCCATATGGAAGAGGGATCAACAGAGAACAGCAAGAAGGCAGAAGCTGGGGTGACTGAGGGCAGGGGCTTGGAAGTCTGGGTTCTGTGGTGATCAGAGGGGATCGAGGTCAGGTCTGGGGGCGCAGCGGCTGGTTACAAACCAGGGCAGTGGTAGCAGTGTTGGTGGGACTTGGGGTTAGTCAGCGGCTCTTAGTATTAGTATCCAAAACCCTCTTGGCCATGTAATCGAATGTTCTCAGTGTTACTAAAAGTGCTATACAAAAGTTGCTCGGGGACCTCTCCTCGGGTTCCAGCCCTTCCAAGCCCGGCTTCTCCAGGCATTCTGGAGCACCCAGTTGGGGTGCGGGAATGGCCCCACCTCCGGGGTCCGGGCGGGGGCAGAGACGAGGGTCCCCCGAGCCCTAGCGCAGCACCGCTGGCGCCCTCACCTTGCACAGCTGCACGAACAGGTAGGTGACCCCGGCCTGGACGCACTTCCAGAAGGCGTTGTACTCCGACCTGCGAGAGTGGGCGGTAAGGGGTCGGCTCGACCCGCGGCACCCACTTCCCACCGCCCCGCGGCCTCCCCGCACTCACAGGCCGCTGCACTTGTAGGTGATGAAGTAAGGGAAGTAGGCCAGGGCGAAGCAGTTCCCGAAGTGAAAGAGCGTCATGACGCCGGCCGCCCGGCCCGCCGGAGCGCGCCTCTGTGCCTCGGCGGCCTGGCGCCCGAGCCCGGGCCTGACGCCCACCTGCCTCCGCCGCGGCCCGCGCGGCCTTCTGGGAGCCGGAGTCCGTGGCGCGGCGCGCTGACGTCATCCGGCTCCGCCGCGGCGCCCGGGGACGGCCGGCAAGGATCCTGCTCTGGAGATGGACCCTGCGCCGTCCTGGCCTCTCTGGAGCGGCTCTTGGGGTCCGGTCGCCCGGATCGAGCGAGCGCGTGCGGAGTGGCTCTGGATCCCGGACCCGACCCCGTCGTGACCGGCGCAGAGACATGGCGCGCTGTTGTGAGCACTCTGGGTTTTTATTTTACCACTGGCCCAGCGGCACAGGCCCCTCGCGCGGGGACGCCCACCTTTCCCCGGGGGGCCGAGGACGGGGATGAGAAACAGGTTCCGGCCCGGGAGCACTGAGAAGCAGAGGTGGGTCAGCCTGTTTCACTTGTCTCTGCTGAACATGTAGCGGACGAGGTCCACCACCCGGTTACTGTAGCCATATTCATTGTCGTACCTGGGGAGGAGGGATGGAGAGGGTTCAGGGGATCCTTTCCGACCACTCCCAATCTGCCCACCACGGTCTCTGACCCCTTCCCCCTTTACCAGGAAATGAGCTTCACGAAGTTGTCGTTGAGCGCGATGCCGGCCTTAGCATCGAAGATAGACGAGTGGGTATCGCTAAGGAAGTCCGTGGACACGACCTGAACATCAGAATTTCAAAGATAAGAGTGGGTCGCAGAAGGAGGACCTTCAGGAGCTCAGTCTCTTGGGCGCACAGTGATGGAGCCCCACTCTGTCCAGGTTCTGGGGACAGGGTATGAGGGAGACTCATGGGGGGCATTGCAGGTAGGGGCCAGGCTAAAGGATACAGACTGCAAACAGCCTTTGATGCTGCACCAACAGACACCTCTTCCTGGGAATCCTGCAAGGGGGATGAGTCGCCAGAGGCCCTTGAGGGAAGGTGGTGAGCCTGGCTCTGGACGACTAGGAGGATCTGGTCAGCTCCACCCCTCAGTAGGGTCTGAGGTGGAAGGAACTGGAGCATGAGGGCCCTGGGGGTTTGACCCTAGCATGGTGGAAGGCTACAGGAAGGTTTCCAGCTCTGAGGATGACGTGATCTGATTTCTTTACGAGATCCCGGCAGCTTTGGGAGGGTGGGCTTGAAGGAGCTAAAGCAGGGAGACAGCACCAAATTGGACTGATGGACCAGAGGGAGGTGATACCCATTCCTCACAGGGAAAGCCATGGGCCGTGACCGGTCCAAAGCAAGTGTTGAAAATGGGAGTCCTTGTTGTGTTCACTAAGCATGTGTTGAACACCTGCTGTATGCCAGGCCCTGGAAGATGGCTGGAGCTATGGAAGTGAAAAAGGAGTCCCAAGGTCACTACTGTCTTGGAGTGTGCATGCTAGCAGAGCCAACAGTGACCATGAAATGACATTTCAGGTAAGGACAAGGGCCACAAAAAGAGGTGAGAGGTTAAAGTAGTGACTTGGAGAAGGTGAGGACACACTGTGTGGCTACTTGAGGGAACAGCAGTCCAGACAAAGGGGAGCAAGTACAGAGACCCTGATTTGGTGGGGAGAGCTGGCCTTCCCAGCCCTGCAGGTCCTATCTTAATAAGCTGCAAACAGATCCTTGGCGAATGAAAACCATGCTCCCTCCCCAGAGGGCTCTTCCCAGGGTCCCTTCTCCTCAGCCCCTACCTCATCCTCCGTGTAGGCAAGGATGCCAGCCATGGGCCCCTTGGCTGCTGCTTTGATGGCATCCTTGATGGCTGAGTATGGGGTAGGCTGGGCCAGGCGGCAGGTCAGGTCCACCACAGACACGTCTGGGGTTGGCACTCGGAATGCCATTCCTGTCAGCTTCCTGAAGAATCCCACACCAGGGGCAGGAGTCAGAACCCAGGGGCCTTGCCACCATTCCCCTTTGTCTCTGCTTTCGCCACACTGGACACCTCCAGGATTGGGGGCCAGTCCAGTCCTTCTGGGCTATGCCCCCGCCCCAGTTGCAGCCTCATGCCCTCATACCCTTTGAGGTCTGGGATGACTTTGCCCACGGCCTTGGCAGCCCCTGTGGAGGCTGGGATGATGTTCTGGTGGGCGCCCCGTCCGTCTCGCCAGGCTTTCTTCGACGGCCCATCCACTGTCTTCTGGGTGGCCGTGTAGGAATGGACTGTGGTCTTGGGGAGGAAGAGGGCCAAGGTGAGGCCTTCCCGGCTCCTAGGCTTCTCCTTCTCAGGCCCAAGGTTAGTGGTCCAGGTGTGGAGGTTGGCAGGGCCACAACCACCCATCCACAGGAGGAGCACATGCAGGCAGGATCCAGAGTTCAAAGGATGTCACCACTGGTGGGCTTCTCCCCACCCAGAAAACCAGCCTCTCCCTGTTAACTCCACACACGAAGCAAGTACTGGAGGAAGAGGTACAGGTTCCCAGCTGGGTCTCCTGCCCCACCCCCTTTCCCCAGCTTACCATCAGGCCTTCCAGAATCCCAAATCGTTCATGGATGACCTTGGCGAGGGGGGCCAGGCAGTTGGTGGTACAGGACGCATTGCTGAAACAGCCAGGATGCCAGGGCACTGTGAGGTGAGCCGCAGAGCCGCCCCTCCCCCCTTACCTGACCTTCAGGGTTTGCACACAGACTTGGTTTGCTGAAAACTTGTGCTGGGGATGAAGGAGCAGTGGGGAGCGGAAGCTCCCCAAGCATGTTCTGAGAACATTTCTAACTGATGGTTTTAGGGTAATGTGAACAAGAGAGCTGCTAAGACCTTGGGAAGGAGAAGTGGAGTGAAGTGAAGACAGCACCAGGGGCGAGGGGGAGTGGTGAGGGTGAGATGGATTCCTGTCTCCCTCACCGCCCACCCCCAGGCTTGTCCTTCAGGCATACCCTGCAGAACATTGCTGCCCATATGTCGTTACCTGACGATTTTCATGGAGCTGGGGTTATATTCCTTTTCGTTCACCCCCATGACAAACGTGGGTGCGTCTGGAGAGGGCGCACAGATGACCACACGCTGGGCACCTGCCTCGATGTGGGCCTAGGGAAGAAGCAGAGTGTCATGAGGCACTTCGAGCGCCACCCCACCCAGGCAGCCCCGGGTGTCTCCTCCCAACTTACCTTGGTTTCCTCTAAGGACAGGTACACACCGGTGGCCTCCACCACAAAGGGGCTCCCGACAGACTTCCAGGGGATTTCTTGGGGCTGCTTGCTGTGGAGGGGCGGCAGCGCTGTCAGTCGCTCTCTCCCCTGCCTGGCCTCCCCTTCACAGTACCTGGCCTTCACCATTTGAGAAAGGCTGACCCGAGGCCTTCCTGCCAGGCCATCTGGCAGGAACGAGCGGCTTCCTCATCTCCCTGGGCACCACGCATGGTTCTTCTCACTCTGTGGTCATCTGGTAGGTCCCCCTTTTCATCATCTGACCCAAGCAGCTCTTCTCTTATCCCCCTCTCCCCCGCTTTGTCTGCCTTCCAAGTTAGGGAAAGGGCCCTTCAACAAATTCCTCTGCAGCAGTTGGGGAGCTGACATGTGGCAGGCTCAGTGACCCTGGAGACCCCAGCCCCCTCCCCTAGGTTGTCATGGGCCCTGCCCTCTGCCCAGGGGCCTGTTTTGAGGATTCTATTCCTTCGTTCTTTAAGGAAGTACTGAGTCTACCCCCTGGGCCTGTGCCCACAGATGCCAGAGCAACAGCGGTACTGCAGACTGACAGGCCCTCCTTGCAGGAGCGCTGCATGAGGCCTCATGGGAGGAGGACCTTCCTGGTGCTCCCCGCACACCTCTGGCCCTTCTCCCTGCTCCGGCTTGTGGTGGGTATGATCAGCATCCCCATCAGACACACGAGGAGACCAAGCTTCGTTCCCTTGCCCAGGGTCACGCAACAGGAAGGCGGGGGAGCAGGGTAAAGTACACACATAAGCCACACTGCTTGTGCAGACATGCCAGCGGGCATCCATGGTGCTGCGATGCACAGCAGTGGGGCACACACTGGGGACGGCTGTGTGGGGGCGGAGCAGCACTGGGAGGGGACCCTAGGGGACAGGGATAATGGTGCCCAGGCCCAGGAAGGAAAGGACTCTGTCTGAGCAACAGCTGCTCTGCTGGAATCTGGAATTGTTTTTGCCGTCATGACCTCAGATTGGGGTAAGACAGCTCTCATTCTGACTTTCCAGGCCTCAGCTCCACCCACACCTGCCCACCGATGGACAGCAGAGCTGAGAGTGGACCTGCTGGGAAGAGCGCTGGGAAGGCCGTGGATCTTGCCTGTGGCTGGAGAGGGCTTGCGAACGTGCATGTGTGTAAAATGGAAGGCAGCCACAGGGCCAGCAGTGGCTAGTTTACCTTAGATAAAGTAGATTTACTGATTTCCATTTTATAAATTTTAATTTTTGGGGGGCTTCAAATTTAATTTGAAGCTTAGTAAACATCTAGTTGTTACTGATTTTGACTTCTTAGATTCTAAACATTATCTTTAAGGGACTTTGCTGGTGGTCCAGTGGTTAAGAATCCACTTTGCAATGCCGGGGACATGGGTTTGAGTCCTAAGGTAGGGGAACTAAGAGCCCACATGCAGCAGGGCAACCAAGCTCATGTATGGCAACCACTGTGCCCATGGGCTCAACCAAGACCTGAGGCAACCAACTAAATATTTCACAAATACATCTTTCGATAAAGGGGGAGTGTATCAGTGAGAACTGGGTGAAGTGGGTTCTAAGAGGTGCTGGAGCAGGGTTCCAAGAGGTTGATTGCCAGTGTGTCTTGGGTGACATGGGGCTGGGGCATGGGGCACATGGTGGGGAACCCCATCAGCAGCTGGGATTTTGTTTGTGGGGTGATGGGAAAGCCACTGGAGGATTTAAGTGGGGATGGGGGGGTAACCAGTCCAGCTGTTTAAGAAGGCTTCTGTGGCTGCTATGTAGGAACTAAATGGAAGTAGTTGGCTAGATGGTGATGCTGTTTCCTGGGCAGGGGGATAAATAGATGGAAGGGTTGAAGGATAATCAAGAGTTGAATTTTAGACAGGTTGAGTTGATAGGCCTGAGAGAAAAAACACACATGTGTACTGATTAGTGCTTCACCATTCTAGGGGTCAGGCGCTTCTCCGAGATCGCCTCTCCAAACCAGTACCCGGAAGCATATGCACATACAGTTTGAGGGGTTACAAATTGAACCCTACATGACAGGCTGGAATCCCTTTCTAATCGCCTCTACAACCCCTGCATTAGTATGTTGCAGGTTGGCATCAGACAGCCGCCCTTACCACTGGAAAACACTGATCTCATTGTTATCGACGACCAGTCGTCCATTCTTGTGTTCCACGCTCCCCTTGTATCGACCGTGGGTGGAGTCATACTTAAACATGTACACCTGCAGGAGACAGAATGCCTTCTAGTCCTGGGGTGGATGGGAGTGAGCAGTGCCCCCCCACCGTAAGGGGTCCACAGGGCAGCTGGGAGCCTTCCACAGAGCTCCCCCGAACCCCTTCGGCACTCCAGTCCCACTGCCTCCCACCCCGCCTTTTGTCTGCTGCTCACCATGTATTCCAGGTCAATGAATGGGTCGTTCACTGCTACCACCTTAACGCCCTTCTCCATGCAGGCACGCAGCACTAGGCGACCGATGCGTCCGAATCTGCCAGGG
>SJXQ01010864.1:68946-92423 GCA_006408695.1 Aepyceros melampus | reverse complement strand
GCAAAGCCCAGCCTGGAGGCAGGGGTCCCCCTCCCCTCCACCACCGTCATAGAACGCACTTTGCCCGCAAACCAGGTGGTGAGGAGGGTGGGGCTGCAGGGAGCGAAGGCAGCGGGTCTGGATGGAAGAGCCCCGACCCGCAAGTGGTCCCTCACCCAGCGGCTCTGCCCAGCTGTTGGTGGACGCTACCGGGGCGCCTCCCACCGGCAGGGGCTCGGACCCACCGCCCTTTCTTCCCTCCCAGGGGTCGCTCCGCTGCCTCCCTCACCGGGGCACGGCGGTCGCAGCAGCTGGACAACGGTGACATTGGTGAGGACGATGTCGCGTTTCGACATGGCCTTCTAAAGTTTCATCGGCCGGCCCGCCAGCCGCCCTGGCACTCGCTGCGATGTTACTGCTTGACGGGGCTCGGGGCTGCAGGGACCGGAACATCTTACCATGACGTCCTGTGACGTCACAGAGGGGCCGGGGCGAAGGCCCAGTCCCAGTCAAGGCGCGTGGCCGCGGCCGTGTACCACCCTTCCAAGACCACCCCCGGCGTCTCGAATGGAATCCAGCATTTTGCACTGACCTTCAAAGCCCTTTGTTCTTTCTTCTCCTTGGGCACAGAGGCCCTACGCTCTTTTGGACCCTCCTCTGGATAGTTATCCTCGCTATTTCTTTCTGGTATTCATTTCAAGTTCTGGTATTCATTATTCATTCTGGTATTCATTTCAAGTTCTTCCCTTGGCAGCCTCTTGGTTTCTCTCAGGTGCCACGCTCTAAGAGAGTTCCTCCTAACTCCACATCTAAAGTTCTCTCCTTTCTCAGTCACTATCTGCCATGACCATTACTCCTGTCATCCAGGAATCTTTGTTTGACTTCTCATCCTGGGTTACATATGAAAATGTGCCAAACTGCTCTATGGTTATACTCTATAATTTTCTTTTCCTCCCAGCATATGTCTCTCTCTAAAGATCATTTTATGTATCCATTTTTTTCTTGCAAATTGTCTCTGCCCATTAGAGGGCTTGTCTGCCTTTGTCACTTTTATATGCCATTGACTAGAAGAATGGTACTTAAAAGGTGCTTGCTCAAAAAATAATACCAGGATGAATGAATAAATGTAACCTCCGGAGGCTGCTTCTGATGCCCAATCTTGAGTCCTGTCTTCTCACACATGCTGTTCTTTTCCTGATGGCTTTTCAGTATTTAGTTTACCATGATGCAGTTACTCCTTTGCTTGTTCATTGTCTCCCTGTTGGGCCCATTGTTTTCTGTTTTGTTCATCACTGGTCCTCCAGCTCCTGTGCCTGACACAAAGCAGGCTTTCATTAAACATTCTGGGAAGAACACAGGGACCAATGGCCCCCTTCCCCCACAGCATGGGGTGTGGGGGCTTGCTTGCTCATCTGTGACTCACAGGCAGGCACCTTCACCTGTAGGGCCAGTTGACACACAGTTGTGACCAAGATTTAGGGGGGATTTGGGCCAGGAGGGAGTCATCGTCCCAGAGAGAGGTGTGGAAGCAAGAAAGGGCAGAATGACATAACCTCTTCCTTCCCCTAACCTCCGTAAGGACTCAGTGTCCTAAGCATCTGCCATGAGACAGAGCAAGGGTGAGGCCCTCCTGCTTGGATGGGAAAGGTGAAACTGAAAATAAGTTGAGTGAACAGTTGGGGAGATGTCAACAAACCCAGACCAAAAAAGAGAACAGAGGTGGAGGGGTACCAAATTTAACATGTATAGTCAGGGTGGAGGAAGTGTGCACAAATAAAACCAGGACTGACAAGGGACAGATTTTGTATGCCTTTACAATAATAGATATGAAAAACTAGATGCAATTAAAATGTTCTTAGAAAATACGAGGGATCAAAACTGATACAAAAAGAAATGGCGGGACTTCTCTGGTCTGGGAAGATCCCACAAACCTCGGAACAATTAAGCCTGTGCAACGCAACTACTGTGCACAGTAACTACTGAAGCCCACGAGCCCTGGATATTGAGCTCCACAACCAGAGAAGCCACCGCAATGAGAAGCCTGCACACTGCAACTAGAGAAAACACATGCCCAGCAACACAGACCCAGCACCACCAAAAAAAAAAGAAAAAAGGAAATGGCAAATCTGCGTAGGCCAATAACAAAAGAAACAAGGAGTTAAGATCTGTCCTCCCAAAGGGTGACTCAGATCCCAATGATTTTATGGGCAAGATGTGCTGAGTCCCTGGGACAAAAATTTGCCATTCTACGGGACCTAGTGCAGAGCCTAAGTGAAGCTGGGAAGCCTAGTGGCAGCACCTGTGCTGAGGCACTCTGGGTAGGGCCTGGGCTCTGAGGCCCCGTGGAGTGGCAGGCACACTGTGTGTACCCACACTGCACACTTCATGAGTGCTGTGGGGGTGCTGTGACAGCTCAGCTCCTGAAACCTCCACTACTCTAGGAAATAGCAGAGAAAGGACAACGCCAGGTTAATTTCATAGATGGAGATAGATGCCAAAGTCCTGAGTTAAATAGTGCCATGAGAATGAATGGTTTTTCCAGTAGTCATGTACGGATGTGAGAGCTGGACCATAAAGAAGGTTGAGCATGAAGAATTGATGCTTTTGAACTGTGGTATTGGAGAAGACTCTTGAGAGTCCCTTGGGAAGCAAGGAGATCAAACCAGTCAGTCCTAAAGGAAATCAACCCTGAATATTCATTGAAAAGACTGATGCTGAAGCTGAAGCTCCAGTACTTTGGCCACTTGATGCAAAGAGCTGACTCATTGGAAAATACCCAGATGCTGGGAAAGATTGAGGGCAGGTGGAGAAGGGGGTGACAGAGGATGAGATGGTCGGATGGCATCACCAACTCAATGGACATGAGTTTGAGCAAAGATAGTGAAGAACAGGGAAGCCTGATGTGTTGCAGTCCATGGGGTCTCAGAGTTGGACACGACTGAGGGACTGAACAACAACAATGAGAACTCTACACTGAAGAGAAGGTTGGAGACTGACAGAAGATGGTAGGATGGGGCGGGGAGAGAGAAACAGAGTACATTTCTGAAGGAGAAACATCACCTCTCAATCTTGGGGCAGATTAAGATTCTGAATCTTCCCCACCTAGCAACCTCCCGGCCTGGGAAACTGCCTCATTCTGGTGCTGGACAAGGGCAGGAAAGCCACACCTGAGGTTGCCCAGAGATTTGACTTTATCCTTGGACTGTGAAACCAACTTGGTGAGCTCAAGCTTGGAGAGGTGGCACAATTAATATGGCCAGAGCCTAGAGAAGGCAGAAACTCCTGGCTTTCTGGGTCTGGATCCCTGGATCTGAGATGGAGACCTGGGTCCTCCAGGGGGAGTGGATCTTGTCACCCTTGTTGAGCAAAGCCTGAAAACACGTGCAGATACTCACCACACCTGTGTACCCACATGCATAACTCCGCCGCCCCCACCTGCTCACACCCAGCACATTCCTTCGTGCCTGGCCTGTCCACCTGCAAACCCACCTTCGCCCCCTCTCCCAGGCTCTCCCCTTGGCACCAAAACCCAAATATCTTTCACCCTGGCACCCAACTGTACCCACCCACTGGCCATCATCCTTCTAGTCCCTCCGAACCAGCTCTACAGACCCACCAAGGACAGACCTACCACCGCCCCCTGCCCTTTGCTCTGATGTCCCGTTTCACACTGAGGCCAAACTCTCAGCTGTTTCTGTCTCCAGCCCTTGCCATTATGTTAACACTTGGGACTTCAGGTCGGGACTTAGGAGGCCTCAGGGGGAGGAAGGAGAAAGGGATGAGCTCCTGGCCCCCAGCCCAGGTTCTGGCTGACTGGCTCCTGCTGCCCTGGGTCTTCAGCTCCTCCCTGTGGCTGCCTCAACCGGCTTTTCAGGAGACACTACGTCCTGTCCCAGCTAGTGGCAATCAGTCCTCTGCCCTAGCCCAAGGGCTGAGAGGTAGGGCAAGAATGTGTTTCTGGTTCCAAAATCTGCCACCCTCACCAAGGGACCTGATGCTGCTCTGGGGACACATACAAACTTCCCTCCATCATGCTCTGAGACTCAGGCTCAGGCCTGGACTCTCATCCCCTGATATCTTCTAATCCATCCATTGTTCAGCCTGCACATGTTTACTGAATGTTCTTGAAGCTCAGGATATAGCATGACCAACACAGACAAAGGTCCTCTGGAAGTCTACAAACGGATACGGGTCTGTGTGTGTGCGCGCGCGCTTAGTCATGTCTGACTCTTTGCGATCTCATGGACTGTTGCCCCCCAGGCTCCTCTGTCTGTGGGATTCTGCAGGCAAGAATCCAGTGAGTGGGTTGCCATGCCCTCCTCCAGGGGATCTTCCCAGCCCAGGGATAGAACTGAGATCTCCTGCATTGGCAGGCAGTTCTTTACCACTGCGCCACCTGGGAAGCGTACAATCTGATAGGTGAGACAGACAATAAAAAATAATTTTGGATTGTGGTAAGAGCTTATAAAAAGTAAAGGATGACATTACAGAGTATAACTGGGGGAGGGCCAGGGAAGGGTGTTTTGAGAAGGTGACATCTGAAGCAAGAAGACAGTGAGGAGGAACCCAACCTGTGAAAATCTGAGTTCTTCATTCTGGGCAGAGAGAAGAGCAAGTGCCAAGGGCATGAGGCAGGAATGAGCTCGGTGTGTTTGAGGACTTCTCTCTAGAAGACCTGTGTGGCTGGAGTATAGTAAGTGCAGGGGGCAGGGGTCAACAACAATCAGAGCAAGGTCTAATGATTGCTTCCACTCCCTGAGGGGTGCTTCTGGCCCCTGCTCCCCATCTTTTCAGACCCTTGTTGTTGATAAGCTGGATCCTTAGGTCCCCTGAGAGGAGTGAAGATGCTGAAGAACCAGCTGGGGTCCTAGGGGTGGAGGGTGACAGAAGATGGGGTTGGGAGAGATGAAGCCTGGATAGTAACTGAGGAATGAAAACAGCAGGTGATTGAAAGGACAGACATATGGGCTCTGGGGTGGAGTGTGCGAGCTGGGCAAGGAGCAAAGATGCCATGTGAGTCTTCTCCATTCATGACTCACCCTCTCTTCCTCCTCTTCTCATTGCTCAACCCCAGATCTCCCTGGGAAATACCTCCCTGACTGGGGACTAAGTACCTCACAGGGTAATTGAGTCATGAGGGGTGGAGAAGAGCAAAGGAGGCAGAGGATAAATAGCAGCTTTGCCTCCCTGGCTCTTCTCTGCATCCACCCCGCTTACCCAACAATATGCATCTTGCCAGTTTGCTCAGCTCCTGCTCCCTCCTGCTGCTACTGGGGGCCCTGCCTGGATGGGCGGCAACAATGACCCCATTGAGAAGGTCATTGAAGGGATCAACCGAGGGCTGAGCAGTGCAGAGAGAGAGGTGGGCAAGGCCCTGGAAGGCATCAACAATGGAATCACTCAAGCTGGAAGGGAAGTGGAGAAAGTTTTTAATGGACTCAGCAGCATGGGGAACCAGGCTGGCAAGGAGCTGGACAAGGGCGTCCAGGGGCTCAATCACGGCTTGGACAAGGTAGCCCATGGAATCAACAATGGCGTCGGACATGCAGGAAAGGAAGCAGAGAAGCTTGCCCATGGGGTCAACCATGCTGCCGGACAGGTTGGGAAGGAGGCAGACAAAGTGATTCAGGGGGTCCATCATGGGGTCAACCAGGTGGGAAATGATGCAGGGAGGTTTGGCCAGGGGGCCCACCATGCTGCCGGGCAGGCTGGGAGTGAGGCAGAGAAGTTTGGGCAGGGGGCCCACCATGCCGCTGGGCAGTTTGGGAATGAGGCAGAGAAGTTTGGCCAGGGGGTTCACCATGCTGCCGGGCAGGCTGGGAAAGAGGGAGAAAAAATAGTCCAGGGGGTTCATCATGGAGTGAATCAGGCTGGGAAGGAGGCAGAGAAATTTGGACAAGGGGTCCACAATGGTGCTGGGCAGTTTGGGAATGAGGCAGAGAAGTTTGGTCAAGGAGTCCACCATGCTGCCGGGCAGGCTGGGAAAGAGGGAGAAAAAATAGTCCAGGGGGTCCAACATGGAGCAAATCAGGCTGGGAAGGAGGCAGAGAAGTTTGGGCAGGGGGTCCACCATGCTGCTGGGCAGTTTGGGAAAGAGGCAGAGAAGTTTGAGCAGGGGGTCCACCATGCTGCTGGGCAGTTTGGGAAGGAGGCAGAGAAGTTTGAGCAGGGGGTCCACCATGCTGCTGGGCAGTTTGGGAAGGAGGCAGAGAAGTTTGGTCAAGGAGTCCACCATGCTGCCGGGCAGGCTGGGAAAGAGGGAGAAAAAGTAGTCCAGGGGGTCCAACATGGAGTGAATCAGGCTGGGAAGGAGGCAGAAAGTTTGGCAAGGATGTTCATTATGCTGCCGGGCAGGCTGGGAAAGAGGGAGAAAAAATAGTCCAGGGGGTCCAACATGGAGTGAATCAGGCTGGGAAGGAGGCAGAAAAGTTTGGTCAGGGAGTCCACCATGCCATTGAACAGGCCGGAAAGGAGGCGGGTAAAGTGGGTCAAGGGGTCCATGATGGGGTCAACCAGGCCGGCAAGGAGGCAGAGAAATTGGGCCATGGGGTCAACCACGCTGCTGGCCAGGCTGGAAAGGAAGCGGAGAAACTTGGCCAAGGTGTCCACCACGCTGCAGGCCAGGCCGGGAAGGAGGAGGACAGGTTCCAGCAGAATGTTCATAATGGGGTCAACCAAGCCGGCAAGGAGGCCAACCAGCTGCTGAATGTAGGTGAACAGGGGTGGGGAAGTGGGGAGAAGGGTGTTGGGGGAGGGAGAGGTTCAACACTTGGGACATTTTGGGGAGCCCACGTCACCATCATTTGGTGAAAGAAGCTTGGGCAGCTAAGCTTGGGGGAAGCTTGGGCTTCCCACTCTCCATCTCCCTTACAAAGGAGCTGGTGGCCAACTGGTCAGACTGATTAAGCCATCTTATCTGCAACGCCCTGTATCAGAGAGTGTGAAAGGGACCCCAGCCCCACCTCCAGGGAGCTGTCCTCTCAGTTAAGGCGATTGGTAGGGAGGAGCACAGCCTTCCCTGGGGAACAGGAAGCAGTTACTGAGGCCAAGATCTATTATGGAGCAAAGAGAATGAGTGTTGAGAAAACCCAGGACGTCAGCATGAACTTGAGGACTAGCTTTGGGAGATAAGCCCACTCTGTTTAATTTTCATAGCAAGCCTCTGAGGTAGTCAGGGTAAGGATGCTGACTCCCTGATTCTCAGATAAGGAACCGGAAGCTCATCGAGGTTTGAGGGACTTGCCAAGGTCACGTGGCTAGCACACAGCTGTAGTGAATTGCAAATTAGGCTTCTTTCTCTTCCTCCACACTGCCCTGTCAGAGGAGGCCTTCCAGAGGATTTTCTTCCTTTCTTCCTTCCTTTGTTTGTTTCTTTCTTTCTCCATGCCATGCAGCATGGGCTTCCCTTGTGGCTCAGATGGTAAAGAATTTGCCTGCAAGACCAGAGACCTGAGTTCGATCCCTGGGTTGGGAAGATCCCCTGGAGGAGGGCATGGCAACCCACTCCAGTATTCTTGCCTGGAGAATCCCCATGGACAGAGGAGCCTGGTGGGCTACAGTCCATGGGGTCGCAAAGAGTCGGACATGACGGAGCAACTAAGCATAGAGAGCATAGCCATGCGGCATATGGGATCTTAGTTCCCAACCAGGGATCCAAGTCCCACCTCCTGCATTGGAAGTTCGGAGTCTTAACTACTGGATCACCAGGGAGACTTCCTGGGGGATTTCTGATCCCCACCTAGGTAGAGGGGACAGATACTGGGAGGCAAGCTGCACTGTGCATGGCATTACAGGCACCAAGGAGGAGCAAGAGAAGGCTGACTCCTGTCTGCCCCAGTTCCCCACTCCCCACTCTCCATGCGGAGTCTTGGGACACCAGCTTTCAGACTGGCCCAGGCCTCGAAAGCTGCCAGCCACGGAGCCAGGGAAGGGTGGGTACGGACAGAGGAACTATGTTGAAAGTGTGCAGGGTAAGGGAGAGGGCTGAGTCAGGTGCCAGGATTCACTGAATAGAGCCCAGGAGTGGGTGATTTGTTTGGGGATTCAAGGCTAGCAGCAGCAGCAGTGCAGAGGCGGAGGCACTGCTGAGAGTCTGGGGAGGGTTCAGGATGGGGATCAGCCCGAACTAGTGATCAGACTGGAGTGTGTGTAGAAGAGTGTGTTAGAGGTCAGGGCGGAGGTTAAACTATGGTCTTGGCTCCTCTGGGCTCCCTTTCCAGTGGGGCCCCTTCTCAGTAACTAAGAACATCTCATTAACCAGAACAAAAAGGAATTGAGGGAAGACTGACCAGAAAGGGCAGACATGGCTCCTGGCTTCTCCTTCCATCTCTCATGGAATTCCCACAGCCACGTGGGCTTTGGGTTTCTTCCTGGACAGTGCGGGTCGGCGGGTGAGCTTATGCCTCCCACTCCAGCCCCAGGCACCCTAGGGGAAATGGGCCACTGGGAAAAAAGAAGTTGGGAGACCCTCAAGGCCTGGGGGGTTGTAACAACAGTCTGGGCTTCGTCCACAGGACGGTCATCCAGGCGGATCCACCGCCCAGCACGGAGGGGCCGCAACCACAACCTTAACATCTGGAGTAAGTCTCGAGCACACAGCGTGGACTCGGAGGGTGGTGGTGCGGGGAGCAGAGGTTCTCCTTGGATGGTAGGTGGGACAGATGCTGGGGACTGACCTTCTTGTCCTTGAATTTCAGGCTTCGGTCAACAAGCCCTTCATGGCCTTGTCAGCCCTGTGGAAGGTGAGTGCCCAGGTGGTTTCTGGGAGATGGTCTCACACCCGCTCCCATCACGTGTTCATTGAGAGCTGTGCTGCGGACACTCAGGCTCTGCAGATGCCAGCCAACCTGTTTTCCAGCTCTGGTCTGCCTTGCCTCCCTGCTGTCTGCCCTTCACATCCTGCGCTCACCTTTTGGGCTGTTTCTATTCCCATCCATGCAGAAGAGACCTCCAGGGGTCCCTATGCATCTGGGAGCCAGGGAGGGAGGGGCTGCCGAAACCTTCCCATGTGTGCCCATCACCAACCGCCCGGCATCTTCTGTCACACCCCCTCCCTTCACTGTGACTCCCTCGGCTGTTTTGTTCCTGCTGTCTTGTGGCAACATCCTGGGTGGCGGGAACGCCAGCTCTGTCCCTGGTGGACAGCAAGTCCCTCCCCACCCCCACCCCCACTCCCCACCAGGCTAAAGGCTCCTCTGGGGTCCTGGGCCCCCTCTAGACCCAAAGAGAAGTCCTAGGTCTCGTCTGTGCTCAGTACATTCAGTGGCCTGAAACTGGGTCCAGTGGGTGAGGGTGTAGAACAGCCCTAAGACTGCCAGAAACTCAGAGACACACCCTTGTTTATTCCCGGGCTCTGGAGGTGGTGGAGGATCCTCTCAGGCAAAGCAGACAAGGCCTCTCAGTCTCTACCGAGGCTCCTGGCACCTGTGTCTGGGTGGACCGGCTCCTTGTTCTTCCTGAGTCTAGGTGCCGCCTTCCTTAAGATAGTCCCTTCCACCAGGCTAAAGGCTCCTCTGGGGTCCTGGGCCCCCTCTAGACCCAAAGAGAAGTCCTAGGTCTCGTCTGTGCTCAGTACATTCAGTGGCCTGAAACTGGGTCCAGTGGGTGAGGGTGTAGAACAGCCCTAAGACTGCCAGAAACTCAGAGACACACCCTTGTTTATTCCCGGGCTCTGGAGGTGGTGGAGGATCCTCTCAGGCAAAGCAGACAAGGCCTCTCAGTCTCTACCGAGGCTCCTGGCACCTGTGTCTGGGTGGACCGGCTCCTTGTTCTTCCTGAGTCTAGGTGCCGCCTTCCTTAAGATAGTCCCTGGAACAGAAGCAATTTCTGGCCAAAGTAGCTAGTCTCTCTCTCATCTCTCTAGGGGGTGTGAGGGTGCAGGACTCTGTATCCACTCCCTCTCTCCTTCTCTCCTCCAGAGCGTCACCAGCATCATTCCCTAAGCTGATGAACTGGCCTGGTTGAAGAGACTGACATTCCTATTGTCATATCCGCTGAAGTGATAATACTGAGACTTGTGAATAAATACAACACTCTGTACAACATCATGGTCCACTGTGCTCCCTAAGTGGGGGATCCATGGAAAGAGGCTTGTCTTTCCTCCTCTTGCTGCTTTGCTGGAGGAGCCGGGAGTCTGATGCACAGGATAGGTGGAGCTGGAGATTTCGGGCTGATCTGATGGAAGAGGGTGGTTACAGGGACAGGTTATACTTCACTAGTGCAAAGTTTGTGCTTGGCACCGAGAGGAAATTCATGCAGGGAAAGCCCCTCTGGGCCAGTAGTCGGGGGAGGAGCCGGGGGAAAAATGGCAGGAACCTTGGTGGCCCCAAAAAGTTAGCATCCTCATTCAGGGGTGTGGCACCAAAGGAATACCAATAGTAACCCATGTGTATTGTGTAATTAAGGCATGCTAGGCTCCCCGTGCGTTACATTCATGACCTCACCAAATCCTCTCAATTGACCAGTTAGGTAAGAGGTACTGCTATTGCCCCATTTTATAAAAAATCACACGGAGGTTCAGGCAAGTTAAGAAACATGACCGAAGTCACACAACAAATGGAGGGAGAAACAGCCACAAAGGATATTCTGAAAATTCAGAGGTATTTTGCTATATTTTTTTAACATTTAAAAAATATTTTATTTTTGGTTGTGCTGGGTCTTTGTTGCTGCAAGCAGGCTCTTTCTCATTGTGGAGAGTTTTGGCTACTCTCTCATCATGGTGGGTGGGCTCTTCATGGCAGTGGCTTCTCTTGTTGTGGAGCACAGGCTCTAGAGTGCGCCAGCCTCTGGAGGTGCAGTTCATGAGTTCAGTAGTTGTGGCTCCCGGGCTCTAGGGCATCACCTCAGTAGTTGGGGTGCATGAGCTTGGCTGCTCTGCAGCTTTGGGACCTTCTCGAGGACCAGGGATTGAACCTGTATCCCCTGCATTGGCAGGCAGATTCTTATGGCACCCCACTCCAGTACTCTTGGCTGGCAAATCCCATGGAGGGAGGAGCCTGTTAGGCTGCAGTCCATGGGGTCGCTAAGAGTCGGACACGACTGAGTGATTTCAGTTTTACTTTTCACTTTCATGCACTGGAGAAGGAAATGGCAACCCACTCCAGTTTTCTTGCCTGGAGAATCCCAGGGACGGGGGAGCCTGGTGGGCTGCTGTCTATGGGGTCGCACAGAGTCGAACACGACTGAAGTGACTTAGCAGCAGCAGCAGTACCACCAGGGAAGTCCTCTTTTGCTGTTTAGTATCAGTAGGGAGGGGACTCAGTGAATAAGGAGAGAGGAAGGAGGCACACGTGCGAGGTCTTCTCTCTGGCGGGACCACAAAGGGCTCAGGGGGAAGGCACACTGAGGACAGGAAGGAGGCCTCTTTATGAGAGGAACGGTGACACACGAGGCCCCATGTTCAGATCTGTGGATGGCTCAAAGCCCGGAGCAAAGATGCTAGCAACTACTATATACTCAGCATGCAGTAGGTTCCAGGTACCATATGAAAGATGCTCTACAACCATTTAAGCTTCCTATAACCCAAAGGATATGATCTACACTGTATGGATGAGGAAGTTGAGACTCCAAGGGGCCAGGCCACTTGCCTGGGGTAACCCGTGAGAAAGTAGCAGAAATAGAAATAGAAAATAGAAATAGAAATAGAAAGTAGCCTATTTCCAGAACCTGACCTTGCCCAGTTACCTATAAAGTCTGTAGAATACTCACCTAGCATGAGTGGAGTGCTAGGAGACCAGGTGCCTGTGGGCCATGTCCTTCCCCTCCAGGGGCCACCACTTCCTCCTATATAAAGGGGGGCGGGTGTCTGCAAGACAGGACTACAAACAAACATGGCTTCCAGCTCCAAAATTCTATCAACTTTGGGGCCAGAAATAGAGACAGTGTTTTTGCCCTTGGGGAATTTAGAGGCTTCTTGGGAAGGCTTCCCCAGTGGCTCAGCAGGTAAAGAATCTGCCTGCAAAGCAGGAGACACGGGAGATATGAGTTCGATCCCTGGGTTGGGAAGATCCCCTGGAGGAGGAAATGGCAACCCACTCCAGTATTCTTGCCTGAAGAATCCCATGGATGGAGGAGCCTGGCGGGCTACAGTCCATGGGGTCACAAAGAGCTCGACATGAATGAGTGACTAAGCACAAAGCACAAACAGAATTTGAAAACAAACACAAAGTGATGTGTCAATAAAGACTAAAGGACACACCAGGGAGGGGAGGGGCCTGATACGCACAGTAAAGGTAATGTTCTTGGCACTTCATATTCTCTGTGTTTTTCCTTGTTTGTAGAATACCACTATTTTATTTTATTATTTATTTGTTTTTTGCCTCGCTGCCTCCCCAACCACAGATAGAACCCAGGCCCCCAGCAGTGGAAGCTCAGAGTCCCAACCACTGAACCACCAGGGAAGTCCCGACTTAAACAACATATGCTCCTTTTTTCTCCTGGCAATATCTTATTGCAAAAATGAAAGAATTTTACAGTGGATACCTGCATACTCACCACTTGGATTCCACCATGAACATATAACTATGCTTGCTTTATCACATTTCCACTGATACTTTTTCTTTTTTTGCTATACAGTAGGTCCTTGTTGGTTATACATTTTAAATATAGCAGTGTATACACGTCCATCCCAAACTCCCTAACCGTCCTTTCCCCTGATCCTTCTGCTTGGGTACTGATACATTCTCAATGCTTTTCAAAGTAAATCCCAGAGCTCTGTTTCTGGCATTTCAATAAACAGAAGCATTCATTCCTATTGGGTTGGCCAAAAAGTTTGTTTGGTTTTAGGTAACAATAAAAGACATATTTTCCATTTTCACAAGAATTTATTGAACAACTGTTCACTAACCAAATGAACTTTTTGGCCAACTCAATACCACATGTTTCCTACACATGTGGGAACAGAGGTTCTACTCTGTGTTGAACGTCCTTTATCTGGTCTGGAAGAACCCCTTCTGGGTGGGGAATCATTCTTTCAGAAAGTAAAAGCTTTCATTGATTCTATTTGCCCCTGTTTTCTTGTTAGGTTGGCTTGAATGGGGTTCCTGAAAGTGCCAAAGAGATATAGGATAATGCTGGGGGTCAGTCCTGGGAAGCTTCTGGAAGAGGAGGGCTGAAGAGGCAGATCTGAAGGTTACAGGAGGCATGGCTCAGTCCTGCCTCGAGGCCTGGTGAGCTCTGCTTCCTCTGCTAGGGACGTTCGCCCTGCCTATCTGTCCTTTCCTGCCTCCCCGGTTTGAACAAAGGGCTATCTCTACTCCCATAGTGCCCTGATACTGGTCTTCAAGGCGTTGTGACAAAATATAATTATATACTTGTGTGTGTGTGTGTGTGCATGCTCAGTCACTTCAGATGTGTCCAACACTTTGTGATCAAATGGACGGTAGCCCGCCAGGTTCCTCTGTCCATGGGATTCTCCAGGCAAGAATACTGGAGTGGGTTGCCATGCCTTCCTCCAGGGTAAAATCCCAACCCAGGGATCGAACCCACATTTTCTGCATTGCAGGCAGATTCTTTACCCACCGAGCCACCTGGGAAGCATGCAATTATCTCCTTACCTGTTTCATATCCGTTTCTCCTAGATGAACAGGTTCCGGAAGAGGGGTCGAGGCTGGGCGCAGGTGTCTGGCAACTAGCAGAGGGGAGGCTACCGGCTGGAGCAGACTTGGGATGTATAAGCAGGAAGCTCAAAGCTGGGCCAGACAGGTAGAGTCAGGTGAGGAAGTCAGAAAGACAGGAGGCCAGTTGCCGAGGCTGTGGAAGAACAGGGAGAGGAGGCTGGGTGGGACCATCACCGCCAGCATTTATTGGGTGTTCACTCTAGACTAAGCATTTACAGACATGATTCAGTCACCCTCATAACCTCCCCTGAGGCAGGTCCCACGATCACCCCCTTAGAGATGATGAAGCCAAGGCTCAGAGAAGGGAGAGAGTTGAGGCCACCCAACTAGTGGCAGTGATGGCTGGCTCCTTGACCCGAGCACTTTCCTGCGGGGCATCTCTGCTCGAGGGATGGTGGCGGGCTTCTTTGTGACCCTGGGTTGCGGGGAGGGCTACTTCCAAATAAGTTCCCCGTACCAAGTTGTTTCTTGTCGGGAGTGGGGGAGTGGGAAGCACATTGCTTGTGGGATCTTAGTTCCCGGACCAGGGATTGAACCTGTCACCCCCGTAGTGGAAGTGGGGACTGCTAGGGAATTCCCCAAATAAGTCCTCTTTAAAAGTAAATTTCTGCCTTTGGCCCATTCAGGGGGTACCTGTGTGCCTGTGCATGAGTC
This sequence comes from Aepyceros melampus, assembly GCA_006408695.1. Lineage (NCBI taxonomy): Eukaryota > Metazoa > Chordata > Mammalia > Artiodactyla > Bovidae > Aepyceros > Aepyceros melampus. Next base: position 78,174 of record SJXQ01010864.1, on the reverse strand, counting down.
TCAAAATTAAACAACTGCCAGGAAAGTATTCCAACAGCAGTGAAGTGAAGTGTCTGACAGTAGCAAGAACATATTTCGAGTGTTCTTATGCGCCAGGCACCATGCTAAGCTCTTTGCATGTGGTACCTTGTGTCATCCTTGTATTCACCCCTCTTGCAGTAAGTAAGTAATCAAGTCAGGATTTGAGCATGGGCTCCAGGACAGGATGAGGTGAGCCAGCAGCTGCCAGTCTAAGGCCCAGGACCCCGGAGAGGGGGGCAGAGACGCCCTGAGCCCCATGCCTGCTCCATCCTTGATTCCAGCCTCCCCCTGAAGCCTCCTCCCTGGCCTCTGTACACCTCAGGCCCACACCCACCCCAGTCTGTTGCTCAGTTAAACATCTGAATCAGGTCACAACCTTCCTTGGTTCCCAGCTCTTGGCTGGTTCTACCTCATTAGCAGTCAAAGTCCTCACCACAGTCCCCAAAGTTCCACAGTCTGGCCTAATTGTGTTTGACTTCAACTGCTCGCATTTCCCCCCTGCACAAGCCACAATGGTCCTCAAACAGAATAAGTGGGCTCCCGCCTCAAGGCCTTTGCCCTGTTTGCCTGCTTGGAATCCCCGGGCTCCGGATATTCTCATGGCTCACTCTCACTTCTTTTCAGTCTTAGGTCATAGATCACATCTCAAAGAGCCCTTTCCTGGCCACGCTATTTAAACACTATGAGCGGGTTCCCTGGTGGCCCAGTGGATAGGACTCTGCACTTTCACTGCTGTGACCCAGGTTCAATCCCTGGTTGGGGAACTAAGATCCTGCCAGCCAGGAGGCACAGCCAAGAAAACAAAAAACCCCAAACTAAAGCAAACCCCAAACTCCATCTTGTCTATTTCCTGCCCCCCTTGTATGTTTCTTTTCTTTTTTAAAATATAAATTTATTTATTTTAATTGGAGGTTAATTACTTTACAATATTGTATTGGTTTTGCCATACATCAATATGAATCTGCCACAGGTATACATGTGTTCCCCATCTTGAACCCCCCTCCCTCTTCCCTCCCGGTACCATCCCTCTGGGTCGTCCCAGTGCACCAGCCCCAAGCATCCACTATCATGCATCGAACCTGGACTGGCGATTCATTTCATATATGATATTACACATGTTTCAATGCCATTCTCCCAAATCATCCCACCCTCGCCCTCTCCCACAGAGTCCAAAAGTCCATTCTATACATCTGTGTCTCTTTTGCTGTCTTGCATACAGGGTTATCATTACCATCTTTCTAAATTCCATATATATGTATTAGTATACTGTATTAGTGTTTTTCTTTCTGGCTTACTTCACTCTGTATAATCGGCTCCAGTTTCATCCACCTCGTTAGAACTGATTCAAATGTATTCTTTTTAATGGCTGAGTAATACTCCATTGTGTATGTGTACCACAGCTTTCTTATCCATTCATCTGCTGATGGACATCTAGGCTGCTTCCATGTCCTGGCTATTATAAACAGTGCTGCAATGAACATTGGGGTACACGTGTCTCTTTCAATTCTGGTTCCTCGGTGTGTATGCCCAGCAGTGGGATTGCTGGGTCATAAGGCAGTTCTATTTCCAGTTTTTTAAGGAATCTCCACACTGTTCTACATAGTGGCTGTACTAGTTTGCATTCCCACCAACAGTTTAAGAGGGTTCCCTTTTCTCCACATCCTCTCCAGCATTTATTGCTTGTATATTTTTGGCTTGCACCATTCTGACTGGCTATGGTACCTCATTGTGGTAACTCATTGTGGTTTTGATTTGCATTTCTCTGATAATGAGTGATGTTGAGCATCTTTTCATGTGTTTGTTAGCCCTCTGTGTCTTTGGAGAAATGTCTATTTAGTTCTTTGGTCCATTTTTTTGATTGGGTGGTTTATTTTTCTGGAATTGAGTTGCAGGAGTTGCTTGTATATTTTTGAGATTAGTTGTTTGTCAGTTGCTTCATTTGCTATTATTTTCTCCCATTCTGAAGGCTGTCTTTTCACCTTGCTTATAGTTTCCTTTGTTGTGCAGAAGCTTTTAAGTTTAATTAGGTCCCATTTGTTTATTTTTGCTTTTATTTCCACTATTCTGAATAGCCAAAGCAATCTTGAGAAAGAAGAATGGAACTGGAGGAATCAACCTGCCTGACTTCAGGCTCTACTACAAAGCCACAATCATCAAGACAGTATGGTACTGGTACAAAGACAGACATATAGATCAATGGAACAAAATAGAAAACCCAGAGATAAATCCATACACCTATGGACAACTTATCTTTGACAAAGGAGGCAAGAATATACAATGGATTAAAGACAATCTCTTTACCAAGTGGTGCTGGGGAAAAATGGTCAACCACTTGTAAAAGAATGAAACTAGAACACTTTCTAACACCATACACAAAAATAAACTCAAAATGGATTAAAGATCTAAATGTAAGACCAGACTCTATAAAACTCCTAGAAGAGAACATAGGCAAAACACTCTCTGACATAAATCACAACAGGATCCTCTGTATCTTTCTTTATTAGACTCTTCATCACCTGATATGTTCATTGTCCAATCTCTCCTTAGTGAACGTAAGCTCTCCAAGGAGGGAGATTTTCATGATCTTGTTCCATGCTGTACTCCATGCCTAGAACAGGCATGACACAGAGTAAGCAGTCAATAAACACTTGTTGAATGAATGAAATAGTGAATTAGAGAGAAAAGCTGAAATCAGAGGATCTTGGGCATATCAGATTTGTGGTACTGTTATGCATAAAAGAAGAGAAGAGGCACGGAGCTGTAGGAGAAAAGGCTGTTTGGAGTCAGACAGATTTAGGTCAGATTCTGACACTCCATTTTGCCATGATCTTGTATATGATTTTGTATGTGTGTTAAACAGCTCATGACCTCAGTTACCTCATCTGTAGAATGGGAATAATATCTATCTCTCAGATTATAGTGAGGACTAAATGAGATCATTCATGTGAAAGCACCTAGTCTTCTGTTTATTAAATACACAACAGGTATTTAATACACAATGGGTATTTAATAAACATGCCTTCAGACTGATTTGAAGTGACCCCTCAGGTCCACAGATGTCTGAGGGCAGTATTTTTCCAGAAGGTATAAATGGGACTACTGGTGGCATGGGAGAATTTAGATGGCTTGTGAACATGGCTTTGAATAAGTCTGAATCAAAAAGTGAGAAACTTAACTGTTTTCTTAAAACGTTTAAGAAACTTTCTGATTAGGTGAAGAAGGAGACTCCATTTCTGTGCTTGTGGGCTCAGAACACCTCTCTCAGATATGCTAATCTTTAAAAAAACAAAAACAAAACAAAGAGGATACAGGAACTGCCACCAGCTATAATGTGATACAATTGCTTGCTTCTCACTTTGTTTTTTTTGTACTTTCTATTTATGAGCTAGTGATTCTGGCTTTCTACTTAGAATAGTGATATAAAGTATTCTCTTAAAATACACTTAAGAAGGTAAACTGGCTCCAAGAAGGAGAGAGAAAGAAGAAAGAAGGAACAGGGCAGCTCTATGCCATGGTGAGGATGTCCCATGAGGGAAGTGTGGGAAGAAGCCTTGGAGTTGGCGAGCATGTGTGCCACCTCCTGCCCCGAGGTCCTGTGCTGGTGGGGTGTCCATCACTAACGCCAGAGGCCTGAGATTTACTCTCTCTGTCCCTCACATGGCCCCGGAGCAAAACCCAAACCAATACTACCCAGAGGAGAATGAAGGTTCTGAAAACCAGCGGAAGGTCTCAGGCACCAAGAAGTCATTTCTGTCCTTTATTGAGCCCATCTTTGCATGAAATATTCCCTTGCTATCTCAATTTTCTTTTCTTTTTTAAAATATAAATTTATTTATTTTAATTGGAGGTTAATTACTTTACAATATTGTATTGGTTTTGCCATACATCAATATGAATCTGCCACAGGTATACATGTGTTCCCCATCTTGAACCCCCCTCCCTCTTCCCTCCCGGTACCATCCCTCTGGGTCGTCCCAGTGCACCAGCCCCAAGCATCCACTATCATGCATCGAACCTGGACTGGCGATTCATTTCATATATGATATTACACATGTTTCAATGCCATTCTCCCAAATCATCCCACCCTCGCCCTCTCCACAGAGTCCAAAAGTCCATTCTATACATCTGTGTCTCTTTTGCTGTCTTGCATACAGGGTTATCATTACCATCTTTCTAAATTCCATATATATGTATTAGTATACTGTATTAGTGTTTTTCTTTCTGGCTTACTTCACTCTGTATAATCGGCTCCAGTTTCATCCACCTCGTTAGAACTGATTCAAATGTATTCTTTTTAATGGCTGAGTAATACTCCATTGTGTATGTGTACCACAGCTTTCTTATCCATTCATCTGCTGATGGACATCTAGGCTGCTTCCATGTCCTGGCTATTATAAACAGTGCTGCAATGAACATTGGGGTACACGTGTCTCTTTCAATTCTGGTTCCTCGGTGTGTATGCCCAGCAGTGGGATTGCTGGGTCATAAGGCAGTTCTATTTCCAGTTTTTTAAGGAATCTCCACACTGTTCTACATAGTGGCTGTACTAGTTTGCATTCCCACCAACAGTTTAAGAGGGTTCCCTTTTCTCCACATCCTCTCCAGCATTTATTGCTTGTATATTTTTGGCTTGCAGCCATTCTGACTGGCTATGGTACCTCATTGTGGTAACTCATTGTGGTTTTGATTTGCATTTCTCTGATAATGAGTGATGTTGAGCATCTTTTCATGTGTTTGTTAGCCCTCTGTGTCTTTGGAGAAATGTCTATTTAGTTCTTTGGTCCATTTTTTTGATTGGGTGGTTTATTTTTCTGGAATTGAGTTGCAGGAGTTGCTTGTATATTTTTGAGATTAGTTGTTTGTCAGTTGCTTCATTTGCTATTATTTTCTCCCATTCTGAAGGCTGTCTTTTCACCTTGCTTATAGTTTCCTTTGTTGTGCAGAAGCTTTTAAGTTTAATTAGGTCCCATTTGTTTATTTTTGCTTTTATTTCCACTATTCTGAATAGCCAAAGCAATCTTGAGAAAGAAGAATGGAACTGGAGGAATCAACCTGCCTGACTTCAGGCTCTACTACAAAGCCACAATCATCAAGACAGTATGGTACTGGTACAAAGACAACATATAGATCAATGGAACAAAATAGAAAACCCAGAGATAAATCCATACACCTATGGACAACTTATCTTTGACAAAGGAGGCAAGAATATACAATGGATTAAAGACAATCTCTTTACCAAGTGGTGCTGGGGAAAAATGGTCAACCACTTGTAAAAGAATGAAACTAGAACACTTTCTAACACCATACACAAAAATAAACTCAAAATGGATTAAAGATCTAAATGTAAGACCAGACTCTATAAAACTCCTAGAAGAGAACATAGGCAAAACACTCTCTGACATAAATCACAACAGGATCCTCTGTATCTTTCTTTATTAGACTCTTCATCACCTGATATGTTCATTGTCCAATCTCTCCTTAGTGAACGTAAGCTCTCCAAGGAGGGAGATTTTCATGATCTTGTTCCATGCTGTACTCCATGCCTAGAACAGGCATGACACAGAGTAAGCAGTCAATAAACACTTGTTGAATGAATGAAATAGTGAATTAGAGAGAAAAGCTGAAATCAGAGGATCTTGGGCATATCAGATTTGTGGATACTGTTATGCATAAAAGAAGAGAAGAGGCACGGAGCTGTAGGAGAAAAGGCTGTTTGGAGTCAGACAGATTTAGGTCAGATTCTGACACTCCATTTTGCCATGATCTTGTATATGATTTTGTATGTGTGTTAAACAGCTCATGACCTCAGTTACCTCATCTGTAGAATGGGAATAATATCTATCTCTCAGATTATAGTGAGGACTAAATGAGATCATTCATGTGAAAGCACCTAGTCTTCTGTTTATTAAATACACAACAGGTATTTAATACACAATGGGTATTTAATAAACATGCCTTCAGACTGATTTGAAGTGACCCCTCAGGTCCACAGATGTCTGAGGGCAGTATTTTTCCAGAAGGTATAAATGGGACTACTGGTGGCATGGGAGAATTTAGATGGCTTGTGAACATGGCTTTGAATAAGTCTGAATCAAAAAGTGAGAAACTTAACTGTTTTCTTAAAACGTTTAAGAAACTTTCGATTAGGTGAAGAAGGAGACTCCATTTCTGTGCTTGTGGGCTCAGAACACCTCTCTCAGATATGCTAATCTTTAAAAAAACAAAAACAAAACAAAGAGGATACAGGAACTGCCACCAGCTATAATGTGATACAATTGCTTGCTTCTCACTTTGTTTTTTTTGTACTTTCTATTTATGAGCTAGTGATTCTGGCTTTCTACTTAGAATAGTGATATAAAGTATTCTCTTAAAATACACTTAAGAAGGTAAACTGGCTCCAAGAAGGAGAGAGAAAGAAGAAAGAAGGAACAGGGCAGCTCTATGCCATGGTGAGGATGTCCCATGAGGGAAGTGTGGGAAGAAGCCTTGGAGTTGGCGAGCATGTGTGCCACCTCCTGCCCCGAGGTCCTGTGCTGGTGGGGTGTCCATCACTAACGCCAGAGGCCTGAGATTTACTCTCTCTGTCCCTCACATGGCCCCGGAGCAAAACCCAAACCAATACTACCCAGAGGAGAATGAAGGTTCTGAAAACCAGCGGAAGGTCTCAGGCACCAAGAAGACGGAGTACACTGGGAACCAGGCTCAGGAGCGAGCCAGCCGGGGCTGGGCTTTGCCACTATGCACACTTACTATATCCTCTCTGAGCAGCAAGTTCTCTGTCCCTAAATGGGAGTAATAATAAGACCGATTCTTCCAGGGCTGTCCGAGCCTTAAAGTGCTTAGTCCAGTGCTGGGCAAATAGAAAGCCGTGGATCAAGTGCAGCTACAAAGATGATGACGCCTACTCTTGTATTACCATTGTCAGTATTATTATCATTAAAGAGTCAGTGATGGAAAAATAGGGAAGCAGGAAGGAGCAGCAGAGGACAGGCAGTGTTTACATCATGAGAGGTGATGGATGCTACAAGTTGGGGTGTGGGTGCTGGGGTGGAGAGAGACTGACTGAGAGACATTGAGAAAGGCAGATGGAAACTGACCCCTCCTAACTGGGCGATGAGTCCCAGCAATACAAGGCAGTGTCAAATGGGAGGACCTGGGGTTCAGGGAGTGGGAGAAGCAGCCACACTTGCTGAGCAGTGAGCCATGAGCCCTCCAGATGCTCGAGTTCTGCATCCTGAATTGGGCCCAGGGGAGAGGACCACTGTGCTGACCCTTCCTCCCTTGCCAGGGCTGCTCTGGCTCATTGGGGAGCAGCTGGGGGTGGGGTAGGGTGAACTGATGTAGTCCTAGCCCTCACAGCAGGCTGTGAGCTCACACATGTGCCCCCTCCAGGCCTGGCAAACAGGGTAGGTGCCTGGGTCAGGCCTGGTAAACAGGATAGGTGCCTGGGTTGGCTGCACCCTCCCTAGGTCTTTCCCTCCCACTCATTCCCTGGGGCTGGCTCTCCCGCCCAGCTCCCCTGATCCACACCCAGCTTTCTCAGCCCAGATGCTAACTGACACGCCCTGATGACCGCTCTGAGGGTCGCAGCCACTTCCTTCCCTGAGTCCCAGGCTCTCTGTGGCTGGAAGGCATGGCAGTGTCAGGCTCTCACCTGTAGGTGGCAGTATAGGAGAGAGATGAGAGAGATGAAGGCTGGCGAAGGTCACCTGCGCCCATCGTGGTGCCCCGGATTCAGGCTGGCTTACACCTAGGATGGGTCCTATTCCACTGGGCTCCTTACCCTCGCTCCCTTTTTTGACGTCCTGTCTGATTCCTCCCTCCTAAGTCCCCTCCACCCCACCACCTAGCTCCCCAGATGCCCCCACCCCCACCCTGCGCCCCAAATTCCTGGGGTTGGGAAATCAGAACATTTTGGCACCGACCTCATCCCATTTCTTCCTCCCTCCCTGATGCACGGACTCCCTCTCTGTTTCGACACAGACACTCAGACTCACAATTACAGCTCATTACCCTATCGGGTGGTTGGATCTGAGTCACTGTGGGGAGGGACCCTGAACCGCCCAGCCCTGCCACCTTCTCCCAAGCTACACTATAAGGAGTAGTGGCGTGGAGGAGGACTTTAGGAAGACAAGGGCATCTAGGGAGGGAGAGAGCAGGCTGCAGACCCAGAGGGAGGGCGAACAGAAGCCAGAAGGAAGGAGAGAAGGGAGAAGGGCCGACAGACATCAGGGAAGAAGCGACAAGTCCCGGAAAGGAACCTGGGTGGAAAGAAGACATTCAGGAGAGAGGAAGAGAGGCAGAGATGAAGCATAAGGGGTCTCTGGCCTGCCTCCTGCTGTTCCTGCTCCTGGGCAGTGGAGAGGCTAGCCCGCTGCAGAGTGGAGCAGAGAATGCTGGAGGAAAAGTTGGGGAAGCCATTATACACGGGGTTGGAGAGGGGGTGGGAGAGGCCTTGGGAGAAGCCGCCATCCAAGGAATCGAGAAGGCCATTGGCCAAGGGACTGGAGAGAAAGCGAGCTTGGGAATCAGGGAGGCCAGGGACCCCCACTTGGGGGATGCTCTTGCCCACAAGCTTAAGGAAGCGAGCCACACTCTTAAAAACACTGGGAGCGAGGCCGGCAGACAGGGTGAAAATATCATCGGACACGAAGTGGACCCTGCCCACAGCTCCTGGCAGGGGACGTCCGGCAGCAACGGAGCTTGGGTGAGTGGCTGGAAGGCCGCTGTGGAAATGGGAGGCTATGGGTAGCTGGGCTGAGGATCCCGGGAAGTAGTTGAAAGGAGGGATGCCTCCTCATGGGTGGTGATCCTTCCATGTAAGGCCTCCCTCCTCCACTGCCCAGGGTCTCTCTTCACCTGCCTCCCACCGTGTCCTGCTCTGGTTCCTTTCTCTCTGAGTTGCTCTGCCTGCTCTCCCCAACCCCAGAATGAGGAGGTCACACACACTCAGGGCAGCCATGTCGTTCTTGCAGGGACCCAATGGGCAGCCTCCATCTGGAGGCCATGGCATCCCTGGTTCTCAGGGCAGCTCTGGAGGCCCAGGGGACACCCAGGACCACGTGTTCTCTGGAGGCTCAGGTGGCAGCTTTGGAGCTAATGCTCAGGGAGGCTCCTGGGGCCAGGGAGGCCACAGAGGGCCATTCAACCCAGGGGCCAACTCTCAGGTAAAGTAACCATCAACCCTGATGCTTGCCCCCTCCCTCC
>SJXQ01010864.1:0-44017 GCA_006408695.1 Aepyceros melampus | reverse complement strand
ATGGCCACTTTTGGGGGAAAGAAGAAATAAGGGGGGGGGGGTGAAGCTGGGCAGCTGAGTTGGGGAGGGTGACAGACTGGAGGCACTGAGGTCCAGGGATGGGGGCTGGTACCAGCTGGAGTAGAGAGATGGAGACTGGGACTCTGGCGGCAATCAAGTCACAAAGCAAACCAAGCTCCATCAATTAAAGGCAGGCAGGGCACCTCAGAAAGGGGTCCTACCTGCCTGCTAATCTCCCGCACCCAGCTTTGTGGATTAAGTGGAGGTGTCTCAGGAACACCCCGAGTCTACCACAGAACCACACAAGCCAGTTTTTCTTGGGAGGAGTCCTCTTTTCTCCACCCTTTCCTCCTGCTGCCTACAGCGGATGTGGGCTTGGGCTTCGAACTCTGTCTCCGGCATGCCACTCTCCAACCTCTTTCTTGTCACCTGTACGTCTGTCTACCGTCCACCACCATGCTGGGACAGAGTGGGTTAACTGAGCCCCCCCAGGATGGAGAATGGGGCTGGCCTGTGGAGGACGGCAAGGGGCAGAGAGGCTTTGGGGAAGGTGATTTGCCATCAGGCTATCAATTAACCCCTTTCTCTTCTTGGCTTTCCAGGAAGAAACCACCATTGGTAATTATGCAGCCGGACCCGAGGTAAAGCACCTGTTTTCGCCATCTGACTATGAGTTTGTCCTCTATCTCTTCAATGTTCTTCAGTAACTTTCTTAACACCCTGCTTCTTTGCCTAGGCCTTTAATGCCCAGTTCCTGAACCTTGACAAGTTGCGAGCAGTAAGTTTCATTCTCTAGAGCGGCCTCCACAAACACTCCCATCCTCAAGGAGATTGATGCCTGGGTGGAGAGCTTGCAGGGTTTCCTCGGTCCCTCACTCTTCCCAGAGGGCCAGGGGCTAAGCTCTGTCCTTCCCTGGAAGTGACCCTCTTCTGGTCTCTTTCTCTCTCTGCAAAGGCTTTCAAGAACGATGATTTCCTGAACTGGCACGCTCTCTTTGAGGTAAGAGCTTGGGTGCCCTTTCCTCCTGATTGTTTCCCCGAGTAGGGGCAACGCATCCTGGTCTAGCCCTTTTGGTGCTTTCCTGGGTTCCAGGAGGGAGTAACTGTCCCGCTGGAATGCTGCCCAGCTAAAGAAAGTTTCCCTGGGAGGCTGTCGTGGCCACACTTTGTTTTCCTAATGTGACCCACAAAGACAACCCCTGAAAATTAAGAACTTAATCAGTCAAGGGTTTATTCAAATCCCTTCATCCTCCAGGAAGAAAATGAGGTCGTAAGTTGAGTGACTTACCTAAATTTAGAAGGCTAAAGCCAAGGACTTCCCTGGTGGTCTGGTGGGGCCCGGGTTAGGGTTAGGGTTAAGGGTTTGATCCTTGGTCAGGGAACTAGATCCCACATGCCACAACTAAGACCCAGCATAGCCAAATAACTAAATAAAAATAAATATTAAAAAAAAAAAAAGAAAGCTAAGTCCGTGGCAGAACTGAAAGTAGAGCCTGTGGTGCGTGATCCTGTACATACTATGTGCCCTCAGGCAAATGTCTTCAGTTCTCTGAGCCTCAGTTTCCTCATCTGTGAAGTGGGTATGATGTCAGTACTGAAATCAAAAGATTGCTGCAAAGACCAAGTGAAATCATGCCTGTAAAGTAGTCTGTGCAAGGCAAGCACAGAATACAGGCTCAGAAAATGTTCATTCTTACTGTATTTATAAGACAATGACACCATCACCACTTCAGAGAACTCTTCAGCAAGAGCTTACAGATCCGTGTTCACCTGACCTGTAACACATCACTCTCATTCTCATTTTCTGTCTTAGTCTATCAAAAGGAAACTGCCTTTCCTCAACTGGGATGCCTTTCCTAAGGTAAGAGGAGGTGGGCATTGGGAGAGAAAGGAGGCTGGGGGCGAGGGAAAAAGCAGAGGATCTGAGCAGGAGAGTAAGGAAAGTGAAAGCGGGCTAAACGTTCTTCTGACCAAAGCTAAGTCAGACAGGGAAAGACAAATATCACATGATATCACTTATATGAGATATCTAAAAAAAAGCTACAATGACCTATCTACAAAACAAAAACAGAGTTGCTGATATGGAAAATAAACTTATGATTGCCGGCGGGTAAGGGAGGGGAGGGATAAATTGGGAGATTGGGACTAACATATACGCACTGCTACAAATGAAATAGGTAGATAATAAAGACCTAGTGTATAGCGCAGGGAACTCCACTCAGTACTCTATAATGGCCTCTATGGGAAAAGAATCTAAAAAAAAAGTGCGTGTATGTATAACAGATTCACTTTGCTGTACACCGGAAACTAATACAACGTTGTAAATCAACTATACCACAATAAAAATTTAAACAACAACAACAACAAAATAAGTCTAAGGGAAATTGCAGCCACTATGACTCAGAGGAGAATAGGAACTTAGGCCAGGGCAGGGAGTCCTCTCTGTCAGAACCCCAGCCTATCCTGGACTTCCTTAGGATCCTGGCTTCCCGTGTCCCAGGGTCTCCAATCTGACTGTACCCTCTCTCTCTCAGCTGAAAGGATTGAGGAGCGCAACTCCTGATGCCCAGTGACCCGGAGACCCAGCGCTGCTGGTGCCACTGAAGGAGTGGGCTACTGACCACCATCCTATGATCACCCTTTGCTGCCTCAGTAACTCCAATAAAACGTGTTCCAAACAAACAGCTCCTGCATCTGCATCTCTGTCCTTATCTTACTGGGCTCTCAAAAGGAATTAAGATGGAGTGGGATCCAAGGCTGGTAGGCAGAAATTTTGACTTTTGAGAGGATAGTGAGTAGAAAGGGCTTCCCAGGTGATGCTAGTGGTAAAGAACCCATCCGCCAAGGCAGAAGATGCTGGAGATGTGGGTTCGATCCCTGGGTCTGGAAGATCCCCTGGAAGAGGGCATGGCAACCCACTCCAGTATTCTTGCCTGGAGAATCCCTTGGAAAGAGAAGCCTGGCAGGCTACAGTCCCTGGGTCTCAAAGAGTTGGACATGACTGAGTGTGCGTGTGCACACACACGTACACACACAGAGTAAGTAGAGAGGGTAGTAAGTAGTGAGTAGGATGAAGTGGGAAGGGCATATCAGGCTGGCAAGAGACCCCCTGTGTCTTAGCTCCTTAGCCCTGGCTGACATCCTTGAGGAGCATGAAGTGATGAGCAGCTTGGTAAGATTCCCAAGGAAACTAAGCTGCCCTCTGGACATCTGGCACCATGCCTGACCTGCCTTCTGAGAACCTGAGTCCTCTGGTGGTGGTGATTTGGTATAACAGAGCTATCTGGGATTCTGGGCTCAGGACCCAGCTTGAATCATAAAAGCCAATCTGAAATCCCTTCTTAAAAATTAGTTAGGTTATAGCTTTTCCAGTAAGCAGCCTGAAAGTGAAAGTGAAGTCGCTCAGTTGTGTCCGACTCTTTGCAACCCCATGGACTGTAGCCTACCAGGCTCCTCCATCCATGGCATTTTCCAGGCAAGAGTACTAGAGTGAGTTGCCATTTCCTTCTCCAGGAGATCTTCCCAACCCAGGGATCGAACCCAGGTCTCCCGCATTGCAGACAGACGCTTTACTGCCTGAGCCATCAGGGAAGCCTGAGGTGATGTCTAAAAATGGTGTGTTATTCACTTGACCCAGAAAACCCCACAGGATCCTTACTGAAAAAGAACAAATTGTTCCTAAACCAGAAGAGGAGGTTGCACAGAAGCAAACGATATCCCGTAAGAAACTGCAGAAACAAAAACTTATGGCCCAGGAATAAATGTCGCAAAAAAAAAAAAAAAATGCAAATAAAAGTAAAAAAAAAATTAGGTAGGTTATAAATAAAGAAAACTAGTGGTGTGAGCCTGGGCCATTTTAAGCCTCCTCTCTTTATCTGTGAAATGAGTGTGGAAATAAACAAGAATGATAATAACTACCTTGAAGTGTTGTTATGAAGGTCAAACGAGATAAGGTATGTAAAACCCTTTGCACAGGGCCAGGCATATAGTAAACCCTCAACAGTTGCTTGTTTTCTCCACTTCCCTCCCCCACAACCTTGGGAACTGCAGGAAAGACCCAGATCATTATTTACTCACTCACTCACCCACCTCCCACCCACTCATCCAGCCATCCACCCATTTACCGCAAAGGTCTAGAAGTATGGAATGGGTTCAGTTTCGGTTCCGGCAGACATACTCTGTCTGGAATCTGCGTGCTCTGTGTGGCTGCTGTATGTACTTAAACTGTTGAATTAGTTGGGGTTATTTCTGGTTTCTCTTGAAAACTGGGAAAATGAGACAACAAGGGACCCTCAGTTGGCTTAAATCCAAGTAACAGCTGCCGTCTTTACATAGGACATGGTCTCAGCTAAGCTCCACGTGGCAAATTTCACTTATTTACATTGCCTTTTGGCTCTTACGAGCAACTGAACTTGCAAACTGTGGTCTGTAGTTTACTTGAAGAAGTAGACTACAAAGGGAAATTAAACTTGTGTAGGGGGGGAGGAAAACCTTCCCTGTACACTCTTAAGTTCTGTGGCTGGCCTAATAACTAAATGGACATGAGACAGGTTAACAGGAGAAAGGCATAAACATTTAATTTGTTTTTACATATACACAGGTATCTTCAGATGGAAAATGAAAACCTGAAGTCGTTAGGTCCTAAAGATTATACGGTACACACCTTTCAACAAAAAGAATGATAAATTGTAGGGATGTGACAAAGCACAGGGGCTTGTAATAGGGGCAATAAATTGTGGGACAGTGACTAGGAAGTATGTGAAGGGAACTGGTGGAAGATAAGGGTTATTTTAGTATGTTTGTTTATACAGACTGGAGTCAACTCCCAGTCTCTGATGATAAGAATGTTCTTCTCTTCCTGGTACAGGGAGGATACCTTTCTCAAGGAAAAATTTACAACTCGTTAGGTGTGTATGGGGGATGTCACAGAGTCCTTCCTGTTATCTGCTGTTTAATAAGTGTTCTCAGCTCAAAATAATCAATAATTGATCATCAAAGCAGAATATTTGAACATGGCATGTTCTGAACCCCTTCACTTGGTTCCTGCTTCCAAGGAGCTTAAAATCTAGATGAGAAAGATGTGTAAATGTTGTTTATACCTGTTCTTCTATTGACACGCACACACAAACAAACAAGAAGCAACTTATAAAGAGGATCATTAATGGGAAAGCAAAAATGGAAAACTGGTTAAATGCCACAGTCAAGTAAAATACTTGGCAAAGATTGAATGCTCATAAATTGGGTGATAGGAAATGGAGTAGAGGAAGAAGAAGGGGACGTCCTTAAGCTATATTTATTGAGTGAGTAGGTTTTAGAGAAGGAGACAAGCTGTCATTACATAGAAGGCAGGAGTGTCTTTGAGATAAAGCAGTTCTCAAAGTGTAGGTCTGGGATCAGCAGCATCGGCACCACATGAGAATTTACAAGAGGCACAAATTCTTGGGCCTTGCCCCAGGTCTACTATATCAGAAAGTGGGGGTGGAACCCAGAAATTCATGTTTTAACAAGCTCTTTCGGTGATTCTAATGGCTTGAGAACCACTGAGAAAGGAAAACCAGAGAATGATTAATGCAAAATTCAGGATAGTAGTCACCTCGTAGGTAGAGAGACCATCATGTGACAGGGAAGGGATACATGGAGGCAGTAGGAAGTGACAGAGGCTTCTATTATTAATGTTTTTATTTTTTCCTTGAATATACTGGAGGGGAGGAAAAATAAACCTTTTCCTTCTACTCTTCCAGATTCTTGACTGGGTCTCTGTAACAAAAGAAAAGCATACACATGTATCTAGTGTAAGTTTTATGTGACATGGGAGCCTTCACAAATAAATGAAAGTCTGAAGAAGCAGTCAGGCTTGTCTGTTTCTGTGCTAGGTTTGATGAAGAGTGGGCAGTCATGGTGAAACGGGATAGGACAAATGGGATATGAGCTCAGTAAACTGGGGAAACTTAGGTGTGTTCAGTAATATTCCTATTGCAGGTCCCTCCATCTTGGAGGCAAGCATGTTCTTTTCCCTTGGGTGGAGGGAGGGCACTTCACACATGAGGGTCTTGTGACCTGCTTCTAGGGAAGGTCAGAGAGTCCTTCCTGCATCTATTTTCTTGGATTCCTTCAGCTTGAAATATTCAATATCTAAGGCAGTGTATTTGGGGATAGTGCATACTGAACCCCACCAATAATACACATTTATGTATTCAGTATTGCACAATAACATTTGAGGTGACCGAAAAGTTCATTCAGGGTTTCCCGAGGATGGCATGGAAAAACCCGAACGAACTTTTCGGACAACTCAATATTTTATTAACACAAGAGTAATCTGTGAGTGCTGAGGGGTTACAGAGTTAAGAAACAATTTATGAGTCTAGGCAGAGAAGGCAATGGCACCCCACTCCAGTACTCTTGCCTGGAAAATCCCATGGACGGAGGAACCTGGTGGGCTGCAGTCGATGGGGTCGCTAAGAGTTGGACACAACTGAGTGACTTCACTTTCAATTTCCACTTTCCTGCATTGGAGAAGGAAATGGCAACCCACTCCAGGGTTCTTACCTGGAGAATCCCAGGGACAGGGGAGCCTGGTGGGCTGCCATCTATGGGGTTGCACAGAGTCGGACATAATTGAAGCGACTTAGCAGCAGCAGCAGCATGAGTCTAGGAAGACTGGACTCTGAAGGGGAAAAAAAAAATGCAGACATGCTTTCGTAAATGGGTAATGTATGTACTCTGCTGCTGCTGCTGCTGCTGCTAAGTCGCTTCAGTCATGTTCGACTCTGGAGTGGATAATATATAGAATAATCTCTAAGATATAGTAAAATGGAAAAATAAAGTGGCAGAGCAGGGAATAGTATGTTAAAAAAAAACGATGGTCACTCTTGTATGTATAAAGTAGGACTTCCCAGGTGGCACTAGCGGTAAAGAACCTACCTGCCAATGAAGACAGATGCAAGGGATACCTGCAGGGTTTGATCCCTGGGTCGAGAAGATCCCTGGAAAGAGGGCACAACAACCACTTCAGTATTCTTGCCTGGAGAATCCCATGGACAGAGGAGCCTGGCAGGCTGCAGCCCACAGGGTCTCACAGAATCGGACTCAACTGAAAGGACTCAGCATGCATGCATGCATAAAGTACTTTTAGAATAAAATTCAAGAAGTAACAGGATCATCTTTGGGGGCTGATGTACTTTCACTGTGTACCCTTTTGGATTTTATGAAAATAATTTTTTTGTACCATATGTACTATTATATATTCAAAAAGATAAATTTAAAAGACTCTAATAAAACAAATAAACCCACCAAAAAACCTTCTGCATTTTAAGGTATTAGGGCCTAGCCCATGAACTAGTAAGCACTTCTTACTGAGTGAATGAAATTTCCCACACATTCACCATACCCTTTTGCTACTCAAAGTGTGCTCCTTGGACCAGCAGCATTGGTACCACTTGGTGCTTATGAGGAAGCAGAATCTCAGCCCATCCCAGAGCCAGTGAATCAGAATATGCATTTTAACAAAGACTCTGCTCCCCTCCCCACTGCCGTTCCATTCCATTCAGTGGCTCAGTCGTGTCCGACTCTTTGTGACCCCATGAATCGCAGCACGCCAGGCCTCCCTGTCCATCACCAACTCCTGGAGTTCACCCAGACTCACGTCCATTGAGTCCATGATGCCCTCCAGCCATCTCATCCTCTGTCGTCCCCTTCTCCTCCTGCCCCCAATCCCTCCCAGCATCAGGGTCTTTTCCAATGAGTCAACTCTTCGCATGAGGTGATCAAAGTACTGGAGCTTCAGTTTTAGCGTCATTCCTTCCAAAGAAATCCCAGAGTTGATCTCCTTCAGAATGGACTGGTTGGATCTCCTTGCAGTCCAAGGGACTCTCAAGAGTCTTCTCCAACACCACAGTTCAAAAGCATCAATTCTTCAGTGCTCAGCCTTCTTCACAGTCCAACTCTCACATCCATACATGACCGCAGGAAAAACCATAGCCTTGACTAGACGGACCTTAGTCGGCATAGTGTCTCTGCTTTTGAATATACTATCTAGGTTGGTCATAACTTTTCTTCCAAGGAGTAAGCATCTTTTAATTTCATGGCTGCAGTCTCCCCACTGCAGCTCCCCATAAAATTCAAACGAGGGCACCACAAAGTTTGAGAAACACTGCCTGAGGCATTATGCTAAGTGCTGGCAGAATGCCGTCAAGGAGCTTCTAACCCAGTGGAAGATAAAGAGAAAGTGGTAGAAAGCCCTGGATCCCGTTAGAAAAGGTGTGCTTAAATTCAGAAGGGAGAAATTTCTTTTGAGTTAGGGTAAAAAAAAACTAGGGGAAATAACTTTGGAGCTAGGCATTGAAGAATTCATAATAGGGTTAAAAAAGACCAACAAACTCATCTGTAAATTTTAGAGGCTGCTTGGGAACCAAATTCATTATTCTGAAAACTGCTAAATAAAGGGAATGAACCAAGTATTTATTCTCTTTCCTGTAGGAAATGTACCTCTGGGCAAACAAATAGTTTTTCTTTACACAAGAATTTGAAGCTAATAAATGCAGAAGGATGAACAGAATTAGAGTATCACCATTTTGCAAAACTTAATAAAACAATGGGTCTAGGCTAGCATCAGTGACTGCTAAAGCCATCAGGTGAAACATGGCAGGGAACTTGAGAAGGCTGGACCAGGCTGACAATCTGTGGACTCATGGATCTATCCAAATACTACAAGAAAGATGAGGAGACCTGATTCAAGAGAAAAGACAGATCACCATCTATGAAGTATTCTTGCCAACAGTCAACTTCAAATCAAATTAAAACTCTAGCATCCATTGTAGCTCTCACTACCAGTCTGCAAGAAAAAAAAGTATAGAAGAACCTGGTAAAGGATTCCAGGGAGAGGAAGTCAAAAAAATCTCTTGGGATTTCCCATGTTTCTTCAAGGAAAACATAGGAAAGGGACTTTCCCTGTACAACAATGTAAATGAGCTTTATGTATGCATATAACCCCTCCCTCGTGAGCCTGCCTCCCACGCACACCCCGTCCCACTGGTAGGTCATCACAGAGCATTGAGTTGAGCTCCTGTGATATACAGCAGCTTCCCACTGGCTATCTATTTTACACATGGCAGTGTAAATATGTCAATGTTACTCTCTTAATTCATTGCACTCTCTCCTTCCCCAACTGTGTCCACAAATCAATCCTCTACGTCTGTGTCTTATTTCTGTCCTGCAAACAGGTTCATTAGCATTTTTTAAAGTGTATTTTTGTACTTTTGGAGCAAGGAGGAGGACTGTGGAGGGTTCCCCCAGTGGGCAGAGCATAAACGCAGAACTGGTAGAGCAGGACATTGGACTGAGGTTGTGTAATACAGTGTAGGTGCTGAAGGCTGGAAATGCAGGTCGGGTCAGATGATGGAGGGCCATGAATACGAGGCTGAGAAATTTCCACTTCATTCCAGGGTCAGTGAAGAGATTCCTGCAACAAACATAGCTACAACTGCAACAACAGCCACTCTAATTTGGTTCTTATCACAAGCCAGGCTTCATGACAAGTGTTTTGCATATATTGTCCCAGTTGATCCACATAACAAAGCTATTAGGTTGGTATCATTATCCCCATCTTGCAAATGAAGAAACTGAATCTCAGAGAGATGAGTAATTTGTTTCAGCTCCCACAGCCTAAAAGGAGCCAGAATTAAACTGGCATGGACCTATGACGTTATTCTCACTTTAACTGGAGTTGTACATTTATTTGTTTTACAGACTGGGGTTCTATATAACCTTTCCCCAGATAAAATGCTTCCTTTCACAAAAAATGTTTAGAAATCACTGCTGAGCATGATGGACAGCTGCTGGAGGCATTTAAGGCTTATAACCCACTCCAGTGTTCTTGCCTGGAGAGTTCCAGGGACAGAAGAGCCTGGTGGGCTGCCATCTCTGGGGTCGCACAGAGCCGAACACGACTGAAGCGACTTAGCAGCAGCAGCAGCAACCTGGTGATTAGAACACGTGCTTTAACATCAGTCAGACCTGGTTTCAAGGGCTTCCCAGGTGGCACAGCAGTAAAGAATCCACTTGCCAATGCAGGAGACACGAGAGATGCAGATTCCATCCCTGGGTCAGGAAGATCCTCTGGAGGAGGAAATGGCAACCCATTCCAGTATTCTTGCCTGGAAAGTTCCACAAACAGAGGAGCCTGGTGGGCTCTAGTCCACGGAGTAGCAGAGTCAGACACAACTGGTGACTGAGAACATACACACCACTTCACTAGCCATGTGACCTCTGGGTGGCCACCTGCTGGGGCCTCAGTTTTACCATCTGTAAAGTGAGAATAATACCAGTACTTCATAGGAGTTAAGAAACACTCAATAAATATTAGTCTAACATTCATAATAACAGGGCTTCCCTGGTGGCTCAGACGGTAAAGTGTCTGCCTACAGTGTGGGAGACCCGGGTTCAGTTCCTGGGTTGGGAAGATCCCCTGGAGAAGGAAATGGCAATCCACTCCAGCACTCTTGCCTGGAAAATCCCATGGATGGAGGAGCCTGATAGGCTATAGTCCGTGGAGTCGCAAAGAGTCGGACACGACTGAGCGACTTCACTTTACTTCACTTCATGATAACAAAGGGTAGCTGTTATCATTATGCTCTGTAACGCCAGTCAGGTTATGACCCAGACACAGTTAGAGAGCTAGCATTCACAACAGCACCCATTTGCTCTTTCCTAACAGATGAAGAAACTGCTGCTCAGAGAGGTGACGTGACTTTCCCAAAGGCACCCAGAGAGGAAGCAGCAAAGCCATGCTTTGAACCCAGGTTCTGCTAGAGTCTCTTCCTGGTGGCTCAGATGGTAAAGAATCTGCCTGCAATGCAGGAGACAGGGGTTCAATTCCTGTGTTGGGAAGATCTCCAGGAGAAGGAAATAGCAACCGACTTCAGTATTCCTGCCTAGAGAATTTCACAGACAAAGGAGCCTAGAGGGCTATATAGGCCATGGGGCTGCAAAGAGTTGGACGTGACTGAGTGACTAACACTTTCCGTTAGACTCCAAAGCCTTAGAGCTTTTAATGATTTTAATTTCCTGTCAATGAGACACAAAGAGAGCACCTACCACATGTAAGATATTGTGTTAGTACTTTATGTTCATGATCTTATTTAATTCTTGCAATTCAGTGAAGTGGGTACTATGATTGAGTCTGCTTTATACACAGGAAAATAAAACTCAAAGGGGCAAATCATGGCTGGGTTTAACTTGCTGTCAGGAAGTTTCTCGTCAGACTCCTGACTGATAAAACCAGGACTGAAGTACAAAGTTGTAGATGCGTCACGTGTGTGCCAGCAACTGCTGTCCTAGTATACACTAGCAACGCGCACCTCTAGGCAAAGAGGCAGGTATCCGGATTCTCACAGCAGCAATGCTCATGATAGCTCAACAGTGGAAATCACCGAAATGTCCATCAACAAGAGAATGGAGGCATAAAGTATGGTGTGTCCATCAGGTCGAACGGTAGGTACCCAGAAGTGAGAATGAGACAGAAATACATAAATCAACCAGGCTGAGGTTAACTGAAAAATGCATGGTGCTTAATAACATATTTTATTTACCCTTATACCTCCAAAATAGTATCTTTTCTTTTTAGAAATAATTTTATCTATTTAGGCTGTGCTGGGTCTTCGCTGCTGTGCGGGTTTTGCTCTAGTGGTGAGCAGCGGCTACTCCCTACTTGCAGCGCAGGGGTTTCTCTTATTGTGGAGCACAGGCTCTAGGGCGGGTAGGCATCAGTAGCTGTGGCTCGTGGGCTCAGTAGTTGTGGTTCCCGGGCTCTTGAGCACAGGCTCAATAGCTGTGGTGCATGTGCTTGGCTCTTCTGCAGCATGTGGAATCTTCTTGAACCAGGGATCAAACCTGTGTATCCTGCACTGGCAGGCGGATTCTTTACCACCGAGACACCAGGGAAGCCCCTAAATATTATCTTTTCAACATGTAGCACTGGTCACATTTCAAACGATCAGGAACTACATGTGGGTAGGGGCTACCATACTGGCCAGTGCAGATCCAGAAGACAATAAACATATAAAACAGATATAATTTGAAAAATTTTAAATTGTTATTACCACACTAATTTTCCAAATGCCAGACATCCTCACATTCAAATGCAAATCCAAGACATACTCCTAGATCAAACTTATTATAGTGTTACCTTTGCCATTTCTCTTCTAGGATCTTGGCAATGGTTTTATGCTATGTTATTTGAAAATCATAAGGAACCCAATTGACTTTAATAGGCTGAATCACAGTCCATGGGGCTAGTCTATAAATAATCAGTCAGGAGTAAATGTATATTTAGAGAAGAATTCAAGAAGAAACAGACTTTCTTGAGGTGAACTTTCAAACTAGAGAAGAAAAAAGATATTAGGCAATCCAAGTGACTGTGCACAAGCCCTGGTATCCTTGTCTTTTGAAGTAAAATGCTGATGCAAGAGTTAATGTTTGGGAAAAGTGAAGATGTAGAAACAAAGAACAGTTGTTGGGCTAGGGAACTGGTAACAGTTTAGACTGTAACTCTGCCCCATAACAGAAATACCAACTCCCAGTTCCCTGAAAGATACAGATAAAGATAAAGATACACAAAATCCTAAGTTGTTTTTACAGGAAGCAGACCCCCTCCAGATGACAACTGCTGACCTCAAGACCATAGACCCTGGACTGGTTGAAACCAGAAGGTTGATGATGCTTGAGACTTCACCTTGATGTCAACCAACCCAAGAGTAGTCCATGAGATGATCACGCCCTGCTCCCTGAACACTAGAAAATTCCTTAGTACCCACTCCAGGGTGGGTCACATGGTCTCCAGGGCTTTAGTCCTCTTTGGGCCCCTTTGCCTGGCAAAGCAATAAAAGCTACTCTTTTCTGCTTCATCCAAACTCTATCTTTGCATTTCTGTTTGGCACTGGTGAGCAGAAGCTGAATTTCAGTTACACAAACAAGGGACCATTGATTGAGAATACTTTATTGTCTAAAAAATCCAGAACATGTTCTAACCCTAAAAACTATCACTGTGTACATCTTGCGTGGGGAGGGGTAATACAAATAAGTAAAGAAACCTAATTCAGAAGGGAAAAATCAAAGTATAAAGCCTTTTGTTAAATAAATATTGACAAGAAAAAGAAAAATGCAAGTTGCAAAATAATACCTGTAGTGTGAAGCCATTAATATAAAGCCTAAAAACATGCAAAGCAATACTGTATGTTTATGGGTACATCTACTTACAGTAAAAGCGCAAATACTGGTGGGAAGGATTTTCATCACTTGAGGATTCTGTTACCTCTGGGAATAGAAGAAAATAGGATCAAGAAAGGTCCAATCAGGCTTCAGCTCTGCCTATAATGTTTTAGATATTAAAACAAGACTGAAGCAAGTAGGTAAGAGGGATGAAGCTGAGGGACACGTACATCAGGCTTTGTTAGTATAGTTTCTCATATTTTTATGTCTGTTTGGGATATTTCATAATAAAATATTATAAAACAACAATAAAGACACATTAATTTCAATCTGCCCCAAGCCATTCTGCCATGAAGGAGTTCTGCGGCTGACCCCATACTCCTCAAGCCTTCTCCTAGATACAGTGGTTTTACATACTGGTTTCCTCCATTACAACCCCCCACAACAATGGCACTGTGGGAGGCAGCCCAAGAACTTCAACAGATGAAATATCTTCAGAGGCTTCTGAGATTTGAACACAACATGCCACCCTTGACAACTATCCTATTAAGACTCCCACTGCAATTCCTGACACCCAACAGATAAACCTATGACAACATTCCTGGGTGCTCCTCCCCCAAACCAATGACAATCCAAACAAATAAAAAGCCCCCAGTCCTCTCCCAGTAACACACCCCTCCCATTCCTCATATGAACCTAAGTCTCCCAGACTGGCGACTGGAGTAGTGCTCCTCAGCGCCCCCTACTGCAGTTGACTGCTATCACGTCTGCCCTCCTACCAGACCCTGCCTCATCATGGATACACGGTCACCTCCCAGGAGCCCTGTAAACTCCTTCTCTTACATTAAATCAGATCATGTCATCTTTCCAACTTTGACTCTTCAATGATTTCCCATTACTTTCAGAATAAACCCTATGGACTTTACTAGGGGCCTCATCTCCTACCTCCCCAATTTCCCTTCTCACTCTGATCCAGCCACCCAGCCCCTCTGGAGCTCCTCGGGACTGGCCTAGCTGATCCCTCTGCCACGTGACTTATTCCCCACTTCCCTTGCTCCCTCATCTCATTCAACTTTCTTGAGATAACACCTCTCTGTGAGACCTTCCAGTCTGATCACCTCACTTAAAGAGTCATCTATCCTTTTGATCTTCCAATTCTGCTACATATTTTGTTATAGTATTTATCACTACCAGAAACATCTCTATTAATTTGTTATCTTTATAATACTCACTGCACTCTCCAATGCAGCTATCCACTGTCCACATGTAACTACAGAGCCTTTGAAATGTGACTAGTCCTGAGATATGGGGCAATGTAAAACACATACATTGAATTTTAAAGACATTACAAAAAAAAAAAGAATATAAATATTTCACTTATATTTTGACTTTATATGTTGGAATATTTTGGATATATTGGGCTACACAAAAGACATTAATATTTATTTCACTTGTCTTACTTTTTCAAAATCTGGCTATTGGAAACTTTTAAATTACATATGTGGCTCACATTCTGTTTCTTAAATAAGGCTAGAAGAAGGTCAGTCCCATGAAGCCAAGAACTCTTTTGCTCACCATTGTATCCCTCTCACATAGTGCCTGGCACAGAGAAAGTACTCAATAAACACTTGTGAATTGAATGAAGGATGAGTCTCCTTGTCCATGCCTAAGCTTTCATTTGATCAAGCCTCCTTCTGAGTCTGCTGAACAATTATTTCTCTTCACACGTTCCCTCTGAGAACTCCCTCTCCAAGGCCCCACACCATCCTGGCCCTACAGTAAAGGCCTCAACACCTGCCACAGCATGAACCTCCCTATAAATACTACTCTTTCACTCTCTCTCTAACAGGTGAGGAAACCCACCTTAATATTCCCCAATCCCAGGACTTCCCTGGTGGTCCAGTGGTTACAATGCGCTCCCAATGCAAGGGGCCCAGGTTCAGTCCCTTATCAGGGAACTAGACCCCACATGTCACAACTAAGACTTTGCATGACACAACTAAATATTGTGCATGCTAAAACTAAAAATCCCATGTGCCATAATGAAGACTGAAAATCCAGAGTGTTGCAACTAAGTCCTGGCAAAGCCAAAAAAAAAAAAAAGTCCCCCAGTGTTTCTCATGTGATCTCTGCATTCCTTAAATAATGTGTAGTCATGGGTCACTGTGATCATCTCAACCAGAAACCTCCCCCTGCTCCGACCCCACCATGACAAACCTTTCTCCCTATACATAGCACTCCTCATCACACTCTTTCCCAGTGTAGCACCAGGGATCAACGTCCATCTAGAGTTGGTGGCCTGATGAAAAGAACCCTCAAGACTTCCGATCATCACAGATCCCCCTTATGCTCAGGATAATCTTCCTCACTAATTCCTTACAGAACATCTGGGACTCCTCCCCTATGGAAGCAGGAGCCAGGAAAACGAACTTTTGACTCCCTAAATTACCTCCAAATCAGATTATTCAGAATTACAGAGACAGGCTGACTAGATTAAGAAATCAAGGTCTCATTCACCATACAACTTAAAAACAGTGTCCCATTACCAGGCCAACTTGTTATTTCTTATAAATCAAATTGTCTGCACTATCATACTGTCCAAGATGTATTTTTATATTCTATAGTTCATTCAATGTAAATCTTTATGACATGGCAAGATTTTGGAAACACATTTTACTTTGGCTTTGATTCATTTTTCAATACACCCCAGAGAAGGGCTTCCCAGGTCGTGCTAGTGGTAAAGAATCTGCCTGCCAGTGCAGGAGATGCAAGAGACACGAGTTTGATCCCAGGTTGGGAAGATCCCCTGGGGAAGGGAATGGCTACCCATTCAAATATTCTTGCCTGGAAAATTCCTCAGACAGAAGAGCCTGGTGGGCTATAGTCCATGGGGTCACAAAGAGTTGGACACGACTGAGTAGCAATGCCCACCAACCAATCATACCACAGAGAAAGCTCCCAAGATCTCTTCTGATCTGAGAGAAGCCCAGTCCAGCTCCCTCCCTGCAAAGAACCTGCCCAGGAATAAGCCCTCCTCCCCTCCAGGCCCAAACTTGCAGTTCTTACTGTTCCCAGTGGAAAAGTCAATGTCCTGTTCTGACTTGGCTTCAAACACCAACGCTAACTCCTCTTCTGGCTGCCCCAGCTCCTGGCCAGGGCAGGATTCCAAGTGTCAAGAAAAGGACACCTCAGGCTGTTTCCTTTCCCTTCTCATGTACTTCTGGTGGAAGCTACCCTGCGCATGCTCCTTGACTCTGGTGCCCCTTCCTCTGCTCTTCCCAGCCCACTTCCGGTTAAGACCCTGCTGCTGACCACTTACCACACCTGTTTCTGACTTTCAGGCTTCAGACTGCATCCCCACTTCTCACTTGAAGGGCACTGGCACACTGAGAGAGGTACACAAAAGGCAGGAAAGCTGAGACATAGTCTGAAGGACATTGAGGCCCAGTTCTGAAGTGTGAACTTTCCAATCCCCAAATTTTGAGGGAAGAGCTGAGGTCTTCAGAACCCAGAAGGCAGAGTGGAAGGATGGAAGAGGAGTACTAAATATATATATATATATTTCTCTGTTTTAAAAACAATGACATGCTGAGATAATATATTTTGAACATGTTGAGTTAAATAAAAATATTGTTAATGTTAATTCTTTTTTCTTCTTTACTTCTTATAATGTGGCTATTAAGAATTAAAAATGGCTTACATTGTATTTCTGTTGCACAGTGCTGGAGTTGAGAGAAGGAAACATTGCAAAACTTCTAGCCCAGTGACTGACAAACCATAAATAGCTGATAAATTTTCCAAGGGCTTCCCTGGTGGCTCAGATAGTAAAGAAACTGCCTGAAATGCAGGAGACCTCGGTTCAATTCCTAGGTCAGGAAGATCCCCTGGAGAAGGAAAAGGCAACCCAATACTGGAGTATTCTTGCCTGGAGAATTCCATGGTGGGATACAGTCCATGGAGTCTCTAGGAATTGGACACAACTGAGTGACTAACAAGTTCTCTAAACACACTTGTAAACACATTGCTTCCCTGTGAAAAGTTTTCTCTTGGTTATTGAGTATGCAGCCATGAAGAAATAGAACTGCCCTGGAGTGCTCAGCTCTAACTGGGGAGACACTCAATAGGTAAGTGAACACAGAAAGAAGACAGTTTCAGATGACGATAAATACACCTGGAAAAGAAACAAAATGGGACAGAGACTACAGCAGGAATTGGCAGTGTCTCTTTAATTTAGGCATCAGGGAGTCTCTATGAGCTGGTAGCATCTGAGCTGAGACCTGAATGATTTACAAAGGAGCTGGCCCTGAAAGGCCTGGGGGCAGAAGTTCCAGGCAGATGGAACAGACTCTGTACAAACTTGAAGTAAAAATGAGGCTTCTATAGTT
This sequence comes from Aepyceros melampus, assembly GCA_006408695.1. Lineage (NCBI taxonomy): Eukaryota > Metazoa > Chordata > Mammalia > Artiodactyla > Bovidae > Aepyceros > Aepyceros melampus. The sequence goes on along the minus strand of SJXQ01010864.1, from coordinate 26,429 downwards.
AAGGAACAAAACTAAGTTCTTGTGCTCAGGAAAAGATTAGTAGAAAATGAGCCTGCACAGGTGGAGGTGTGGTGGCTGGCAGGTCACAAGGGCCCCAAAGGCTGTGATCACCGAAGTGTGACGGGGAACTTTTGTGGCCACCTCCACCCAATTCTTGCAGAGAATTAAGCCCTGACACTCTAAGGCATCCATTGCACGTTGTGAATTAAGTCAGTTCCTATTGTATTAACAAAAGAATGGTATTAGCCAGTATCATCCTTTGGAAAACCGAGAAAACACTCACTCATACCATTCTCTGCAAGGCTTAATTTCTCCTCTAAGATCCCGAGAAAGGATGCATGAGAGGATATTTAGCAACAGACTTGAAAAGGAGCACTTTGGCTGCAGTGTAGAGAGTGGATGGGATGGGGCCGGAGGCAGAAATGGAAACCTGGTGATCAGTGAGCAATCTTTTGCAGTGGCTCAGATGAGAGATGGCGGTACCTTCCACTGGTGCAGCAGTAGCTGGGTAGTGAGAAGTGAGTTCGTATTTTGGAAGCTGGAACCAACTGGAACCAATGGACTAGACATGGAGAAAAAGGAGAGACTGGAAAGAGTCAAGGATAACTACTGAGTTTTTAGTTTGAGCAGCTGAGTGGATGCCAGTGCTATGTATGATAATTTGGATTCTAGTTCCAATTCTGCTGGGTGGTTCTGGGCAAGTAAATGACTTATTCTCTGCTGAGCCTCAGTTTTCTCATCTGTAAAATGGGGGTTGCCATGGAGATTCGACGAGATCTTGAACAGAAAGCACAGGTCTGGCATACGGAAGCACTTAAACTGCTGTTATTATCATCCTGATCGGTACTGCTCAATCAGCACTCCGAAGCAGGTAAAAGCAGGCTCTGAAACCAGTCAGACATGAGCAGAGTCCTTGCATTGCTATGCGACATTTGCAAGGTCAGTCCATATCTCTGAGACTCAGGTTTTTCATCTATAAAAGGGTTTAACGATAATACCCTCCCTCCAGACACAGCTGTGAGGAGTCAGTGAGTTTTGAATATGAAGTGCTTAGTGCGGGACATGGTACATAGCAACTGCTCAGTGAACAAGGCCTAAATGCTAGAGTAATTTGACTTTTTTTCTGTGTGTGTGTTTGGGGAGCACACATGTGCTCACTGGGAAAATGCAAACAGTACAGAATTATGTAAAGTAGCAGATGAAAGCTGACCCTTCCCCAGCTCCCTAAGTAACCACTGTTGGCTGTTGCATAGCCTTTTCTGATTTCAGACATGTGCCTGTGTGCACAAATGTTCTGCTCTTCTTTGAGAAGCGGGATAAAACCTGATGGCTGAGAGTTCAGTCTCCAGAGTCACACATACCTGGGTTCTAGTCTTACCGCTGCCACTTTCTTTGCTATGAGACATTGGGCAAGTGATTTATCAGTCAATCTAAAATTCAGTTTCCCATATTGTGAAAAGAAAAGTCATCGCAGAACTGACCTTGTGGTTCGGTAAGGAGTTGCTAAAGAGTGAGGGCAGAGGAATTAGCCCTGTGACTGTGTGTATCAAGGTCTTGGGACACTTAGCTGCTACTGTTATATACTTATTTTATTAATAACATAATGGATGATACTGTTTTCTTCATGCTTTTGGAGAGCTTTAATTCCTATCTTTTTTTAATGCTCTTTTGCAATTGTCTCTTCCTTCCTTCCTTTCTTCTTCACTTTAGAAAGTTTTAATTTCCTGAGACTTCTCTGGTGGTCCAATGGCTAAGACTCTACGCTCCCAATGCAAGGGCCGCAGGTTTGATCCCTGGTCAGGGAACTAGATCTCACATGCTGAAACTAAGGTTGGTATGCCACACCCAGTACAGCCAAATAAATAAATAATAAAACATTTTTTAAAAACAGAAAGTTTTAATTTCCCTTCTTTAAATCGACGTAAAATTGGTATATACCATTATATAAATTTCCAGTGTATGCTATTATAATCTGATGTCTGTATACACAGCGAAGTGATCACCACCAAAGGTCTAGTTGCCATCTATCTCTGTGCAATTGATCCTGCATCTGTTTTTGTAGCTTAGTAAGATGTGTTAAGCCTCTGGACACTGGTTCGATCTCTGGTCTGAGAAGATCCCACATGCCGGGGAAACAGCTAAGCCATGCACCACAGCAATTGAGCTTATGCTCTAGACACCGGGAACTGCAGCTATTGAGCCCATGTTCCGCAACTACTGAAGCCCATCCCCCAAGAGCCCGTGCTCTGCAACAAGAGAAGCCACCACGATGAGAAGCCTGAGCGCTGCAACTAGGGAGTAGCCCCTGCTCATCGCAGCTAGAGAAGAGCCGGTGCACCCAAAATAAATAAATAAATAAAACAATTAAAAAAAAAAAAAAGATGTCTTGAGCCTTTTGTCACACCACAACTCATCAAGCTTTGATGCGGGGTTTAGGAGGTGGACCCTTGTCAACTCCTCGTCCCTAAGTTTCTTCTCCTGAGAGATTCCTGGCTGCATGTGAGTAACAGAGGCCAGGACTGCAGCACGCCAGGCTCTCTTGGCTTCCGCTCTCTCCCGGAGTTTGCCCAGGTTTTGGAGGCAAGTAGTAACCTTGTGTACCCAGGAGGTGGCAGGCAGAGTCCAAGAGAAGACAGCAAGTGGCACAAGGGAAGTGTGAGACCTCATAGCCTTTTATCTCTCTGACCCTGCCTTTGGAACTTGTCTGAAGTTGCGTCTTGTGTCCCTTAAGGGGGCCATGGCTTCTACTTTCACTTTCCCCTGGGGAGCCTCAGGCAGCATTCAGACTGTCTAGAGACTAAGCCAGTCTTAGATCCCAAGATAGTGATGTCATGTTTTGTAGAATTGGCTGTTAGGGTATTTTGTAACTGGCTTTATCATTGTAATATGGTTTTTCTTTTCATCTCCTTTCACTCCCACCACCTTTCTTCCTTTTTTTTTTTTTTTCCAAAGAGTCTACTGGTAGATGATTATTTTCTTCCCACTGCTCTCCCACCATACACATACTGCTTTTACATTCTGGGACTTTTTCTCTCTTTCCTCCTTTCTCTGCTCCAGCCATGTCATAAAACTCAGACATTCTGTTTGCTCACAGGCCCTTGGGTTATTTACCCACATCTGTACCTGTTTTCCTCTTTGTGAAACAGCTTGTTTTGGATTCTTGAGAACTATTTCCTTGGGAAGTGCCAAACCTTAAGAGCCTTATTTGCAGACAAAATGGCAGGAGGGGCCAGACCAATGACAGCAGCATGGGGTAAAAGATCAGGAACAAGGCTGGTAATTTCTTTGACACAGGGTAGTTCTTGGCAAGAGTCACAACTGTATTAGGGCCAATAATAATTTGTTTCTTATCTGGTCCATGGACTGGTGTCAGGATCAAATGAGGCAAGATTCTGAAAGCACTCTGTAACATGTAAAGCACGTTATAACCTGTTACATATTCTTAGACAGCAAAATCACCCACCCTGTGACAAGAAGAACAGAAGATAAAAAGTCAAGAGACTTGGTGGGTCTACTACCACCATGTTGAGAGTGAGCAGCAAGTTTCCTTCTCCAGCAAATTGATTCCATCATTTGCTGAACACCCACCTGTGTCAAGAATGGTTCTGGATGCTGGGGATGCGCAGGTGAACAAAACAAGTTATCCTGGAACCCACAATCAAGAGGGGAAGAAGACAGGCAATAAACAAACAAACAAATAACAATAATAAAATGAAATACTTGCTGATGGTAGATTGAATACCCATGTTTCCACTGGTTCCCTCCTGAGATCACACCATAATGACAACAAAGAAATCTTTTTGAAAGGCACTAGACTTAGAAGAACTGGAGAAGGAAATGGCAACCCACTCCAGTGTTCTTGCCTGGAGAATCCAGGGACGGGGGAGCCTGGTGGGCTGCCGTCTATGGGGTTGCACAGAGTCAGACATGACTGGAGTGACTTAGCAGCAGCAGCAGACTTAGAAGAGTAGGGAGAAGAGAGGAGGATGCAACGCTGCCAGAATTTTGGAAGCTGAAAAGCAGATGAATGACTGTGTGCTTAGTCATGTCCAACTCTTTGCGACCCCAGGGACTGTAGCCCATCAGGCTCCTCTGTCCATTGAACTTTCCAGGCAAGAATACTGGAATGAGTTGCCATTTCCTCCTCCAGGGAATCTTCCTAACTCAGGGATTGAAACTGAGTCTCTTGTGTCTCCTGCATTGGCAGGCTGATTCTGTACCACTAATGCCACCCATAACTGGTAACTGATTTGTCAGACCTATGAAAAGTTGAATCCCAAACCAGCAGTGGGAAAAGCCAAGACTCAGCCAAGCTTCTACTGCTGAGCCCACAGAACCTTACAAACTGCTGGGAAGAGGTGCCTCTGAGGGTGAAGGGCAAGCTAACATAAGGAAGCTTGGCTGAAAGTTTATTTGAAAAGAGCCCCGAGAACTCTTCCCCAGTTTTCTGATGCAAGGCAGCTGCCCCTCACACAGGCAAAGACGAGTTTCATTCTCTGGAGAGGAGAACACAGAGAGTCTTTGGAATGTGGGGCATCAGAGACAGTAGGAAGAAGGAGCAACATGAAGTACATCATAGATTAAAGGAATGGTATATATTGAGACCGCTCACCTGTCTTTTCTATTTGAATACTAAATTTCTGGCAATCCAACTTTCACCTTCCAGGCAGGAGATTAGAAGAATCTTTCCTGGCAAATTTGATCAGCCCAAGAAGAAATTGACATCAGAAGTTCCCTAACTAAATGAACCAGCTGAATCACCTTCCAGTGAAGCCTAACTCGTGTGTTCACAACTTCCTCTCATTATCTAGTACCTATGGAAGGCAGCCCCCAGTGATCCCACCTCCTTGTATTCACACTCTTGTATAATTCACTTCCCCTTTCAAAAGGAGTTGAAAAAAATGATGGAAGATCAATTTAAAGGTCAAGTTTATAAAAAAGACTGCCTTCCTTCTTGTCCTCTCATGTTTTCTTGCTTGCTCTGGTAGAGGCCAGCTGCCCTTCAGAGACGTAAGAAATTGAGGAAGACCTCCAGCCCATGGTCAGCAAGAAACTGAGGCCCTCAGTACAGAAGACATCAGGGAACTTAATTCTGCCAATAACCACAGTTTTATTGTGAATATTTTCAAATATGATCAAAAGTAGAGGGAATAGTACAATAGAATCTTTTCCATCACCCAGATTCAACACTTATGGAGATTTTGCCATGTTTTCATTAATTTTTTTTCTTTTCTGCCTTTAAAGCAAACTTTTTTTTTCTTTTCTGCCTAGACAACATGTCACATTATTTTTATATCCTTTTTTATATCTCAAAAATATTAGTCTCCTTCCTTCTCTTCAAGATGAGCAGACAATCAAGGATTGCCAGATGAATGATGACAACTTCTGACATAAAAGATTGAGGTCAGCACTTTAAAAGTAACTTGGAACAGGGAGATGAAAATTTCTTAAAGAGATCAGAGTGGATATTACAACCAGGACTTTGTTGTAATCAGTCAAGAATAAAAGTCAGGAATAAAGTCAAGAATAAAAGAGAGTCCTTGAATTTGAAAAGTGATAATAAAAAGGAAAAATTAAACAGAAGTTCTGAGAGATAAACTTGAGGAAATCTCATGGAAAGTAGGGCAAAAAGATGGAGAGGTGAAAAAAAAAAGATGGAATGAAGGAATATGGGGGAGAAGGAAAAATTAGTGGGCCAAGCTAAGAGGTCCAAAATCCCCTCAAATAATCAGAGTTCTAGAAAGAGAAAAGAGAGAAAATGAAGGCAAGGGAATAATCATAAAATGTTTTAAGAGAATTTCCCCAAACTGAAGGATATTATTTTGCAGATTGAAAGAAACCAAGTGCCTAGTGCAGTGGGTGAAATTTTAGAATAATTGTGAGAAAGGTAAAGGACCTTACAAGCTTCCACTGAAAAAAGATAGATCATAAACAAGGAAGCAGAAAGAGGAATGCCTTGGGAATTTTCAAAAAGACTGGAAGCCAGATGGCAATATGGCAATGCCTTGAAAGTTCTGAAGGAAAATTATTTCCTATCTAGAATTCCACATACAGCTGATATTAGTGGACAGTGAAGGTAGACTGAAGATGTTTTCAGACATGTGGGGTCTCAAAATATTTATTATTTTCTAGAGAAGCTGTTTCTGGGCTTCCCTGGTGGCTCAGTGGTAAAGAATCTGCCTGCCAACACAAGAGATGTGGGTTTGATCCCTGGATCGGGAAGATCCTTTGGAGAAGGAAATGGCAACCCACTTCAGTATTCTTGCCTGGGAAATCCCATGGACAGAGGAATCATCAGGGTCACAAAAGAGTTGGACATGACTTAGTGACCAAAACAACAACCACAATAACAGAGAAGCTGTGAGAGGATATAAACCAAGGAAGAGAAACAAGAGCAGAGTGGCAAAAAAAAACCCCTCTCAGTTTAAAAATGTCCAAGACTCAACTGGCATAAACCACCACTAGTCTAGATGAAACAGATCAGAAAGTCCTTGGAGAGGTCTCAAGAAGATGAATCTGTTTCCTGCTAATAACGCTGAAGGTCTTGAGAGGAGATAAGACAACTGCAAACAGTTTGGGTGAAATCAATGATAAATATGTAAAAAGCTAAGGAAATGAAAAATAAGTTAACTATTAATTCTGGGGTGGGGCGAAAGTTGTGCAGGGTATAGGAGTAATCGTAGTTTGCTGCAGAGCTCCATTATTTACACAGTCACAATAACGTAAACATTGAGTGTTGTTCTAATATGATTATGATGTAAGTATACCATGAATATGAAGAATAGGAAGTGTGTTTATGTATTTGGGAGAGCCAAATCCGCATCTGACATTGGGGGAGTTAGGAGATAAAACCTGATACTGAAAAATGAGAGAGAATAGTAAAATAAGCAAATCCCTTATAGACACGAGGGATATTCAATGGAAAAAAAGGTGAAAGCAGTGCCTCCCGGAAGGGGTAAATGTCCATGGTAGGGTGAGAGGGTTAGGTACATGCTGTTTTTCACAGCAAACTATTTGACTCATTAAACTATGGGCACATACACCTTTTGTAGAAATAACAAGAAAAAATAGATACAAGAGAGTGATAAATGCAGTAAAGTCTGTAACTCAGAATAATGTGAGTGAGTGTATCAGAGAGAGGCAACTTTAGACTGGACTGAGGAGAAAGTCTTGTTAGCAAACAAAGTTTAAGTCACCAGCAGTCTGAAAGATGAGGTCTCAGCCCTGTGAGATCTAGGGGAAGAGGGTTCAAGAAAAAGGGGACAGTAAGTGCAAAGAATCAGAAAGCAAGATCTTAGCAAGTTGGAATTTGCACAAAGGAAAAATGAAGTGAGAAGGATGGGGTGCCAGGCGGAGGTGAGGAAGAGATGAGCTTTGGCAGATGGACAAGTGTCAGATCATGCAGGACTTTGCTGGCCCAGGGAGACCTTGAGTTTTATTCTGAGAGCCATGCATGAAAAGCATTTGGAAAGCTCCATGCAGAAAAACCCTGATGCTGGGAAAGACTGAAGGCAGGAAGAGAAAGGGATGAGAGAGGATGAGATGGTTGGATGGCATCACCAACTCAATGGACATGAGTTTGAGCAAGCTCTGGGCGGTGGTGAAGGACAGGGACACCTGGCATGCTGCAGTCAACGGGGCTGCAAAGAGTTGGAAATGCCTGAGTGACTGAACAACAACAACAGTGCAGAAAAACAGAATTACATATTTAAAGCTCGCCTTGCATAAATAGCTACAAGGTGCAAGATACTCTTCTAAGTGTTTTGTATGTATAATATTAAACTCACTTAATCCTCATAATAGCATGAAGCTGTATTAGTCGCATTTTTTTTTTTAAATCAGAAAACTAAAGTTCAGAGAAGTTGAGTCGCACAGTGTAAGTCAGGATTCAGTCCCATTTACTGTGACTGCTGTTTCCCTGGAAATCCTGCTGGTTATTCCAGTGGAAGCTTTAAAAAATTCTCCAGGTTCCATGACTCGTCCTCAAATGGCCGTTTCTGTTTCAGTGGCCTGAGATGGTGCTGGTTACTGCCTCTACCTCCCACCCAGGCTGTCCCAGAGCCCAGGCATCCCTCCTTCCCCCAGCCATGACTCCTTCCCAGAACCTCGCTTTCCTTGCTGATCTCTGCCCTGGGTGCTCAGATGTCTTGTCCCACCTCTGCTCCCCTTCTTCCCTGGTAGTCTTGGCAGTCAGTCTACATCTTCCTCCACCTCCAGCGTTCTGTCCAAACTAGTACACACCTCATGAATCAAGTTTCCTGCTACCCTTTCTCTCCTGCAAAGAGGTAACTGATTGAGAGAGCCAGTGAGCACATCCGGCTTTGAGAGGGAGTCTAGGGTCTGCACCAGGGCTCAGAAGACTGTCTTGATGGGGACTGGGGCGTGTCACTTGACAGCTCTAGCCTCAGTTTTCTGTGCTGTTAAGCAGGGAGAAGAGAATGCACTGTGCTTCCTATCAGAAACGTTGAGGCCCTTTATGATCTATCCCTTGCCTGTCTCCCAACTATCACTCATTTCCAGTCACCCTGGCCATTCTATTCCTTGTGCAAATTCAGCCTGTTCCAGCCTTGTGCCTGCCTTGAACCCATTGCTTGGAACGTTTTCTCCCCAGTTCTTGGCTTGCATAATTTCTTCTTGTCATTCTGGTCACAGCTCAAAGGGCACTTTCCAGTGGCCTTCCCAAGCCACTCATTCATTCCTCAAAGTCATCCCCTACCCTGGCTCTGTCTTACTATCTTTTTTTATTTTTTTTTTACTTTATATTACTTTACATTACTGTATTGGTTTTGCCATACATTGACATGAATCCATCTCGGGTGTACATGAGTTCCCAATCCTGAATACCCCCCACCTCTGACCCCATATCAACTCTCTGGATCATCCCTGTGCACCAGTCCCAAAAATCCTGTATCCTCTATTGAACATAGACTGGCGATTCGTTTCTTACATGATAGTATACATGTTTCAGTGCCATTCTCCCAAATCTCCCACCCTCACCCTCTCCCTCAGAGTCCAAAAGTCCATTCTATTCATCTGTGTCTCTTTTGCTGTCTTGCATACAGGGTTATCATTACCATGTTTCTAAATTCCATATATATATGTGTTAATATACTGATTGGACTTTTTCTTTCTGGCTTACTTCACTCTGTATAATCGGCTCCAGTTTCATCCATCTCATTAGAACTGATTCAAATGTATTCTTTTTAATGGCTGAGTAATACTCCATTGTGTATATGTACCACAGCTTTCTTATCCATTCATCTGCTGATGGACATCTAGGTTGTTTCCATGTCCTGGCTATTATAAACAGTGCTGCGATGAACATTGGGGTACATGTGTCTCTTTCAATTCTGATTTCCTTGGTGTGTATGCCCAGCAGTGGGATTGCTGGGTCATATGGCAGTTCTATTTCAGTTTTTAAAGGAATCTCCATGTTGTTTTCCATAGTGGCTGTACTAGTTTGCATTTTTCACAGAACTAGAACAAATAATTTCAAGATTTTTATGGAAATACAAAAGACCTTGAATAGCCAAAGCAATCTTGAGAAAGAAGAATGGAACTGGAGGAATCAACCTACTTGACTTCAGGCTTTACTACAAAGCCACAGTCATCAAAACAGTATGGTACTGGCACAAAAACAGAAATATAGGTCAATGGAACAAAATAGAAAGCCCAGAGATAAATCCACACACCTATGGACACCTTATCTTCGACAAAGGAGGTAAGAATATACAATGGAATAAAGACAATCTCTTTAACAAGTGGTGCTGGGAAAACTGGTCAACCACTTGTAAAAGAATGAAACTAGATCACTTTCTAACACCACACACAAAAACGAACTCAAAATGGATTAAAGACCTAAACGTAAGAACAGAAACTATAAAACTCCTAGAGGAGAACATAGGCAAAACACTCTCTGACATAAATCACAGCAGGATCCTCTATGATCCACCTCCCAGAATACTGGAAATAAAAGCAAAAATAAACAAATGGGATCTAATTAAAATAAAAGCTTCTGGACAACAAAGGAAACTATAAGCAAGGTGAAAAGACAGCCTTCGGAATGGGAGAAAATAATAGCAAATGAAGCAACTGACAAACAACTAATCTCAAAAATATACAAGCAACTTATGCAGCTCAATTCAAAAAAAAAAATGACCCAATCAAACAATGGGCCAAAGAACTAAATAGACATTTCTCCAAAGAAGACATACAGATGTCTTACTATCTTTAGAGCCCTTAACACTGCTTCAGAGTGTCTGTTTATTGTCCCCTTGTCTGCCTCTCCCCCAGATGTGAACTGTCTGAGAGTAGGGGTCTTGTCCTTGTGCACTGCTGTGTCTTTAGCACCTAGAACAGGGTCTAATGTGCCATGCTGCTGCTGCTAAGTTGCTTCAGTCATGTCCGACTCTGTGCGACCCCATAGACGGCAGCCCACCAGGCTCCGCCGTCTCTGGGATTCTCTAGGCAAGAACACTGGAGTGGGTTGCCATTGCCTTCTCCATGGGCCTCCACAAACTTTCATGGATGAATAAATGCTTATGTGTGATGATGTGAGGTCTGATGTGCCACTTTATTTTTTTAAGTGAGTTAGTCTTTTTTTAAGATTAATTAATATTTGGTTGCACAGAGTGTTTGTTGCTGCAGGGGCCTTCTCTAGTTGTGGCGAGTGGGGGCTACTCTTCCTTGTGGTGCACTGGCTTCTCTTTGCAGTGGCTTCTATTTAACTTATACGCAGAGTACATCATGAGAAACGCTGGACTCGATGAAGCACAAGCTGGAATCAAGATTGCTGGGAGAAATATCAATAACCTCAGATATGTAGATGACAACACACTTATGGCAGAAAGTGAAGAAGAACTAGAGAGCCTCTTGATGAAAGTGAAAGAGGAGAGTGAAAAGGCTGGCTTAAAACTCAACATTCAGAAAACTAAGATCCTGGCATCTGGTCCCATCACTTCATGGCAAATAGATGGGGAAACAGTGGAAACAGTATCAACTTTATTTTTTGGGGGGCTGCAAAATCACGCAGATGGTGATTGCAGCCATGAGATTAAAAGACGCTTGCCCCTTGGAAGAAAAATTATGACCAACCTAGACAGTATATTAAAAAGCAAAGACATTACTTTGCCAACAAAGGTCCGTCTAGTCAAGGCTATGGTTTTTCCAGTAGTCATGTATGGATGTGAGAGTTGGACCATAAAGAAAGCTGAGTGCCAAAGAATTGATGGTTTTGAACTGTGGTGTTGAAGAAGACTTTTGAGAGTCCCTTGGACAGCAAGGAGATCCAACCAGCCAATCCTAAAGGAAATCAGTCCTGAATATCTTTGCAGTGGCTTCTATTTAACTTATACGCAGAGTACATCATGAGAAACGCTGGACTCGATGAAGCACAAGCTGGAATCAAGATTGCTGGGAGAAATATCAATAACCTCAGATATGTAGATGACAACACACTTATGGCAGAAAGTGAAGAAGAACTAGAGAGCCTCTTGATGAAAGTGAAAGAGGAGAGTGAAAAGGCTGGCTTAAAACTCAACATTCAGAAAACTAAGATCCTGGCATCTGGTCCCATCACTTCATGGCAAATAGATGGGGAAACAGTGGAAACAGTATCAACTTTATTTTTTGGGGGGCTGCAAAATCACTGCAGATGGTGATTGCAGCCATGAGATTAAAAGACGCTTGCCCCTTGGAAGAAAAATTATGACCAACCTAGACAGTATATTAAAAAGCAAAGACATTACTTTGCCAACAAAGGTCCGTCTAGTCAAGGCTATGGTTTTTCCAGTAGTCATGTATGGATGTGAGAGTTGGACCATAAAGAAAGCTGAGTGCCAAAGAATTGATGGTTTTGAACTGTGGTGTTGAAGAAGACTTTTGAGAGTCCCTTGGACAGCAAGGAGATCCAACCAGCCAATCCTAAAGGAAATCAGTCCTGAATATTCATTGGAAGGACTGACACTGAAGCTGAAGCTCTAGTACTTTGGCCACCTGATGTGAAGAACTGACTCATTGGAAAAGACCCTGATGCTGGGAAAGATTGAAGATGGGAGGAGAAGGGGATGACAGAGGATGAGATGGTTGGATGACATCACTGACTCAATGGACATGAGATTGAGTGAACTCCAGGAGTTGGTGATGGACAGGGAGGCCTGGCGTGCTGCAGTCTATGGGGTCACAAAGAGTCGGACATGACTGAGTGACGGAACTGAACTCTTGTTGCAGAGCACAGGCTCTGGGCACACTGGCTTCAGTAGTAGCAGCACTCTGGCTCAGTAGTTGTGGCGCACAGGCTCCAAGGCATGTGGGATTGTCCCAGACCAGGGATCGAACTCACGTCCCCTGCATTGACGGGTGGATTCTTATCCACTGAACCACCAGAGAAGTCCTGATACAGCAGTTTGGAAACTTGAGGCTGCTGTACATGATTTAAAGCATCTCTATTTGGGAGGAATATGTTTACTTTCCTAACACTGTTTCCTTGAGGCTAGGGCTGACAGATGGCAGGGGACAACGATTTGGGAGAGGGAGCCGAGGTTAGAAATGAGCCCCTCCTTAAGTAAGCTGTTGGTGGACAGCTGACCAAAGCCTTGGCTCCCCACCTCCACCACTTCACATCTTCTCCCTTATCACACCTTCAAAACTCTGCCAAGTAGGTTACTGGACTACTGAGTCTGAAGGCTTAGCAATCTTTGGCCCAATTTCCTGGTTGAATGTGCAACTGTAGATGTGAAATATCCTCATTTCTTGTGACTAGAGAAAAATAATGAAAAGGAAAAAAAAAGGGCAAAAGTATTAATATTTAACCATAGGAGGCAGAGAAAGCTGAAAAAAGAGAGAGTGAGAGAACCAATAGAAATCTGGAGGGAAGGAGCAGGGAAGTTAAAGGGAATGGAGTTGAAATCTTGGCCATGTGCTTTCCCTCAGACCCTCTCTGGGCCTACCCACGTCTGCCTTCTCCCACCACAGTGTCCCCCACAAAACCACACTACATGTGTGGTCAGTGAGAATTTCTGAGAAAGGGGCACAGGAGCATCTTTTCCAGAAAGTGGAAGTGAAATAGTCAATGCCAGGTTCCCCTATCCTGTTGGTTGGGCCCCCAGATCAGGCTCAGACATTTCCCTCCATCCCTGTTTCCTGGTAGCGGCTCGAGGCTGCTGTCTGTGTTATTCATTAACCAGGCACTAATATTTCTGTTTACCCATCTGTCATCCTGCAGGGAATTCAGAGGAGTCCCACAGCTAACCTGCCACCCAGATTCTCTTGGATCTGGCCCAGTCAGCCACATTTAGCTAGTGTTTATCGTGTTGAAAGTCCTGTGCCCGAGCCTGGTGCTCCCTGTAACCAGGGAGAGAGAAAGTTTCCTCAAGTAGGATGTGACCAGTCTGCCAGTTGAGCTTATGTGCTGGGCAGTACATCTAGTGATGTGCTTGAGCTGGTTTGCAAGAGCTGGTTTTTAGCATCGATTGCCAAACCCATGTTCAGTGTAGAAACTGACCCTGGAGGGAGTGTGTGGCCACAGAAACTGGCAAGTGCTACAAATCAGGGCCCTTGCTACCCTCCATCCCTTGGGTAATGCTACCCACCGTTACCCCCTCTAACCCCCTCCCCAGCTCCCCCATTCCCTGCCCATTGCACTCTCATCCAAAGAACCAGCTTACATATGCTGTTCAGTTGCTCAGTCGTGTCTGACTCTTTGCGACCCCACGGACTGCAGCATGCCAGGCTTCCCTGTCCTTCACCATTCCCAGAGCTTGCTCAAACTCATGTCCATTGCATCGGTCACCTATTTGTCAAGTAGATGTGTGATAACGTATAAGGCCTCCTCCTGGCTGTTTGGTTCTTGAGCGGCCAGTTCTAATGAAAGAGGAAACTGCCTCACTTTCACGGAGCTCCCAGCCTGGTGTTTGCTACTTTATGGTTCTTAACTCTGTTGGGCATATTGTCTCCTTGATCCTAACAACCGTCTCCCTTCAGTGATTGGCACAGATACCACATCGATCATCTGAAAATGGAAATCAGATGATTTCACCCTCTTGCTTCAAACTCTAGAATAGCTTCAAACATTCTTGCAATAAATTCATGCTTTTATCTGGAGCCTTAAACACGTTGTACCGGCTGGCCTTCTTTGACTTCCTCTTTCACTCTCTCCCCATTTCACAAGATTCCAGCCCAGTGGTTCTCAAAGTGTGGTCCCTGAAACACCAGCATCAGCATCATTTGGGATTGTTCGAAATCCAGACTATCGTCCCAGATCTACTGATTTGGAAACTGAGGGGAGGGAAGACTAAGCTATGCTTCAGCAGACTCTCTTGGAGTTTCTAAAACATGCCTGAGTCTGCAGACCACTGCTCTGTCCCCACACTGAGATGGGGGCCGCATCTCTATGCCCCTGAGAAGCTTAGGTTTTCTCCCTCCTTACGGCTTTTGAACCAGGGGTTCCTATTTCTAGAATGCTCTCCCCATGGGGCTTTGTATGGCAACTCCTTGTTCAGGAGCTCTGAAGAATCTTCTAAACCTTCTCAATCCCTCATTATACTTTCTCCCATGCCTCTGTTTTGGCCCATTTGTAAAAACCATTTGCCACACTCTGAAATTAACTTATTGTTTTTTTACTTGCTTATTAACTATTTTTTTCCCACTAGAATGGAAGTCCCAAGAAGGTAAGTACCTTGTCTCTTATACACTCTGCACCCCAGTCCCTAGAAAAGTATCTGGCTTACAATAGCTATATAAATAGGTTAAAAATCAATACATATTTGGTACAAAATGATAGTAATTTCTCAGTAAAGATATCAAGATAAGTGACTTGATAGAGATCAAATGCTTGTCAGTGAGTAGCTAAAATTTCACCCTGAAAGGCTCAGAAATCCATAAATTTTCTTGCACTTTTAAGCAAGAGCAGCCATGGCCCCAAAACCCTGGGAATCTCTGAGTTGGAAGGAGTCTGGCAATTAACTAGTTCAATCCTTATCGGATATGGAAGTTTGCTCCATATCTAAGATGACTGCCTTCTACTTCAAAATTCCTGGAGACTTGGGGGTGATTACCTTGTTGAGCCCTGACTGTTTAAGATGTAGCTGTCTGCCTCTTTTGCCCATGATCCTTGTTCTTCTCTGCAGGCCTATAGAAAATCCATCCTCCGTAAGAGGAACTTTATCTTGTCCCAGCCACATATTCAGCATTCTCTTACTTGCTTGTCACATGTCAGTGAAAAAAAAAAAAGCAGGTACTTTGGAGTTGGGAAGACCTGAATTCAAATTCCCTTTCACTATTGACCTTGGAAAGTTCCCTTAATTGTCTCAGGCTCCTTCTCTAGAACAGTGCCTGGCATTTAATGTGTGTTATTATTATGCCTTAAATCTCCAAAGCACTATAGTTAATTTTTCTGGGCTTGATTCCTTGGATTAATGTCCTTTTAAAACATGCACTGCTTAGTACTGAACATGCTACCAATTAGACCTCAGTAAAGTGGGATTATCATCAACTTATTTAGACTCAATTTCTTTTAATGCCTTCCAAAATAAAATCAGCTTTCTTTTTTTTGGAAGGTATAATGTATCACATATGCATAGTAAGCCTATAGTCAGCTGAAAATCCAAGAATTTTTCGTGACACATTACTGTCAAACCACCCTACATAGTTGACTATATAATATATTATTTCCATAACTTTAAATGTTCTACTTACTATGCTTCTTTTGAGTGGGAATACATTTGGGTTTCACACACATTGATATCTTATTTTTTAAGTTTTATATTTATTTATTTAATTTTGGCTGCACTGGGTTTCCTTGCAGTGCTCGGGCTTAGTTGCCCCAGGGCATGCGAGATCTTAGTTCCCTGACCAGGGGTCGAACCCGGGTCCCCTGCATTGGAAGGCGGATTCTGAACCACTGGACCACCAACCTGTGAAAGTCCCCCACGTTGATATCTCAGAGTTAATTAACACTCCGTAGTTTCTCAGCAGTTTTATCTGTGCAATCTCATTTGAATCCTCAGACTCACCCTGAGAGGCCTATGGTATCCTCATTAGTATGATTTAGAAACAGTGGCTTGGAGGCTGTGACTTGCTCAGGGTCATCTAGCTACTACCAGAATCAACAGTGAAACCATAGCTCTTATGACACCAGTATGGGATTTTCTTGAAGAAAAGTGGAAAATGAGCTCTGAGTTGAGTGGGAGTAATAAGGGAAGTCTCTCTGGAGAAAGTACATGTTGAGTGGTGTCTCACAAGAGAGGGAGAAGCAAGCAATCAGAAGACGGCATGGTACGGGTTTGAGGAAAAGGGGACTTATAGGCAGGAAAAGGTCTCTGAAGAATAATTTCTTGGGACCCTGAGCAGTGTGGTTCCTGACCTGAGCTGCCTTTCATCATCACCTGGGAAGCTTTTTAAAGCTCACCTGCTGGGGCTCCACCCCCAGCAATTCCAGGTCAGTAGTGTGAGGTGGCTATTTGTAGAATTTTTATACCTCTACACGCTACTCTGATGTGGAATGCATGCATGCTAAGTTGCTTCGATCGACTCCAACTTTTTGCGAGCCCGTGGGCTGTAGCCCACCAGGCTCTTCTGACCATGGCATTCTCCAGGTAAGAATACTGGAATAGGTTACCATTCCCTTCTCCAGGGAATCTTCCTGCCCCAGGGATCAAACCTGTGTCTCCTGCAGCTCCTGCACTGGCAGGTGGGTTCTTTACCCACTGGGCCACCAGGGAAGCCCTCTGTGTGGAACCTCTGTTGCAGACCACTAGGTGCTGGAGGGACCATTAACCCGGGAGCACAGTCTAGGGATCCTTCTTGTAGAGAAATAATTAGGCAGGTGGAGTTGGGAAGGGAGAGAGGATACAGGGCAAGTGCAGAGTGACGAGATGTGACTTCTTGGGAGGAAAACTTTGGATGAAAGGAAAACGCTGCAGGTTTCTAAGCAGAAGGATAACATGTTTAAAGCCTCTGAGATACACTGATAACTTTGAGCTGGGACTCACCCCAGTCTTCTTTCTGAATCCAATCTCTATTCATCGGTCTAGGCAGGAATCCATCCATACTTATTCTGCTTACTCACTCCACTCTGATGACATCTTTATCTTAACAGATTTCTGTGGTTTCAGAGGCAGCACCCTCCCACTACCACAAAGTCTAATTCTCCATCCCATTTTTGCCCTGTTTGTGCTTGCAGAAATGTCACAAAAATTGTGGACACTCTTTTCAGAGTTTTATAATCTTTATTTTCATTCTTTTTTTTTTTTCTGGCCACACCTTGTGGCATGGAGAATCTTAGTTCCCCATGCAGGATCCTAGATCCCTGACCAGGGATTGAACCTGTGCCCCCTGCAGTGGAAGCACAGAATCTTCACCATTGGACCACCAGGAGAGTCTCTAATCTTTATTTTTAATCTGCCAGACCAGATTGTCTTTTCCTGTGCTAGTGAGAGTTGAGCTCTGATGGGTACCAAGCTGGGTTCTGACCTGCAGGGAGCACCATGGAGGGAGAATACCTACCCAGACCTCAGGTGGCTCCCAGTTTATTGGGGGAGACAGGTACACACACGAAGACAGGATCATACTTACAAAGCAGCAGGTTAGATGGATATTGTCCACACCTCAGTCATTAGAGGTCTAAATCCCCATCTTCCCTTCTAGTCCCCTTGGTTCAGAGCCTTCCTACATCTTTGACCTCGTTTAGTATTTCTCTTCCATCTTTTCCATGGGCTTCTTTCCAGCACCACCAACTAGACCAGTGTGTAAGTGTTGTTGCAAAGCTGATAACAAGATTACCTTAGCTTCAGCTACTAACCACCTCACAAGGATTGCTGGAATCTGTATTAGCTACATTCTTCAGAAACTCTGGTCTGATAGTGCTTCTGTGCCCAACTGTTTCTTATTTAGTCCTGGAGCTATGTTCCTTTGGGAAGGAAATTCAGTCAGGAAGGGATATGGAGCTGGTGAGAGGGATTTTTACAGTCCCCAGGAGTGGATTGGGTCTGGGCGGGGGAGTGGGGGGGGAATCCCTGAATCAGGGCCAGGAACTCGTATTCTCCCTCGCCAAGCCTGCTCAACTCCTAGGAAACTCAGAGTTCCTCCGAAGGTCCAGGAACATCCCTAGTCCATGGTGAAGTCCGAACTCGGCGCTCCCTCTGCTTGACTCACGCCCGGGTCCTCCTTTGCGGCCTCCGCTGTTTCTTTGCATCTGCGTCCCAGCAGGGAGGAGCCCCGATGGTGCAGTGCCTGCAGCCCTTTCCCAAAGGACCTGCGTACGACTGAGGAAGAGAAATAGAAAAGCAAGGGGTCCAGACTGGCATTGAGGCTACCAAATATGACAGCTTCCCTCCGCCACTTGGGGCTTGCTTTCATGTGGAACCCCACCAGGTGGGATATGTTATAGGGCCCAAAGCACAGCAGGAAATTAAGGAGCGACACGATGGCCAGCCCCATGGCTCGGCGCCGCTTCTGAGCCCCCATATGGGGCTGGGTGAGCATGATCCAGACAAAGCGCCAGTAGCAGAAGGTGGTGACCACCATGGGGAAGAAGAAGAGGAGGAGGCACACCTCCAGCCGAATGGGCAGCAATATCCTCAGCTGCTCTTGGGTGAAGTTCTCGTAGCAGGTGGTCTCATTCTCCTTTGGGGCCCTCTGGGTTGAATTCAGGTACTGAACAATGATCACCACGGTGCCGTGACCAAAGGACATGACCCAGGCGATCAGAGCAGCGATGACTCCATACACAGGCCGGCGGGACAGCTTGTACCGCACGGGGAAAGCCACTCCCAGGTAGCGCTCGATGCTGATGCCCGCCAGTAGCCACGTGCTGCAGTAGATGCTGCTGTAGAAGCCGAAACCCATGAGGGCACAGGTTAGTCAGACAGCTCCCAGCGGAAGTCAGACGCGGCTTCGATGATCTTGAAGGGCAGCAGCAGCAGCAGCAGGAGGTCGGCCAGTGTCAGGCTGAGCAGGAGGATGTGGACGGGTGCGGGGTGGGGCTGGCGCACGCGTCCCAGGAAGGCTCGCAGCGCCAGGAGGTTGGCAGGGAGACCGGTGAGCAAGATAATAATGTAGGCCGTGAGGATCAAGGAGCTGCCCAAGCTTGGCATGGCTGTCCTGGAAGAGGATGAAAAGGGGCAGGGGGCAAGGTCAGGTGAACCAGCTCACAGACTGCAGACCCTGGCCTGGTTCAGTCTGTGGACTTCTTCCCGGACATGCTCCCTTTCCCAGGCCAGAGCTTTCTGCCCCCACCACTGCTTGTTCACACCACCTGCCAGAACTGCCCAGAGCAATTATTGACTTTGCTTGGGGCGGGATATTAAGCAGTAGTTACTACGTTTGCCATCATGTGTCTCTGGGGGAGACCAACCCTTGGCTGCCCAAGGGAATTCCCCTTGTGGTTCTCCCAGCCTCTCTCCTTCTCTCCTCCCAGACACAGGAAGTTGCTGTTAGCAGTCTGCAACCTTCCTCAAGTCCTTTCCCCAGTCAGAAACCTGCAGAGAGAAAAGGCAAGCCTCACCCCAGCAAGGAGGGTATTGGAAGACTTCTCTCAGGAGAACTCAGGCTCTGAAAACCCAGGCCCCATGACCTAGGGCTGGTTCCTCCTCAGGACCCTGCTACTGGCCCAGGAAGCAGGTGCCCAGCCCCTCATCCATCCCCTTACCTGTTTTCCTCTCCTTTTGCAGAACACAAATTCTTCTCCACCTCTCCCTCCCCAGTCCAATACAGACTCGGACTCGGGACTAGATTGCAAAGAGGAAGCTGGAGAAGTGTGGGGAGGGGGCGCGGGGAGGAGAGGTGAGCCCCGATATCCTATGGGGCTTGTCCCCCAAGAGACTTCAGAGAATATTCAGAAAAGCACACAGGCTGTCACTGCTCCTGAGCCGGTGTTTTGACAAAAACAGAGCAACTCTTCTTAATGGGGTAACAGTTTCCATTTGGTTTGTCAGCCTCACTGGCTGCACACTGTCTGGCCCCTCCATCCTCTCTCCAGGGTTAGCATCTGCTCCACAATTTCTTGCCCCCAGTGGCTGCTGTTTCTGGTTTTGATCCTCTCACAGTCAGATTCCTCCAGCCACCCCCAACGCTTTCCCCTCCATTTCTGATCCTGGCATCACTTCCCAGAGTGCAAGCATTAAGCAAGCTGCCTTGCCTTGTCTTCCTTTGGGATAAATGGCTTCTTGGGATTAGTCTTGAAGGAGAGTCTGAAAGCTTCTGGGAAGGAGGAACAGAGCATTAGCCACGGCTACCGCCCATTTCACACAGCAAAAAGTGGTAAGAAACTTGGCTGGTAGAAAGCTTTTATATCAGCAATGGTCATGTGACTGAAGAGGGGAAGCTCAGTAATTGAGTGCTGTCTCCTCTCGAACCCAAAGGAAAGGATATGAGCATCTTTATTCCCCACCACTCGCCCAGAGATCCTCACTCTGATCTCCAAACCCAGATTTTCTGTCCTTAGTTGCTGAATTTTTTTTCCATCCCAGGCATTCCACCCCCCCCCATTTCCCAAGTCAGATTATTTCATCGTCTTCTCTTTTCTAGGCGATTTCTTCTGTAATTCAACTCAGTCTCCAAAAAGAGTTTTATACTTCCTTTCCTTCTCTTTCTGAAGAGTTTCCTGCACAACAAGTTTCTTTAGCCTTCCCAGCTGAAACTGATCACTTTCTCCTAGCCTATGTCAGTGCGGGATTTAAAATCATGTGGTGAAGTGAAGTGAAATGCATTCAGTCATATCTCGACTCTTTGCAACCCCATGGACTGTAGTCTGCCAGGCTCCTCTGTCCATGGAATTCTTCAGGCCTGAATATGGCAGTGGGTTGCCATTTCCTTCTCCAGGGGATCTTTCCAACCCAGGGATCGAACCCAGGTCTCCTGCATTGTAGGCGGATTCTTTACCAGCTGAGCCACCAGGCAAGCCCCAATCAAGATGTGGGTGTGCAAATCCAAGTCCCTTCATTGTGACCCTGCGGCAGATCAATTTTCCGAACCTTAGTTTCCTTGATAGTCAAGCGAGGACGGGAATACTTACATCCCAGGACTTCTGTGAAGGGTCCCCAAGGCAGAGTAGATAAAGGATACAAGCCAGTGCTTTACACGTGATGGATGCCCATAAGCGGACGTGGTCCCTCCTCCCAAGCCAGTTGGACAGCTTCCTAGAGAGTGAGCCACCTGGTAGACTATCTGGAGGCTGAGGGCACAGACATGCCATTTGACTTGGGAAAGCGGCAGGAATTCAGGGAACCCTGTGTGCCTGCATGGCCCTTCCTTGGGGAGTGGTTTTCAGGCCGCATTCCCTTCCCCTGTATAGTTCCTATTCCTGCGGGCTGATCCAACCTCCTAGACGCCCGTGTTCCTTTCTCATTATTTCTCCCTCTTTGACTTATATAGCTCTGGCTTGGAATCTCCTCAAAGGCCTTCTGAAACACACACCTGAGGAAACAAAGATAATCAGAATGTGTTTTCTCTTGACCCAGGTAACAGGTCTCTGGTTTCCCATCTGTGGTCTTATCCCTGCTCAGAGACTCTCTGTTCTTTCCTTAGGGCTTGCACTTACTCCTTATTTAGTCATTAGTTTTGTGGCCTAGAACTCCAGGGTCTAGGTATTTTTAAAAAATTTTTTATTAATCTTTTTATTTTATTTATTTATTTTTTTGCTTTATAATACTGTATTGGTTTTACCATACATTGACATGAATCCACCAATTGAAGTATAATTATCATTGACAAAGCAAGAGAGTTCCAGAAAAACATCTACCTCTGCTTTACTGATTACACCAAAGCCTTTGACTCTGTGGATCACAGCAAACTGTGGAAAATTCTTCAAGAGATGGGAATACCAGACCACCTTACCTGCCTCTTGAGAAACCTATATGTAGGTCAAGAAGCAACAGTTAGAACTGGACATGGAACAACAGACTGGTTCCAAATCAGGAAAGGAGTACGCAAGGCTCTATGTTGTCACCCTGCTTATTTAACTTACATGCAGAATACATCATGTGAAATGCCAGGCTGGATGAAGCATAAGCTGGAATCAAGATTTCTGGGAGAAATATCCATAACCTCAGATACACAGATGATGCCACCCTTATGGCAGAAAGTGAAGAGGAACCCTTGAGTGAAGAGCCTCTTGATGAAAGTGAAAGAAGAGAGTAAAAAGTTGACTTAAAACTCAACATTCAGAAAACTAAGATCCTGGCATCTGGTCCCATCACTTCATGGCAAATAGATGGAGAAACAATGGAAACAGTGAGAGACTTTATTTTTCTGGACTCCAAAGCCACTGCAGATGGTGATTGCAGCCATGAGATTAAAAGACACTTGCTCCTTGGAAGAAAAGCTCTGACCAACCTAGACAACATATTAAAAAGCAGAGATGTTACTTGCCAACAAAGGTCTGTCTAGTCAAAGCTATGGTTTTTCTTGTAGTCATGTATGGATGTGAGAGTTGGACCATAAAGAAAGCTGAGTGCCAAAGAATTGATGCTTTTGAACTGTGGTGTTGGAGAAGATTCTTGAGAGTCCCTTGGACAGCAATGAGATTCAACCAGTCAACTCTAAAGGAAATCAGTCCTGAATATTCATTGGAAGGACTGATGCTAAAGCTGAAACTCTAATACTTTGGCCACCTCATGCAAAGAGTTGACTCATTGGAAAAGACTCTGATGCTGGGAAAGATTGAAGGCAGGAGGAGAAGGGGATGACAGAGGATGAGATGGTTGGATGGCATCACTGACTCAGTGGATATGAATTTGAGCAAGCTCTGGGAGTTGGTGATGGACAAGGAAGCCTGGCGTGCTGCAGTCCATGGGGTCGCAAAGAGCCAGACATGACTGAGCAACTGAACTCAGTGACTGACTGATAATTGCTTTACAATATTGTGTTAGTTTCAGCTGTACGACAATGTGAATCACCTGTATGTATGCATATATCCCCTCCCTCTTGAGGCTCCCTCCCACCACCACACCATCCCACCCCTCTGGGTCATCATAGAGCACCAAGCTAAACTCCTTGTGCTGTTCAGCAGCTTCCTACTAGCTATCTGTTTTACACATGGTAGCTTATATATGTCAGTGCTACTCTCTCAAATCGTCCCAAGTATCTTAATATTTAGCTTCTTTTTCTCTTCAGTTCTCCTCTCCTCTAGAACCGAAGAGTTCTATCTTTTTATTTAATTCCTCCCCCAGACACACACATGCATTTCCCAGATTAACTAGGAAACTAAGGAACAGACTATTCTCTGTTGCTTGCTACCAAATTTATTCATGTTGTTTTGCTTTTATGATTTCCTATAAATATCCACAAGGATCTGGACTTAATTGCACAGTGGAAACAGTGGAAAACAGGTGCTGAGTAGTTAGGACCGCTTCTTTGTCTCTGCCTCTCTTTTCCCCACCTCACACTTATCTCATACCACTACTGTGTGTCATCTATGTTGAAAGCTCCCCATAAACTCCCTTCTCTATGTTCATGGTAGTTATGAAGGGGGCATAATGAAGGAAATTTTTGAATTCTTGATTCATGATGCCCACTATGTCACAAGAAGGAAATGCAGCCCCCAGGCTGAATTCAAGGGGTGAGCTTTCACAGAAGTCGTATCTTTCACAATCTCTCCCAAGTTCAGTTTTCTGTCATCTTCACATTTATTATAATAGGAAGTTAGACCCATTATCTAAAGTTACATAGAATCATTTTCTCCACTTTCTTATTCCTCGGTCATCCCTCAGTCCACTCTAATCTGAGTTACATCCCTGTTTTCCTGTAGGATCTGCTCTTCTTAAGTAGTGACTCTCTGTTACTAAATTCAGAGGACATTTTCTTCCTACTTGATTAGTTTTCCACACAGTTTCCATGCCCCTCTGAGACATTCTCTTTCCATGAGTTACAATATGTTGTGCTCTTCTGGTGTCCCTGCCTTTTCTTTGATCACTTCTTAATTTCCTTGGCTAGCTCACCTTTCCCTACTCACCCTCTAAAGTTTGGAGCTCCTAAGACTCGGTTCTAGGTTCTTTCCTATCCTCATCCATGCTCTCTTTCCAGTCTGTTGCATCCATTTCTATAGCATCAATGACCACCTTCATAACACCCAATTTTGAATCTCTATCCTGGGCTTCTTTGAGCTTTCACATCCACATTGTAACTACCTAGGATGCACTGTCATTTGGATGTCTCCCAGGCACCTCAAATTCATTGCGTCTGGACCTCATTTTAGACATTCTCCACCAAATTAAAGCTTCTTCCAGCATTCTCCATTCTCCATACTAGGTAATGGGATCTCTTCTCATTTCATTCCTGAGCCATAATCTTAGGGGAAATCTTAAAGTCAGTCTTAACACCATTTTCTTCCTTGTGCCCTGAATGTATCTCAGCATACTTCTCAAATGCCTAACAAAATCTCTCCATCTCTCTCCATCTCCATCATCCCATCTCAGTGTAAGCCACCACCACTGGTTACCAGATACAGAGGCCATGACCAGCTCACTCATAGCCACTCACTGTTCAGAAAGTCAATTTCAGTCATACTGCATTCAGTAGGTTCTTTCTTTTTTTTTTAAGATTGAAGGTACTTTAAAAATATAATTTATTTATTTATTTGGCTCTGCTGGGTCTTCATTGTGATGCAAGGTACTCTCTAGTTGAGGTGCAAGGGCTTCTCATTGTAGTGTTGAGAACCTCTCCTCTCTTGTTGAGGAGTGTGGGCCCTGAAGCACGCTGGCTTCAGTAGTTGTGGCTCCTGGGCTTACAGAATTGCAGGCTCGGTAGCTGTGGTACGCTCCAAGGTATGTGGGAATCTTCCTGGATCAGGGATTGAACCCGTGTCTCCTGCACTGGCAGGCAGATTCTTTACCACTGAGCCATCCGGGAAGCCCATAGTGGGTTCTTTCTTAAAATGTCAAGCCAATGATACCTCACTCTTTTAAAACATCCTTTCAGAGGCCTCTTACTGCTTCTAGGATAAATATCAGAACCCTTCACAAAGACTGTAAGGCCCACCTGACATGGCCCTTGCCACTTCCAGCCTTAACTCATATCACTCATCTCTCTCCTTGCTCTGTAAGCAAGACTATCTTTCACTTCTGTGAATGTGACATCTTTCCTTCTGCCAGGGCCCCTGGCAGCCCCTGCCTGAAATGCTCTTTATTCCTCATTACCCACTGCAGCCTCCCTAGTTAATCCTTAGTCTTTCTGGTATCCATGTCTTCCTTCAGAAAACCCTCCCTGACCTCCAATCGGTTAGATTCTCTATTTATATGTTCTCATCACACATTTTCTATTGTGGAACCCACTCCAGTGTTCTTGCCTGGAGCATCCCGGGGACGAGGGAGCCTGGTGGGCTGCTGTCTATGTGATTGCACAGAGTCAGACATGACAGAAGTGACTTAGCAGCAGCAGCAGTCTGCCTTAAGAGGCTTTATATTTTATGCATGCATCTACCTGTTGATAGACATTCCTTGTTCTTTCTTTCAGTTTTTAACTTGTGTAAATGAAGCTGCTCTGTACTTCATTGTTCACATCTTTGTGCGAATGTTTTCAGTTCTCTTGGGCAATACCTGGGAGTGTACTGGCAAGGTAGTATGGAAAAGTTTTTGTTTGACCTTTAAAGAACCTGCCAGTTTTCCAAGCTGGCTGTACCATTTTTATTCCCACTGGCAATGTGTGATCATCTGTTTGTTCCACATCCTCACCAACACTTTATATTGGTTAGTCTTAAGTTTTAGGCATTCTGGTTAGTGCGTTGTGGTATCTCATTGTGGTTTTTATTTGCATTTCTCTGCCAACTGCTGATGTGGAGCATCTTTTAAGTACTTCTTGGCCATTCCTTTATCTTCTTTTGTGAAGTGTCTGTTCAAGCCTTTTGCTCATTAAAAAAAATTGGATTATTTTGATGAGTTCTGAGAATTCTTTAGTATCTGGGTACTAGTCATACATTAGATATATGTATTGTAAAGATTTTCTCTTACTCTCTGGACTTATCATTTTGTTGTCTTACTTGTCTCTTGAAGAACAAAAGTTCTGCATTTTGATAAAGTCTATTTATCTAGCCTTTCTTTTACAGTTTGTACTTTTATGTCCTAAGAAACTTTTACCAACCTATACAATTCCAGACTTCCTTTCCCTGTTGAATTGCCTGGGCACTTTTACTGAAAATGAGTTGGTTGTATGTATATGAGTGGACCTATTTTCTTAAATATCTTTTCTGCTCTTGTGATCTTTATGTCTTTCCTTCCACCATTTCCACACAGTTGATTACCATAGTTTTATAATAAGTCTTAAAGTTGGTTGAAGAACTGTACAAAAAAGATCTTCATGACCCAGATAATCATGATGATGTGATGACTAATCTAGAGCCAGACATCTTGGAATGTGAAGTCAAGTGGGCCTTAGAAAGCATCACTACGAACAAAGCTAGTGGAGGTGATGGAATTCCCGTTGAGCTGTTTCAAATCCTG
>SJXQ01010863.1:150348-178979 GCA_006408695.1 Aepyceros melampus | reverse complement strand
GCCCCACACCCTCTCTCTGAATTATCCCCGTGCATCAGTTCCAAGCATCCTGCTTCCTGCATCAACCTGGACTGTCGATTCGTTTCACTTATGATATCACACATGTTACACTGCCACTCTGCCAACCCATCCCACCCTCTCCCTCTCCTACAGAGTCCAAAAGGCCGTTCTATACATCTGTGTCTCTCAAAGAAGTTTTCTAAAAGGAATAACAATAATGTCTTTGTGAACTTGATCCTAATGTCTAATAATTAACAATTTTAACAAGGCAGTAACTCAATGGTATGAGGCAAGGGTTACATCAATACCTCTTTCCTTGAGCAATATGTTGCTCTAGAAACAGTCAAGAAATTCCTTGGCTCAAACCGCATACTAAATGAGACAAAAGTGTTCTCCTTGGCACTCCTCAACTTTTAAAATGAATTAATAGCAATCTAAATGTGGTGATTTTATTGCCACATAAAAGAACAGGCAGATTGCATCAGTACAAGCTTAATGGCAAAAAAAGAGCAAGGCAGGGATTTCTAAGATGTTGATGTGAGAAAAATTAAAACTGGAAATTCATAATGGAAATAACGTAAGGGAAGCATATTCTGAGGGTTGTGAGATGGAGCTCACATCATGTTTCTTAGACAATGGATTTGGGAATGGTTCAGCAAACCACTTTTTTCTTTATAAAAGCAAGTTCTTTGAGTGATTTCCAACCATGTGACTTTTTTAAAAAATTTATTCTATTGAAATATAGTTGATTTACAAAAGGTGAGAGAACTCTGTCTTCCAAAATTTCTCAGCCTAGAATTTAGAGCCTCTACTCCCCCAACTATGTATTCATATCATTCCAATAATGAGAAAACTGCAGCCCCATGGGAATAACAGGCATCAGTGGAAGACAGAGTAACATAACAACTTGTTCCTTACTAGCGTATCCGCATGACAGACAATTAGAGACAGTCTATTCTCATCACTTTGCAATAAAACGCTCGTTAGATCAGGGTGGGATGGAGAAGAGGGCTCACCAGTTGCCGCCTGAGTAGGGAAGGAGAGAGTGTGCTTTGTAAGGGCACAGACGTGTGGAATATGGAGGGAAACAGAAGGCACATTTTCCACTACATACCCCTATACCACATTTTATAGGGCCACTCAAAACCTGTGCCCTGAAAGACTCATCTGCATTTTCTAAGGCTAGTCACCCAGTAATTTGCACTGTCTTAGAGGGAACTGCAAAAAAGACTATGACTTCTTCTGATATGTATCACTGGGAAGACTGAGACAGTGTGTGAAGAAGTCTAATTTATAAGTGATGAGACTCTATTATGGAGTGCATCGTTTCACTTACATTTTCTCCTTTAATCTTCATTATAACTGTACATAGTTATACAGTCAGCGAAAACAAGACCTGGAGCTGACTGTGGCTCAGATAATTAGCTCCTTAATGCAAACTTCAGATGTAAATGGAAGAAACTAGGGAAAACCATTATACCATCCAAGTAGAACCAAAATCTAATTTCTTATGATTATACAGTGGAGGTGACAAATAGATTTAAGGGATTAGATTTGGTAGACAAATTGGCTGAAGAACTATGGGCTGAGGTTTGTAACCTGTACAGGTGGTGATGACCAAAACAATCCCCCTAAAAAAGAAATGCAAGAAGGCAAGGTGGTTGTCTGAGGAGGCCTTACAATAGCTGAGAAAAGAAGAGGAGTAAAAGGCAATGGAGAAAGGGAAAGAAGAAAAGAAAAAGTGAAGTCGCTCAGTCGAGTCCGACTTTTTGCAACCCCATGGACTGTGGCCCACCAGGCCCCTCTGTCCACAGAAATGTTCAGGCAAGTATACTGGAGTGGGTTGCCATTTGCTTCTCCAGGTGATCTTAACCCAGGGATCAAACTTGGGTCTCCCGCATTGCGAGCAGACACTTTACCATCTGAGCCACCACGGAAACCCCAACTAAAGATATACCCCACAGAAAGATATACCCAACTAAATGCAGAGTTCCAGACTATAACAAGGAGAGATAAGAAAGCTTTCTACAGTGAACAGTACAAAGAAATAGAGGAAAACAATAGAGTGGGAAAGGCTAGAGATCTCTTCAAGAAAATTCAAGATACCAAGGGAATATTTCATGCAAAGATGGGCACAGTAAAGGACAGAGATGACAAGGACCTAACAGAAGCAGAAGAGATTAAGAAGTGTCAAGTATATACAGAAGAACTATATTAGAAAGGTATTAACGACCCAGATAATCATGATGGTGTGGTCATTCACCTAGAGCCAGACATCCTGGAGTGTGAAGTCAAGTAGGCCTTAGAAAGCATCACTGTGAATAAGACTAGTGGAGGTGATATAATTCCAACTGAGCTATTTCAAGTCCTAAAAGATGATGCTGTTAAATTGCTGTACTCAATATGCCAGCACATTTGGAAAATTCAGCAGTGGTCACAGAACTGGAAAAGGTCAGTTTTCATTCTAATACCAAACAAGGGCATTGCCAAAGAATTCAAACTACTGCACAATTGCACTCATTTCATATGCTAGCAAGGTAATGGCTCAAACTCCCTTAAGATAGGCTTCAACAGTACATGAACCAAGAACTTCCACATGTACAAGCTGGATTTAGAAAAGGAGAGGAATCAGAGGTCAAACTGCCAACATCCATTGGATCACAGAAAAAGCAAGGGAATTTCAGAAAAACATCTACTTCTTCATTGACTACACAAAAGCCTTTGACTTTGTGGATCACAACAAACTGGAAAATTCTTAAAGAAGCAAGAATAACAGACCACCTTACCTGTGTCCTGAGAAATGTCTATGCAGGTCAAGAAGCAACAGTTACAACCAGACATAATGGATCGGTTCCCTGTTGGGTTCCAAAGGAGTACATCAAGGCTGTATTTTCCACCCTGTTCATTTAACTTACCTGCAGAACACATCATGCAAAATGCCAGACTGGATGAATAACAACCTGGAATCAACACTGTTGGGAGAAATATTAACAGCCTCAGATATGCAGATGATACCACTCTAAGGGCAGAAAGCAAAGAGGAACTAAAGAGCCTCTTGATGAGGGTGAAAGAGGAAAATGAAAAAGCTGGCTTAAAACAACATTCAAAAAACTAAGATCATGAAATCGGGTCCCATCTAACAGGAAAAAGTAGCAAATAGATGAGGAAAAAGTGAAAATAGGGACAGATTTTATTTTCTTTGACTCCAAAATCACTGTGGATGGAGACTGCAGCCATAGAATTAGAAGATGATTCACCTTGGAAGGAAAGTTATGACAAACCTAGACAGCATAGTAAAAAGCAGAGACATCCCTTTGCTGACAAAGATCCATATAGTCAAAGCTGTGTTTTTTCCAATAGTCATATATGGATGTGAGAATTGGACCATAAAGAAGGCTGAGCACAGAAGAATTGATGCTTTTGCAATGTGGTGCCAGAGAAGACTCTTGAGAGTCCCTCAGACAGCAAAGCAATCAAGCCAGTCAGTTCTAAAGGAAATCAATGCTGAATATTCATTGGAAGGACTGATGCTGAAGCTCCAATACTTTGACCATCTGATGTGAAAAGCTGACTCCCTGGAAAAGACCTGATGCTGGGAAAGACTGAGGGCAGGTCAAGAAGGAGGCAACACACGATGTGATGGTGGATGGCCTCACCATCTCAATGGACACGAGTTTGAACAAACTCCAGGAGATCGTGAAGGACAGGGAAACTTGACATGCTGTAGTCTATGGGGTCTCAAAGAGTCAGACACGACTTAGCAACAGAACAACAATGACATAAGTACATAGGTTGCAGATAAATATGTATCCTCATTTCGTGGATGACCAAAATTAGGCTGAGGAATTAACAAAATTTTCCAAAATAATAAAGAATAAAAATTTAAACCTTGCTGTATCTTATTCTCTAGCACCCAAGAAATAAAATGTTTTCATTAGGTACTTGCAAATTACCTATAGGCTAATTGGTAATCAGTACATATTTCTTTCTATAATAAAGCAGATCTTGTATGTATTTCTAGTCAGTAGACTTTAGACTTGTGTTGCAACCCATCAAATTATTACCAAAAGCTAATTGCAAAAATGTATTTCCTCAATTTTTGTGTTACATATTTGCTTCTACATCTAGATTTATATAAAATGAAAAGGAAGTTAAGCTAAAAATTTGCAAAGCAGAAAACATTGCTGATAAATGTTGTTTTCATTATGCCAATTATGAGGCATGATTCAATACATCACAAACAATAAAAGTACCTTAGATGCATTAGGAGACAAAGCATTTTAACCTAAATTAACATATTTTTAAATTACTTGTGTATATTCCTGAAGAATATTCTAATAGAAATTAACCAAAGTAGTTCGCATTTTTCTACCAACTCTGGCTTATTAAAAATAAATATACAACCAAGAAAAGAAAACAACAGGAGTTTCTAATAACCTCTTGCTAAAAAGATTCTTTCTATAATAAAGGGTTCAGTAAATGTCCTTACAGGACTTAAAATATCTTTAAAAGTTTGTTTTTGTCCTCAGTTCAATTGAGTCTTTCAATCGTGTCTGACTCTTTGTGACCCCGTGAATTGCAGCACCCCAGGCCTCCCTGTCCATCACCAACTCCCGGAGTTCACTCAGACTCACGTCCGTTGAGTCTGTGATGCCATCCAGCCATCTCATCCTCGGTCGTCCCCTTCTCCTCCTGCCCCCAATCCCTCCCAGCATCAGAGTCTTTTCCAATGAGTCAACTCTTCCCATGAGGTGGCCAAAGTACTGGAGCTTCAATTTTAGCATCATTCCTTTCAAAGAAATCCCAGGGTTGATCTCCTTCAGAATGGACTGGTTGGATCTCCTTGCAGTCCAAGGGACTCTCAAGAGTCTTCTCCAACACCACAGTTCAAAAGCATCAATTCTTCAGTGCTCAGCCTTCTTCACAGTCCAACTCTCACATCCATATATGACCACAGGAAAAACCANACTCTTCGCATGAGGTGGCCAAAGTACTGGAGTTTCAGCTTTAACATCATTCCTTCCAAAGAAATCCCAGGGTTGATCCCCTTCAGAATGGACTGGTTGGATCTCCTTGCAGTCCAAGGGACTCTCAAGAGTCTTCTCCAACACCACAGTTCAAAAGCATCAATTCTTCAGTGCTCAGCCTTCTTCACAGTCCTACTCTCACATCCATATATGACCACAGGAAAAAACCATAGCCTTGACTAGACGGACCTTAGTCAGCAAAGTAATGTCTCTGCTTTTGAATATACTATCTAGGTTGGTCATAACTTTTCTTCCAAGGAGTAAGCGTCTTTTAATTTCATGGCTACAGCAGTATTTTCCCCCAATCTATGATACTGCTGATAATACTTTCTTTTTTTTTCTTAATTTCTGCTTTCAAAATAAGGATAAAAATAATGCAGAATGTTGTTCTCATGTCAGTGAGTTTCCCTTTCATCTTTATCAAGCAGCTATGCTGGCTGCCAAGCTAGCTCTCTGATGTTTCAGACAGATGGTTTTATATTTCATCTATGTCTTTTTATTCTTGGTTTAGGGGTCAGTCTAGACAAATTGGTTCATCTCTGCCAGAAGAGGAAATCCCATAAAGGAGTTTTTCTTTCCTGGTAGTTTCATTCTTATGTATTGCATTATAATAAACATATTAGTGGAGACATGTACATTTGGACCGATATACAAATGTCTATGGACATGTGCATTTTTATGTCATGCTTAACATTCTAATTTCAAAGTGGATTATCTTCTTTTCAACTTTTTATATACACTTCACTCTCTGAGAATTTCATAAATTACTCACCATAGAAACACTTTTTGCTTTAGCATGTCTTCCTCAGGATCCTCAAAATCACATTCTTCCAAATGAGCTTGGTAATAGACTGAAGGATTCAAAGTCTTCCAGACACAATGGAGGAACTAACATTCCAAGGTTGTCCACCTGAGAGATATTTATTACTCATAAAAATTACTTTGATTTATCTTAGTGATGGGCTTCCCAGGTGGCTCAGTGATAAAGAATCCACCCATCAGTTCAGGACCCACCAGAGACACAGATTCAGTCCTTGGGTTGGGAAGAGCCCCTGGGTCCAGGAATATCCCCTGGAATGGCAACCTACTCCAGTATTCTTGCTGGAGAGCCCCATGGAAAGAAGAGCCTGGCAGGTTACAGTCCATGGGATTGCAGAGAGCTGGACACGCCTGAGAGACTGAGCCCACACACACCCTAGTGACTACACCCAATGTGTATTTCTTATAATGACTCTATTAGTTTTATGGATCCTGATTCCTTCTTAGACATCTCTTTTGATCGTCACTTTCTGGCGATTAGTCTGTTATTAGCATCAGCTTGTTTCTACATCATCATATATTTCTTCTCAGCCAAAATAATGTTGACTGAAAAAATTTGTTAGGGCATCCATCTGTATCTTTACAATTTTGATCTTCTTAGCTGTGTACCATACTGGCAAGGGTACCAAACATTATGACATTCTATTTTATTTAAGCCTATCTTATTTATGATTCAATCAGTCCCCAAATCCTCATGAGATCAAAACCAGGCAGATTTTATTAAAAAAATATCCCACATCTGGCCATCATTGCAACTAGTCAGATATTTTTAATTCAGGGATTTAATTCAATTATTTTTTCCCCAAAATATTTTGATATTAGGAGAGGTGGGCAATAGAATCTCACCTATTTGTTTTCTCCAAGCTTTATTGAGGTATGATTGACAAGTAAAATTGTATATATTCAGCTTGTACAATGTGATTTTTTTAAGGTGTATAAAGTGAAGATTTAATATATGTATATATACATAGTGAGATGATTACTGCAGTTAATTACTTAACATATCCACTATCACACTTAATTATATATATATATATATATTTTTTTTTGTGATGAGAACACTTAGAATCTCCTCTCTTAGCAATCCTTGTCAAAATTCCAAAGGCATTTTTCACAAAAATAGAAAAAAAATACTAAAATTTGTATGAAACTGCAAAGGACCTCAAACAGCAAAAATGTCTCATCTATATTTTAGAAAGAAGCAATGGTCATGGTACATAGTTAGACCTGTGATAATTTCAGAAAATTCCTCCAAGTTTTTGTCAATATAAGATAAAATTAAATTGGAGAAATTAGCATAATGGTGTGTTGTTTTTAAAAGTTATGCATCATATACTGAAGTAAATGCATTAAGTAGTTTTGAAAGCATGCCAAATGCACAAAGATGAGTAACAACTAAACTTACTTAAATATATTTGTCAGTCATATATATTTTTTTTTTAATGGGAGTAGCCTTCATGGCTACTTTCTCCAATGGTTATTTTTGATATTTTTGTCTCCTACTCACAGCTGTGTCATTGTCATTTGGAATCAGTACATAAACTTAGTGTATATTTGTGCTTGTGATGACAGAATACATCTGTCATCAACATTTATGTTGTTAGGCAAATGTCTTATTGTTGAGAATGACACATAATGGATCTATGAGTTTCCTTCCTTTTGAAGGTCGCTGTTTGGAGAAAATATGTTTCGTGACATTTATTGTGGCAAGAAAAACTTTGAAGTGATATGCAAGTTTTGTACCAACTAGACTGGTTTGGGAGTTAAAGAATCTCTGGAAAGAGAGAAGTAAGTTTTAGTAGAAAGGCTCCTGGGAGAATAATGGCAGAAATTTTGGAGGACAGAATGATGTAGTGATTATTTGTCCTCTGGCCAGATCCATCATTCAGATAGGTCTAAGCCCCAGAGAGAGAGGGACCATGAGGAGATACTGAAAGAGTGGTTGGTATATATAAGAAGTGGGAAATGTTAGCCACTCAGTCATATCCAACTCTTTGTGATCCCCTAGAGTGCAGCTCACCTGGCTCCTCTGTCCATGAAATTTCCAAGGCAAGAGTACTGGAGAGGGTAGCCATTCTCTTCTCCAAGGAATCTTCCCAACCCAGGGATTGAACCCTAGTCTTCTGTGTCTTCTGCACTGTAGGCAGATGCTTTACATCTGAGCCACTAGGGAAGCCTGCTGCTGCTACTAAGTCGCTTCAGTCGTGTCTGACTCTATGCGACCCCATAGACAGCAGCCCACCAGGCTCCCCCATCCCTGGGATTCTCTAGGCAAGAATACAGGAGTGGGTTGCCATTTCCTTCTCCAATGCATGAAAGTGAAAAGTCAAAGCAAAGTCACTCAGTCGTGTCCGACTCTTTGCGACCCCATGGACTGCAGCCTACCAGGCTCCTCCGTCCATGGGATTTTCCAGGCAAGAGTACTGGAGTAGGGTGCCATTGCCTTCTCCAAGGGAAGCCTAGTATAATACATATAACCCTCATGAAAACTGGAAGTGCAAGGGGTATTTGTGACAACATGTGAAGGCTAAGATGTTGTGACTAGAAGAGAACTCTAGAAGCAATTCTCAAATCAGCAGGCAGTTTTAATGCTGTGAAATGCCCTCACACAATTTAGGAGAAGGTAACATTCATCACGGAAAGTAGTACAATAGTGGACAGTGCTTTCACCTGATGCTAAGGTCAGTACCAAGAACACGGATCTGGAACAAAAATGAGGAAACAAGTAGACTACTTATGATTTCTTGGTACTACAGGCTTAATCTCCTTTTCTTGTTGGTTGTTACTAGTTAGAACCATTTCTGGGTGGCCCTATACAGCTTGGCTCATAGTTTCATTGAGTTAGACAAGGCTGTGATCTATGTGATCAATTTGGTTAGTTTTCTGTGATTGTGGTTTTCATCCTGTCTTCCCTCTGATGGCTGAGGATAAGAGGCTTATGGAAGCTTCCTGATGGGATAGACTTCCTGTGAGGGGAAACTGGGTCTTGTTCTGATGGGCAGGACCATGCTCTGTAGATCTTCAATCCAATTTTTTACTGATGGGCAGGGCTGCATTCCCTCCCTGTTGTTTGGCCTGAGGCCAAACTATGGTAGGGGAAATGAAGGTAATGGTGATCTCCTTCAAAATGAATAGTGCACACACTGTTGTATTCAGTGCCCCTGACCACAGAACAGGTCAAGATCAAACCACGCCTCTGCTGGAGATTCCTGGACACTCACAGACAAGTCTGGCTCAGTCTCTTGTCGCGACACTGCTTCTTTCTCCTGATTCCTGATGTGCACAAGGTTTTGTTTGTGTTCTCCAAGAGTCTGTTTCCTCAATCTTGTGGAAGTTCTGTAATCAAACCCCATGGTCTCCAAAGTCAAATTCCCTGAGAGTGCTCAGTTACTTTGCCAGATCCCCAGGTTGGGAAGTATGTTGTGGGTTCTAGAACTTTCTTAACAGTGCAAGAATTTCTTTGGTATAATTGTTCTGCAGTTTGCGTGTCATCTGCTCAGAGGCTCTATAATGTGGCTAATGGCAACCTCCTCAAGAGGGCTTATGCCACATGCTGCATGACCCAGGTTTGCTGCAGCCAGAGCCCCTGTCCCTGTGACAGGCCACTGCTGACCAGTGCCTCCACAAGAGACACTCAAAGGCAGGTCTGTCTCAGTTTCTCTGAGGTCTCTGGGTTCTGGTGCACACAAGGTTCTGTTTGAGTCCTCTGAGCATCTCTGCTGGGTGGGGGTTTGATTCTAAATGTGATTATGCCTTCCTACATCTTTCTGGGGCTTTTCCTTTGCCATTTGATGTGGGTTATCCTTTTATTGGTGGGTCACAACAGGTGGGTCAAGGTGGAGAGTTCTGACAAAACGTGGTCTCCTGGAGAAGGGAATGGCAAACCACTTCAGTATTCTTGCCTTGAGAACCTCATGAACAGTATGAAAAGGCAAAAGATAGGACACTAAAAGATGAACTCCCCAAGTTGGTAGATTCCCAGTATGCTACTGGAGAAGAGTGGAGAAATAACTCCAGATAGAATGAAGAGACGGAGTCAAAGCAAAAACAGCACCCAGTTATGGATGTGACTGGTGATGGAAGTAAAGTCCAAAGCTGCAAATAACAATATTGCATAGGAACCTGGAATGTTAGGTCCATGAATCTAGGCAAACTGGAAGTGGTCAAACAGGAGGTGGCAAGAGTGAACATCTACATTTTAGGAATCAGAGAACTAAAATGGACTGGAATGGGTGAATTTAATTCAGATGACCATTATATCTACTACTGTGGGTAAGAATTTCTTAGAAGAAATGGAGTAGCCCTCATAGTCAACAAAAGAGTCAGAAATGAAGTACTTGGATGCAATCTCAAAATTGACAGAATGATCTCAGTTCATTTCCAGGAAAAACCATTCAATATCACAGTAATCCAAGTCTATGCCCCAAGCACTAATGCCAAAAAAGCTGAAGTTAAATGGTCTACAAGTTGAAAGGTCTACAAGACCTTCTAGAACTAACACCAAAAAAGATGTCCTTTTCATCATAGGGGACTGGAATGCAAATGTAGGAAGTGAAGAGATACCTGGAGTAACAGGCAAGTTTGGCCTTGGAGTACAAAATGAAGCAGGGCAAAGGCTAATAGAGTTTTGCCAAGAGAATGCACTGGTCAAAGCAAATACCCTCTTCCAACAACACAGGAGATGACTTTATATGTGGACATCACCAGATGGTCAATACCAATATTAAATCAAATTGATTATATTCTTTGCAGCTGAAGATAGAGAAATTCTATACAGTTGTAAAAAATAAGACTGGGAGCTGACTGTGGCTCAGAATATGAACTCAGCAAAATTCAGACTTAACTTGAGAAACTGAAGTTAAATGGTCTACAAGTTGAAAGGTCTACAAGACCTTCTAGAACTAACACCAAAAAAGATGTCCTTTTCATCATAGGGGACTGGAATGCAAATGTAGGAAGTGAAGAGATACCTGGAGTAACAGGCAAGTTTGGCCTTGGAGTACAAAATGAAGCAGGGCAAAGGCTAATAGAGTTTTGCCAAGAGAATGCACTGGTCAAAGCAAATACCCTCTTCCAACAACACAGGAGATGACTTTATATGTGGACATCACCAGATGGTCAATACCAATATTAAATCAAATTGATTATATTCTTTGCAGCTGAAGATAGAGAAATTCTATACAGTTGTAAAAAATAAGACTGGGAGCTGACTGTGGCTCAGAATATGAACTCAGCAAAATTCAGACTTAACTTGAGAAAAGTAGGGAAAAAGACTAGACTACTCATGTAGGACCTAAATCAAATACTTAAGATTATATAGTGGAAGCAAAAATAGATTCAAAGGATTAGATCTGATAGACAAACTGCCTGAAGAACTATGAACAGAGGTTTGTGACGTTGTACAGGAGGCATGATCAATACCATCCCCAAGAAAGAAATGCCAAAAGGTAAAATGGTTGTGTGAGGGGGTCTCTCAAATAGCTGAGAAAAGAAGAGAAGTGAAAGGTAAAGGAGAAAAGGAGAGATGACCATCTGAATGTGGAATTCTAAAGAAGAGCAAGGAGAGATAAGAAAGCCTTCCTCAGTGATCAGGAAAACAATAGAATGGGGAAGACTAGAGATCTCTTCAAGAAAATTAGAGATACCAATGGAACATTTCATGTAAAGATGGGTGCAATAAAGGACAGAAAAAGTATGGACCTAAGAGAAGCAGAAGATATTAAAAAGGGGTGGCAAATTAAAAAGAATACATTTGAATCAGTTCTAATGAAGTGGATGAAGCTGGAGCCAATTATACAGAGTGAAGTAACCCAGAAAGAAAAACACCAATACAGTATACTTACACATATATATGGAATTTAGAAAGATGGTAATGATAGACCTGTACCGAAGACAACAAAAGAGACACAGATGTATAGAACAGCCTTTTGGACTCTGTGGGAGAGGGAGAGGGTGGGATGATTTGGGAGAGTGGCAGTGTAACATGTATGATATCATAAGTGAAATGAATCGCTTGTCTAGGTTCGATGCAGGATGCAGGATGCTTGGGACTGATGCATGGGGATAATCCAGAGAGATGGTGTGGGGCAGGAGGGGGGAGGTGGGGGTCGGGATTGGGAGTTCATGTACACTTGCGGCTGATTCATGTCGATGTGTAGCAAAACGAATACAGTATTGTAAAGCAAAACAAACTAAAAAATAAAAATTAATTAAAAAAATAAAAAGAGGTGGCAAGAATACAGAAAAGAACTGTACCAAAAAGATCTTCATGATCCAGATAATCATGATAGTGTGATCACTCACCTAGAGCCAGACATCCTGGAATGTGAAGTCAAGTGGGCCTTAGGAAGCATCACTACAAACAAAGCTAGTGGAGGTGCTGGAATTCCAGTTGAGCTATTTCAAATCCCAAAACATGATGTTGTGAGAGTTCGCCCTCAATATATCAGCAAATTTGGAAAACTCAGCCGAGGCCACAGGACTGGAAAATGTCAGTCTTCATTCCCATCACAAAGAAAGGCAATGCTAAAGAATGCTTAAACTACTGCACAATTGCACTCATCTCACATGCAATGGCACGCTACTCCAGTACTCTTGCCTGGAAAATCCCATGGACGGAGGAGCCTGGTAGGCTGCAGTCCATGGGGTCGCGAAGAGTCGGACACGACTGAGCGACTTCACTTTGACTTTTCACTTTCATGCATTGGAGAAGGAAATGGCAGCCCACTCCAGTGTTCTTGCCTGGAGAATCCCAGGGATGGGGGAGCCTGGTGGGCTGCCGTCTGTGGGGTCACACAGGGTTGGACACGACTGAAGCGACTTAGCAGCAGCAGCAGCACATGCTCACAAAGTAATGCTCAAAAATCTCCAAGCCAGGCTTCAACAATACATAAACCAAGAACTTCCAGATGTTCAAGCTGAATTTAGAAAAGGCAGAGTAACCAGAGATCAAATTGCCAACATCCACCGGATCATCAAAAAAGCAAGAGAGTTCCAGGAAAACATCTACTTCTGCTTTATTGACTACACCAAAGTCTTTGACTGTGTAGATCACAACAAACTGAGGAAAATTGCTAAAGAGAAGGGAATACCAGACCACCTGATCTGCCTCCTGAGATATCTGTATGCAGGTCAAGAAGCAACAGTTAGAACTGGACATGGAACAATGGACTTGTTCCAAATAGAGACAGGACTACATCAAAGCTGTGTATTGTTGCCTGCTTATTTGACTTATATGTGGAGTACACCATGCAAACTGCTGGGTTGGATGAAGCACAGGCTGGAATCAAGATTTCCTGGAGAAATATCAATAACCTCAATATGCAGATGACACCACTCTTATGGTAGAAAGTGAGGAAGAACTAAAGAGCCTCCTGATGAAAGTGAAAGAGAAGAGTGAAAAACAGGCTTAAACTCAACATTCAGAAAACAAAGATCATTGCATCCGGTCCCATCTTTCATGGCAAATAGATGAGGAAACATGGAAACGGTGAGAGACTTTATTTTCTTGGGCTCCAAAATCACTGTGGATGGTGACTGCAGCCATGAAATTAAAAGATGCTTGCTCCTTGGAAGACAAGCTATGACCAACCTAGACAGCATATTAAAAAGCAGAGACATTACTTTTTGACAGACATTACTTTCTGTCTAGTCAAATCAATGGTTTTTCCAGTAGTCATGTATGGATGTGAGAGTTGGGCTGTGAAGAAAGCTGAATGCCAAAGAATTGATGCTTTTGAACTGTGGTGTTGGAGAAGACTCTTTAGAGTCCCTTGGATTACAAGGAGATCCAACAAGTCCATCCTAAGGAAATCAACCTGAATATTCATTGGAAGGACTGATGCTAAAGCTGAAACTCCGATACTTTGGCACCTAATGTGAAGAGCTGACTCATTGGAAAAGACCCTGATGCTGAGAGAGATTGAAACCAGGTAGAGAGGAGAAGGGGATGACACAGGATGAGATGATTGGATGGCATCACCAACTCAATGGACATGAGTTTGCGAAAGCTCCAGGAGATGGTGAAGGACAGGGAAGCCTGGTGTGCTGCAGTTCATGGGATCACAAAGATTCAGACACGCCTGAGTGACTGAACTGAACTGAACTGAACTGAGAACCATTTCAGGGGTAAATGCAAAAACTATATGTAAATTAGCTCTGGAAGAGTAGAGTTTTTACGGGCTCACATAAATGCAAAAAAGCAAGTATGTTTGGCTTCAAGGAAACTCTCAAGGGACTCTTAGAAACTCTAAATTCAGGACTGAAACAGTTCCTTCTTCATCACCCTGTCTACTCCTTACTGCTCCCCCTCCCCATGCTGTTCTTCTCCCTACTCTTGTATATGTATTGTGATTTTTTTATGTGAACAAAATGATATGTTAATGGAAAGAATGAAATGAAAAGTACATGTGTATGTCTGGACTCATCAGTCCCACTTTGGGGAAGTTATCCCATAAAAATAAGGAAATAGGTGATAAAAATACATACACATTTACATCAAATGAGTGCATTGTAAAGTGTGAGTGTTTTTATGTATGCTTTCCTGTGCCTAAAGCATGTCCTGGAAGGATGTGCAGGAACACATAAATGGTGGCTGCTTTGGGAAAGCATGTCTTGGCAAGGTGAAGAGGAGAGGGACATCACTTTTCATGTTCTATTGTTCTACCATGCTTAATTGTACTACAAGAGAATAAGTTTTCTATTTATTATATAATTTTAAATGGTGAAAGGAAACCTTATAGGAAAAAACAAATGTGAAGTGTTTTAAGAAGAGGATAGAATTCATAATTCAATATCTCACTACATGAACATTTTCAGGTCACTGTTTGACCAAACATATACTGTATAAAATGCAGATGGTGGAGTGCCAAAGATCTTCATTGGTTGTCATAGTGACATTATCTACTATGTTTTGTATTCTCTATTTGAATAATCAGTTGAAGCTACAGGAGACTTGCCTCTAGCTTGTTTGGGCTTTGAGAAGGGATTGAAAGACAAATTCATGGAGAAAGAAAAGCACAGAGAAGTAAAATAGGACTGCTGCTGTTCCATTTATTTATTCTTCCTTTTTAGTCATTGCTGAAAGCTGGCCTTGGTATATAACTCACAGAGACATCCCAAAGGCTACCCAAAATCCTACGTTAGCATATTGTCTTAAAGTGGTAAGCCTGGGTGGGATATAAATGACTCTGGAACTGGATGACCTTGTTTCTAGCCCTAGCTATTCCACTTATGAAATGTCTATCATTTTATCATTTGCCAACAACTCTGCAGTTTACAAACTGCCTTAGTTAATCCTCATAACAGCTCTGTGAGAGACATGGTACTATTACCCCTATTCTAAAGATAAAAGATCTCATTTTAGAAAGGTTAAATTAATTGCCCAATTTGAGAACAGTTGATAATTGGAGTTGAAAGAGCGGTGACACAAATTTAGGTTTGTAGATGCCAAACCCAAAGTCTGTTTTAAGATACCATTGCCTAGCAAATGATGCCATGTGAAACATTTAAGGTAAGATAATAAACATTAAAATGTAATAGGGTAGATATGTAAGATATTGATCTGAATAAAAATAAAGATAAAAGTATAATTCAAGACAAATATATCAAATGTGACACATAAGGCACTGAAAACAGAAGTCTGGATTTGTTTTTACAAATAATATCACTTCCTGAATAAAGAAATATTTTTTACTAAGGATTTGTTCAGTCGCTGAGTTGTGTCCAACTCTTTGTGACCCCATGGATTGCAGCACGCAGGCTTTCCTGTCCTTTACCATCTCCTGGAGCTTTCGCAAACTCAGACCATCGAGTTGGTGATGCCATCCAACCACCTTGTCCTTTGTTCCTCTCCTCCTGCTTTCAATCTTTTCCAGCATCAGAGTCTTTTCCAATGAGTCAGCTCTTCACATCAGGCAGCCAAAGTATTGGAGTTTCAGCTTTAGCATCAGTCCTTCCAATGAATATTCAGGATTGATTTCCTTTAGGATTGACTAGTTTGATCTCCTCACTGCTCAAGGGACTCTCAAGAGTCTTCTCCAACACCACAGTTCAATAGCATCAATTCTTTGAGACAGCTTTCTTTATGGTCCAACTCTCACATCCATACGTGACTACTGGAAAAACCATAGCTTTGAATATATGGACTTTTGTTGGCAAAGAAGCAAAGGTCCT
This sequence comes from Aepyceros melampus, assembly GCA_006408695.1. NCBI lineage: Eukaryota > Metazoa > Chordata > Mammalia > Artiodactyla > Bovidae > Aepyceros > Aepyceros melampus. The sequence continues at coordinate 162,960 of SJXQ01010863.1, read as the reverse complement.
TCCTTAAGGATAGAAGACTTCTTTCATAACTTGAAAATATAAAAAATAAAGAAAAAACAACAAAACAACAATAACAAAAATGCACTGAGAGCATTTGAATTAAACCCATATAGAAGAAAAGTGCTTTTGCATGGCTGCTGTTGACTAAGTCCTGGCAGGTTCTGATGAGTGATTTTCAGCTCAACACTCAACTGCCATTGTGCCCTTTCATCATCTGTGGAGCTTTTACAAATACCAGTGAAAGTGAAAGTCGCTCTGTGGTGTCTGACTCTTTGCGACCCCATGAACTCCACAGTCCATGGAATTCTCTAGGCCAGAATACTAGAGTGGGTAGACTTTCCCTTCTCCGGGGATCTTCCCAGCCCAGGGATTGAACACAGGTGTCCTGCATTGCAGGAGGATTCTTTACCAGCTGAGCCACAAAGGAAGCAAATACTAGTACTTGGATCCAAATAGCAAAATCCTGATTAAATTGATTTTGAGAATTGTCATTGGTAAGCCCTAAGAAAAGACCCTGATGCTGGGAAAGATTGAGAGCAGGAAGAGAAGGGGACAACAGAGGATGAGATGGTTGGATGGCATCACCGACACAGTGGACATGGGTTTGGATGGATTCTGGAAGTTGGTGATGGACAGGTGGGCCTGGCAGGCTGTGGTTCATGAGGTTGCAAAGAGTCGGACACGACTGAGTGACTGAACTGAACTGAAGCCCCTAAGTTACGGAGCCAAGAGGACATGAAAGAAGTGTTGTGGATCTTTTTCTCACACCTTCTGGGGAAAATACTAACTGAATATAAGATAAAATCATAGTCATAATATCATGAAACACTTTCATTTGTGTAGCATATACACACCAATTTTAAAACATTATATCCAACATGATCACATTTTATTCCTGCTATAGGCAATGGCACCCCACTCCAGTACTCTTGCCTGGAAAGTCCCATGGATGGAGGAGCCTGGTGGGCTGCAGTCCATGGGGTCGCTGAGAGTTGGACACGACTCAGTGACTTCACTTTCACTTTTCACTTTCATGCATTGGAGAAGGAAATGGCAACCCACTCCAGTGTTCTTGGCTGGAGAATCCCAGGGATGGCGGAGCCTGGTGAGCTGCTGTCTATGGGATCGCACAGAGTCGGACACGACTGAAGTGACTTAGCAGCTTAGCATAATCTTAAATGGTTTTTAATTATTTTCTAATTTCACACATAATGGTAATTGACACCAGTAACTCCCTCTTCACAAAATTTATTTAAAAATTGTCTTGCACTATTATTATGGATATAAGGTTCAGCTGAGAGGATGAAAAATATTCATATATATCAGTAATACTATCCTCTATTTTTGGAGCATAGCAACCAAATTTTAAAGATAAAACTAAAGAATATTGGCTATAATTAGCCATGAAAAATTAGAAATGACAGGTTGCAAGATGATTTGAGGAACAGAATTTTATTTCCTCATCTTATAGTTTTACATTCAATATCACCATTATTCACTGTCTGGAAACCACAGAGACATTACAAAAGTGTGTTAGGAGAAATTATAATACTTCATAAGAGGACAGGTATTAGGGCTGCAGAACTGAAAAATATAGAGCACGTGGGGAAAAGGGAAATCTAAAAGGTGCCACAGATGTCAAACATGCTCTCCTTACAAGAACTGTAAAGTGGTTACAACGAAAGAAAAATTTCAAAGTGGGTGTAAGTGTAAAGAACTTGGCAATGCCAATTCACCAGTTAAGACTTTGAGCAAAACTCAAGTACTGACTTTCTTTCATCAATACCATGATCCTCTAAATTGTAAGAAGAAGTAATCTAAAACGTATGTGGAAAAGAGCAAGTGTAGCAAGATATTGCCGGCCTGGTACCTGATCCCTCTGAGGCTCATAGAATTGAAATTGTTATGAAGAATAACGAGCCACTGAAAACTCACTTTGCTCTGATCCCAGAAGACTATAAATCTTTGGCCACTTTTAGGCATCTCCATATCAAGCTATTTGAAGGATTCAGAAGAGTTAAATTGGTGTTGGCTGTAAGCTTCAAAGGTTTTAGATGACACTGATAGGGAGAAGGAGGAACACATATCTGAGTAAGTTAAAACTTTAATGAATGTTGTAAAGCAAGGGACAGGAAGAAATTACTTCTGAAATCTGTAAACAATAATCCCCGTGTTGATTCTGGGCAGGGTTTACTGATTGAATAGAGATGCCTCAGTTTCTAACACAGTGGATTCAAGCAGTGAAGGCAATTAGTGAGATTCAAGGAGAGATATTGAAATATGAAATCTGGCAAAGAATGATTTACATGACTTTGAATATGGTGATTTCCAAGTTCTGAGGTTGAATATTTCTATAAAACCTTTACTGTAGACACATTTTTACATTTTTCCTCCTGTTATGTGGTGATATTATATGGAAATAGCAGTATCTAATAACATTCATTTTTTTTTGTATCTACTATGAATTTATATTAAAAGAAATGTGAAATATTAGCTTTAGAGCATCAACTAGCATAAGTTAAAAATCCTGGTAATCTGCTTCCTGTCTCTATGTACCTATTCTAGATGTTTCTATAAATGAAATCCTGCAGTATATGTTCTTTTGCACGTGTTCTTTCACTTAGCATCATATTTTCAATGTTCATCTATCATATATCAGTATTTTTTATTTTTTGTCACTGAATATTCCTTTGTAAAATGCATTTTAACTATCAATATATTATGATGAAAATTACTGTCTCTCTCTCTTTTTCTTTCAAAAAATTACATTTATCTTGAATTCTTGGACAGAGAGAATTCCATAAGAAGATCTGATATATTTTAAAATTAATTGAAAGAATTTAGAAGGCCAAGATGTCAGATAAAAGATCCAAGATGGGAAAATCCTTTAAATATATTTTCAAAGACTGAAAACAGAATTGCTCTTTGGTGTGTGTACTCTCCTGAAAGCTTGCCAGTTTTTCTTTTTTTATTAGGTGGCTTTTAGTCACTTAATATATATATATTTTCTGTTTTGTTCTTTGACTACTCAGTTTTTTCTAGGATTTCCATAGTATTTCCTCTGGTCTCGCTGTCTTCAGTGAGTTTAAGTGGTGATTTTTGGTCTCTACCTGAAGATCCATATGCTGGCATGATGAAAACAGAGATCACAAACAAGAAATAAGTATGTGATTTCTAAAATTAACTAAGGCTGAAGCACAAAAATACATAGTTAAGATTTCTTTAAAATAACAAATAAAATGCAAACGAATTAAGTCCAAATTTTTGAAATATTATAATTTCAAAGTGCAGATTCATATGGAGAAATGACTTGCTTTTACTCAACACAATAAAATGAACTAGCGGGAGAAATAGGAGTTGCAATTTTCAATGCTGATATAAAAAAAGATATTTTTCATTAGAAGTTCATTAGGTGTAATGAACTTACAGTGATATTTTGAGAACAGTAATCAGCCAGGAATAATCACTTGACTCAAACAAATCATCTATGAAATGGAATTCTTTTTCTATACAAGAGCAGTTTAATATCAATAGATTGTATGTCACTGTATTATAAGGAAATGGTGGTGCCCTTCCCTGGACCACACAAAGGAAATACGGATGAACCTCCTAATAGATATTTAACTTTTGGCTTATTCAAGCAGCAAGTCTGGGGTGAAATTGATGTGTAAGAAAGCAGGGAGAGGAGGCTAAATATGTAATTTCATCTTCTGTATCAAGAGTAGAATAGATGTTTTCTTCTTTCCCTTTGAATCACTAGTTCTATACACATTTATTCTGATCACTCCCAGAGAAGCACTTAAAAAACAGATTTCCTTTAAAAATTTCTCATAAGTGGTTTCTGTTGACCTAACACTGTAAAACATTGTCAAGAGATTTACAGTAATAATTCTCAGTGCTCTAAATTGAATATAAAACATTACCTTTGCCTTCCTTATATTCAGGGAAATTGAACATAATATTTTTGTTCTGCCAAAGCCCAAACTGTGCATACTTTATATATTTGATGGACAAAAAACAGCCATTCCCAGCGACAAACTTAAATTGCAATATGCTACAAGTCACCAGCATTTGTAGCATGTAGTTTATCAAAGATAATTTGTAGAAAGACATCTTGAAAGTGACAAAAAGGATCAATCAAATTTCAAAAGTTGAGAATGTAAGCAATACTAATGGAGACTAGTGTTGACTTTTATCTTTTCCATTGATCATTTTGGCTATGCTTTCAGGTAATTATTTAACATGAGGAGTGGGAAACATATTTGGAAGGGAGGGAAACTGACACTAGTTACTAGGAGATTTTAAAAAATCTCTCTTTGTGAGTGGGCGTGTACACATATATGCTCCATAGTAGAACTGAAAAGAGATTAATTTCATGATATTGAAAATTATTTTATTCCACTATTTAAAAATGTAATTATGGCATGTACTGTTCAGTGGTTTGAGTCCATAATATTGTAATTTCCTCTTTATAATATCATGAAAAACTGTCATTGACTCTTTCCTTGGACCATCAACTGAAAAGGGAATAATCAGTATGCCAAATGAGCTCATTCTATTATCAGGCAGTCCTAAATGTTAGTTTTTTAGTTTTTTTCCTATTTCAGTTTTCATTTTGATTTTTGGAGCAACAAGAACAAAGTCTCCTGCTTGATATTCTTACATATTTGAAATAACTATTGTGTCTCCCTGTAGGCCTCTCTTCCACCCAATAGAGTTCGTAATTCCTTCAATTATTTCCCTTCATCAAAGATTCTCATACCTCTCATCATTCTAATAAAATTTCAAAAGCTATCTTCTACTTTGTGCCTTATAAAATGATCAAAATTGAAAATAATGCTTTAATATAATCTAAGCAGTTCAGTGCAGAGGGAGAGTCTAATCTACCTACTATGATTTGAACTCGAAAATTCAATTCATGTAGCTTAAAATTAAAGCAACATTCCAGTAGCTGTTAAACTGTTGGCTCACATTAAATTTGTGGTCAACAAGTGTTAGCATAAGTGCCAGAAAGCCATTTCTTTCCCCTCTCTCTTTTTCCACTTAGAAGTTTGTCTGGTTTTACACCAACTAGTATGGCTACTATCAAATAATTAGAAAATAGTAAGTGTTTTTGAAGATGCAGAAAACTGAAACCCTTATAGATTGGTTCTGGGAGTGTAAAATGGTGCAGCCATTATAGAAAACAGTGAGGAAGTTGTTAAAAATAAAAAATAGAACCATGTGATCCAGTCATTTCATTTCTAGGTACATATCCAAAATAATTCAAAGCAAGATTTCAAAGAGATATCTATACACCCATGTTCCTTACAGCATTATTCACAATGGCCAAGAAGAGAAAGCAACCTGATCTCCTTGGGTGGATGAATGGAAAAAGAAATATGGTATACGTACACAATGGAATATTACTTAGACTTGAAAAGGAAGCATTCTGACACATGCTACAACATGGATGAACTTGATGATCTCATGCTGAGACAAATAACCTGTCCTAAAAAGACAATTACTGTATGATTACATTTATACTGGCTATCTAGAGTAGTCAAACTCATAAAAACAGAGAGTATCTAGGATGAGAAGTGGGAAATTAAAAGTAGTTAATTTTAAACTCATTTTAACTGTTAAAGAAGAATGATAGTTTAATTTTTAAAAAGCATAAAACATCTATCCTTTAAAGATATTATTGAGTTAAAATTGTATTATATGTACTATTAAATAATGAATGGTTTTCTGAAAAGAAGAAAATGTAGCCCTACATAAAAAAGAAGTAACACATAAAAAATACTTTTGCTTGATCTTGCTACATTATTAGCTAGTTTCTGGATAATTTTAAGTGTGTATACAAGATGTTGGATTTAAAATTACCTATGTGGTGTTCTAACTTTCTATTCTTTTTTTTAACTCTCTGTTCTTTATGTTTCACATTCTTTTTAAAAATCGCCAAGTTTTAACCCTTTATTTTGATATGTGTTTATAGGTTTGCTTTCTTGTCATTAATGGGATGTTAAATGTCAATAATAACTAGCTGCTTAGGTGATGATGAGATAGGGAGAGATTAAGTAGGTTATCTTTATAATACTTACCAAGAAGATCGGCTATTTATTGACTATATCTGGTGAAAGCATTTTCCCCCAGCTTGCAGATTTTTATATTGCTGAAATTGAAACTGAGGGTCTTAGAATATTTGACTTTTGCTGACTTTTTTTCCTAATGAATTCACTTAGGAACCATAGAGTATCACACTTAGTACATAATTTGCAGAATCAAATCACTTGAGAGTCATAAACCATTGTGTTATTATAATTAGAGTAAGACCTTCCTTATACATGGAATCATTAAAGCAGTTGAAATTTAAGTATGGCCTCATTCCAGCTACTAAAATTTAACATCAGGGAACGGGACAGAATTAGACTTTTTCCATTAGACACCATACTTTTGGTCTTTTTATTATACAAAAGGCTTATCAAGTCAAGAAATTCAACTTAAAATGCATAATTGGTTTTTAGCTTTTAAAGAGAACATGACATTTATTATGCAAGATGCTGATGTAGAAGTAATAATTTTAAAATATGGGAGGGCATCTTTGTACAGAGCGTAGGATAGGCATACAATTTTTTTTCTCCATATAGTTATCAAGTTTTCCTAATACAATCCACCAAATTATCTATCATTTTCTCCTTGTTTTGAGGTACCAGGCTTACTATATTTCAGGTTCTGCTGGGCCTACTTCTGGACTTCATACACTAATCTATTTTCCTATTTTTTGTTTTCCTATACTGTGGCAGAAGCACACAGACACCCAAATGCTATGGTTCTGACACTCATTAGTGAATTGAGGAAAGGAGCCAAAAGTCAACAATTCTGCACCACCTTGTCGGGAACACATAGTGCTGTTTTTGTTTTTGATCACCTAAAGCCCTAGACATATACCACAGGCAAGAGGAAAGCCAAAAATAATAGATAATATAATTCCTAGTGACTTCAAACATTTTGGCCTTGAGACTTGTACGTGTAGTTGACTTTCTTTTGATGAAAAAGAATGCTCTTCTTGAGGTGTATCTCCAAATGACTTAGTGAATTAGGCTCACCTTGGATAGAGGCAGCTTTCTTACAATGTTTCTCAGCTGGTATACTATTATTTCCATTCCTACCACAATAGCACTAGTTCTCTCCCCTGCTGACTTAAAAAATGAACAATGTGCGAATTTCTAATTAAGTTTTCTTTGGAGCAAAATGAGGACTATAGCCCGGGAGACAGTATATCAGATTGTTCTGAGAAACTACTCCAAAGAGGTAGAGAGGAAGGTAAGTATATATGTGATTTTAGTGAAGAGAGAGTACACAAAATCAAACTTTTTTTTTTTTTTGAAGGTTTCTGCTAGTCCTGAGGAGCAGCCATCACTATGAAGGATTTTAGTGCTTTTCTAGATATGAAGAGATGCAAGAATTGGGCTCATAGAATCATCTCCTGAAAATATATAACTAGCTAAAGAACTGTTCTGTAGTTTTTCTAAGAGCACAGAGTGCCTTATTCCTGATCTCCGCTTTGAATTCCTTTTGGAGGTGTTGAAAATCAACAGTTGCAGTAGTGCATGGTTTAATTCTTATTGAAGTAGATGGCAAGTGCCAATTTGTAGTTGACACCCCTATTACTCATAATTTGTTCTTATAATAGCTATTTATATTTTCACTCTAATCATACCTCTTGGTCACTTCCTACCCTACAAACTTATCAGATTGATTTAAAATAAATATTGGGTGGTGTGGGATATCTTCATTGGATTTCCCTGGACTACTGTCTACAGACCCAATTCCTAGACCAGCATTTAAAAACCCTGAGACCCTAATGAAGTCTTCCCACCTCATTTCTCAATACCTGTGTGTATCAGTCTTCAGATAAGCTGTATGCTTTGCTGTTCTTCAAGTATGCTCTGTGATTTACCACCTCTGGGTTTTAAAATATCATAGAATTTTAGAGCTTGAAGAAAACTTGAAGATGATCTCACTCAATACTCACTGAACAGATGCAGAGATTGAGGACAATGTGCTTATAAGTAAAAGGATTCACTGCCATTTGGATCTCAGACTCAGAGACCAATGCTATTTCCACTATACCAAATTTACTTTGTTCTTGCCTTTTCTTCTCACTCCAACAAACTCTTCCTTCCCTTTCCCTGCCTGTCAAAATCCTTCCCTTCCTGAAAGGATTAGGTGTTACTCTCCATAAAGATTTCCCTAATCATCTTAGTTAAAATGATTTAATCTGGAACTCTGCTCTCCTCTTCATGAACTTATATTCAGACCTGTTCTGTGGTATTTATGTTGTATTGTCTCCCTCCTCCAATAATGTATGTGTTTTGCAAGAAGGGGATGGCAAAAGAAGCACCCTTTTGGTCCACAGCACATTGAAATTACTCAAATAATATTTGAGTAAAGGCCCAGAAGTGACTGGATAATGAATCATTCAAGAATGACTGATCATCTATTTTTCTATATTATATGTGTGTTGGGGTATAAGAGAGAGCCCTGGAATAGTATGTCTTTTTCCTTGAGCTAAAACTAAACATCTTGAAAGCTTGCCATGAATTTCCACTTCTGTGATTTTACGACTAACCTTACATCATCTTAAAATGAAAGTGGTAACAGCTCCTTGTCAATTTTCCAAATATGAAACTAATCACACTGCTATTAGAAGAATCATCAGAAAGAATCTAATGAGAATCAGAGAGTTGTAAACTCATTCGATTGTTTTTTCATTTCCTCTTTTCTTACTTTTCCCCCACCAAAGCAACACATATAGATGGGTGATGTCAAGGTGTGTAAGGTGTGTTATTGTGAGTCAGCAGAGAGAAAGTCAAAAGAGAGAAATTAATATGGAAATAATATATGATTATTAGGTTTTTTTTAAATAGAAACTATATGGTAATGAGTATTAGATGACTATTGATAAAGAAAGCAAAAATAGTTAAAAGACATTTATAAAATTCTAAGTAAAAATCAGTTCACAAAAAATGAAGCCGTGTTCTGGCTACAGGTCTACTGGAAGACTTCAAGTTGGTACTAAAACAATAGCATTGTTTTTTTGTTTTTTTTTTGTAAGGGAAAAACTGGATTATTTCTGGCTGTATTCTAGGCCCCAGTTATTCTGAAAGAAAAGCACAGATGAACTCATTACTAAGGAAAGATTTATTTAGTAGTTTAAAAATTTCAACCTGTTGGAATTTGGAGAATTGGCAAAAGGTGAGTCATTCAGTCCTTCATTTATGAGAGGTTGCCACAATGTCAATCAAGACAGAAAACGCTACAGCAGGTTTAATTTCTTTCTGTTTTTCTTTTTTTTAATTGACTGAAATGCCACTGATTTAAATGGATTTGTTTTGCTAATGCCTCTTAAAATTAACATATTTCAAGGACAGTACAATTTCCAAGTACTGTGTTGACCAAAACTTTGTATATTAAATGATAGTGCCAATATTGTAATTTGTTCTAATCTTGCTTCTTTGTAAAAGAAAAAATAATGAATACTAATGGAATGGAGTTCTAGATTTTCTACTCAAAATCAAAAGTTGTTGTCATATCTACTTAGTGGAGAAAATTTAAACTTTAAATTAAAAAGAAAATTGTTGGGTTCAGATTTTCTAAAAGGAACTTTATCAGATTACATTTCAGGGCAGAAAAAGTGCAACATCTAAAATTTTGCTTTATGAAGTGAAGTGAAGTCACTCAGCCGTGTCCAACTCTTTGTGACCCCATGGACTGTAGCCCACGAGGCTCCTCCATCCATGGAATTTTTCTAGTCAAGAGTACTGGAGTGGGTTTCCATTTCCTTCTCCAGGGGATCTTCCTGATCCAGGGATTGAACCTGGGTCTCCCACATTGCAGGCAGAGGCTTTACCGTCTGAGCCACCAAGGAATCCCTGGTGGCTTTATGAATCCCTGGTGGCTTTATGAATCCCTTTGCTTTATGAAGTTAGATAAATCTTGAATAAACTCATAATTCATTATCTAATCTGCTTGAAATCAGGGAGACCTCTTAATTATTCCAAGATTGTTTACTCATCTATAAAATGGACATTGAATGAGGCTTTCGTAAGTCACAAATATAATGTATTGTACAAATCATTCAGTATGGTATTCAAAACATAGAGAGTTCTTAATAGATGGCTCCTTCTACTAATGGTGGTTTCATTATCATCATTGCTGTCATCAGTAGCATTACAATAGTCAGAGCTTAGGGCACACAAAAATTAAGGGGATTCATACTGATGTCCTGTCTAGACATACAATTGGTTCCAGCAATCATTAGCATTATGCATGGATGATCCATTCATTTTAATGACCAAGTCATACAAAATTGTGCAAAATTAAATTGCTTGATAACTTCTAAATATATAATCAAATTAGTGCTGTAAATAATAAAATATCCAGCAGCTACTTCTGGAAATGCAGACCTAATTGTACTCTCCTGCTTAAGGCTTTCCAATGACTTCTCACTGTACTTTGAATACATTCAGATACTTTAAAATACCCTTACAGGGTCTACGAGATCTGACTCCTGGCTCTCTCTCGGCCTCATTCCTTCCCTTTCCCCTCTCTCCTACCCACTCTATTTACTAGATATTCTTGCCTTTTGTTTGGTCCTGAATATGCCTACCATCATCTCTGTTATGTCACTGTTTTCTTTCTTTCCTGTGTCTAGTTACTATCCAAAGTTGTGTGTCTGTGTTTGTGCAAATATAGTAAATGTATGTACATATATATGAGCTTGGCAGGCTGCAATTCATAGTGTGGCACAGAGTCAGACACAACTGAAGTGACTTAGCATGCACACATGCATATATGCATATATAGTGGCATCAATATGTATTTATACTTATTTATATACATACAATCAGATACATATGTTTACATTTATCTCCCTTTTAGAATGGAAGTTTTACAGGACCAAAGACAATTGACATAATGCATAACGTTTATGTCTTCAGTGCTAGCAACAGAGGCACATTGTAGGCATGCAAATATTTTGTGAATTAATAAACAAATACATAAATGAATGAAATATGCTGAGATGTGGTCAGTTCGTTTTTACCTTAAATTGTACCTTAACCTTGAAAGATCTTCCCATTTTTTAAGTAAAGAAAAACTGTTATTTATATGTAGTATTTACTTTTGTTTTCTATTTAGAAATCTTAGTATATATATTAACTGTAAAATTTCTGTAGGAAAAGGCCTACTTTTGTACACTCTATTGCATGCTTTTTAAGCTCAAAAACCAAATATCTAAAAAGTTAATCATGATGTTTTTTGTAAGGTCAAAGTTGTTATGCATGGAAGCCTGGGGACAGGTTCTAACAGAATTTTTCATAAAACTGGTTTCACAATAGCCTGATAATTCAAGGCACATAGCCTATTCACACTTTTCTATTCTGAAATGCTGGGAATTTACATTGGATAGAGTTTGGAACAGAGCAACAAAACATGCATTTTCATAGATTTGTCCGCTTGAGGGATTTTAGAAGTTGCTTTTCCGCCTTTTCTATATTGCTCGTTTCAGAGGGTCAAAGACTCAGAGTTCAAAAAATGATCTCCTGGAGCTATGGATTTGTCACTATAGCAACAAGCACAGTAAATCAGTAATCAGGGACAGGAGAAAAGATTGTATCCTATTGTTCCCCAAGTAAAAATGGTAGCAACAAAACTCTACTTCTTCAAAACAGATACATAATCTTAGTGTAAAGGTGACCAGTATTAGTTGCAAGTCTCTTCATTTCTGGCATTTTATTCTCCTGACCTAAAAATTGAAACAGGTGAAAGAGGAAAATAATTATTTAACTGCTCTAAATTGCAGTACCACTTATTAATGTCAGTTTCTAACCTTAATATACAAACTACTCAAGGTCAGAGTAAGCATAAGTGAAGGTTAATTGCTATTCATCTAATAGAATAGTAAGAGAAAAGGAAGAGACATTTAGATTAACAAAGAAGAAACGTTAGAGGTCAAAACAGTATCTTACAAAGCTAATTGCATTTCAGCAATCATGAACAAGGCTCAGAAGTTTGGGCACCTGGAGAAAATCTACCTTCTGGAATCTAGAAATGAAGTAAATAGAGTTGTGAATTCTGCTGTTTCTCTTCATTAAGAAGCCACCTGCTTTATAAGGAACCTCCATACAGTTCTCCATTGTGGCAGTGTTAATTTACATTCCCACCAACAGTGCAAGATGGTTCCTTTTTCCCCACACCCTCTCCAGCATTTACTGTTTGTGGATTTTTTGATGATAGCCATTCTGACCAGTGTGAGGTGATACCTCATTGTAGTTATTTGCATTTCTCTAATTATTAATGATGTTGATCATCTTTTCGTGTGCCTCTTGGCCATCTGTATGTCTTCCTGGGAGAAATGTCTATTTAGGTCTGCTCATGAAAAATTGTTTTTACTATATGGAGCTGCATGAGCAGTTTATGTGTGGACATGATGGGGTAAGGGAGGAGGGGTGAAATGAATTGGGAGATTAGGATTGACATGTATACATCACCATGTGTAAAACAGATAGCTGATGGGAACCTACTGTATAACACAGGGAGCTCAGCTTGCGGTGCTCTGGTGACCTG
>SJXQ01010863.1:66206-150200 GCA_006408695.1 Aepyceros melampus | reverse complement strand
GGTGCTCTGGTGACCTGGGGGTGGGGGCGGGGGCGGGGATGGGGTGATGAGGAGGGTGAGAGGGAGGGGATATGTGAAAATATATAGCTGATTCCCTTTGTTGTACAGCAGAGACTAACACAATACTATAAAGCAACTATACCCCAATAATAAATAAATATTTGTTGGTAAAAAAAAAAGCCATCTGCTGGTTAGCGTTGGGACTGGGTGGCTTCACGAGGAAGCATTATCCATGGAGACTTGAGGCATGTGACAGGGTGAGAGCTTGGCATAACTGTTGGCATCAGAGCTCTTGGGAGCACTGATCACATTGTACTATAATGACTGTTTACATTTTGTTACCCTTGCCTAGACTGCGAGGTCCATGTGGGAGGAGACTAGATTTTATCATCTTTCTAATAGTAAATGCCTATTCACCCTGCCTAATATTTAGAAGCTGCCAAAAAATCACACTGAATGGATGCAAAAAATGACCAAATAAATAGATTCTGTCATGAATTCAGCATTCTGTCCACTTCCACTCAGTCATCTGTCTCTGATAATGATGCTCAGGGACCAGTTATTAAAAGATATGAATTTGTCTTTAATAGGACTAACTAGTTCAGAATCAGTAAGTCATCAGTTCAGTCGCTCAATTGTGTCTACTCTTTGCAACCTCATGGACTGCAGCATGCCAGGCTTCCCTATCCATCACCAACTCCCAGAGCTTGCTCAAATTTAATGTCTATCAAGTCAGTGATGTCATCCAACCATCTCATCCTGTCACCCCCTTCTCCTCCTGCCTTCAATCTTTCCCAGCATTAGGGTCTTTCCCAATGAGTCACTTCTTTTCCTCAGGTTGCCAAAGTATTGAATAGGCTATGCAAAAGCTTTTTTTCTTAATTCTCCTTTCTGAATCTGACATGCATATGTTATGCTAATAATTCTTTGAGGTGACAAGAGTCAAAGAAAAATTGCACCTGATGGAATTAAAGAGCCAAGGAAGACTTTATTTAAGACTATTGCAGTCCAGAGAGAGACTGACTTCAGTTCCCTTGAAACAAAAGACAGTTCTTAAGCACCCAGGTTTGTTGTTTAGTGGCTGAATCATGTCCAACTCTTTCTGACACCATGGACTGCAGCCTGCCAGGCTCCTCTGTCCATGGGATTTTCCAGGTAAGAGTTCTGGAGTGAGTTGCCATTCCCTTTTCCAGGCGGTCTTTCCAATGAAAGGATCAAACCCAAGTCTCCCTCATTGTGGGCAGATTCTTTACTGTCTGAGCCACAAGGGAATTGACACTTATTGATGGTAAGCTCTTACCTTCTCACAGAAATTGGGAGAGATGGGCTTTATCTTTCTTGATTATATCCAAAGAAATAATTCCAGGTCCTAGAGAAAGTCAGTCCTAGGTTGTGAAACTGGAAAAAGGCTGGGAGAAGATTTACACCTTAAAGGGGAAAATTTTTTATCATTAAAAAAATTAATTTTAATATAGCTTTTTACAGTGTTGTGCTTCTGTTGTACAGAAAAATGAATCAGCAATATATGTATATGTGTATGTGTGTGTATATATATATATATATATATATATATATATATATCTCCACTTCCTTTTGGACTTCCTTCTCTGTTATGTCACCACAGTGCAGTATAAGAGTTCCCTGTATTATACAGTATGTTCTCATAGTTATCTATTTTATATACTTTAAAAACATGCATTTGGGATTGACACAATTACATGTTTTTAAAGTAAATGTTCTTTCAGAAAAGGGAGATCAGGGCATATTGTCAAGGAAGGAGAGGGTGGTTTATTTTTCACACACACAAGAAAACCAAAACTGTCAACAATGTACAGGAGGAGAATGAGGATTTAGGAAACTACTAGATTTTATGATTAGAAGACTTCATAGAGACTTTATAGCTTCAGGTAGCAATGAGGCAAAAGCCAGTTTTCAGGGAAAATGAGTAGCTGGGAATCAGTAACAGGAGGAATCCACTAACTGAATTTTTTTTAGTAAAATAAGTAAGAGGGAAAAATGATTATTCAGAGGAAGTTGGGGGGGGCAGAATTTGAGCATCTTTGAAGTAACCATAGGGAAGGATACAGAGTGATAAACACTGGGTTATTATCCTCAAGAATTTGGGAAGGAATCATACAAAGATCACATATAGAAGGATTAATATTAAATGGAGATGGGACCCTTCTCCAAGTGAAAAGAAAACAAAGTGAAGTATATATAGAAATGAGGATCATGTTCTTCCATTTTGCTCCTGATATAAGTATCAACACTGAATTCTTTTTCTGGGAAATAATGACACTCTTGCTGAAGATAAATAAAATGCTCGTTTGCCATGACCTTAAGTCTGTGGCCTACACAAATAGGTGCAGATAAATAACAATAAATAGAGGACTTAATTTTAAATATTTCTCTGGATGCAACTTTTGACTTCCCAAATACTCTTACCTGACAAGAAAGTTTAAGAGCACTATATCAGTTCAGTTCAGTCACTCAGTCGTGTCTGACTCTTTGTGACCCCATGAATCACAGCATGCCAGGCCTCCCTGTCCATCACCAACTCCCGGAGTTCACTCAGACTCACGTCCATTGAGTCGGTGATGCCATCCAGCCATCTCACCCTCTGTTGTCCCTTTCTCCTCCTGCCCCTAATCCCTCCCAGCATCAGGGTCTTTTCCAATGAATCAACTTTCGCATGAGGTGGCCAAAGTACTGGAGTTTCAATTTTAGCATCATTCCTTCCAAAGAAATCCCAGGGTTGATCTCCTTCAGAATGGACTGGTTGGATCTCCTTACAGTCCAAGGGACTCTCAAGAGTCCTCTCCAACACCACAGTTCAAAAGCATCAATTCTTTGGCACTCAGCTTTCTTCACAGTCCAACTCTCACATCCATACATGACCACAGGAAAAACCATAGCCTTGACTAGATGGACCTTAGTTGGCAAAGTAATGTCTCTGCTTTTCAATATGCTGTCTAGGTTGGTCATAACTTTTCTTCCAAGGAGTAAGCGTCTTTTAATTTCATGGCTGCAGTCACCATCTGCAGTGATTTTGGAGTTCCCAAAAATAAAGCCTGACACTGTTTCCACTGTTTCCCCATCTATTTCCCATGAAGTGATGGGACCAGATGCCTTACTGCTGTTTAGTCCTTACATCATGCCTGGCTTTTGCGACTCCATGGACTGTAGCCTTTCAAGCTCCTCTGTTCATGGGATTTTTCCAGGCAAGAATACTGGAGTGGGTTGCCATTCACTTCTCCAGGGGATCTTCCTGACCCAGAGATCAAACCCATGTCTCCTGTGTTGGCAGGCACCAAGCTATCAGGGAAGCCTGTGTAATCTATCAGTTGTTGGGTTATTCATTCTTATTGCTTCTCAGTGTATTGTCACTTTTTGATCATATCTTCTGTAAGTGGTTTATTTTATTTTTTTGTAGTTCTTTTTTGCAGTTTTATTTATTTATGACAGCATCTTTTTTAAATTTATATACATATTTTTAGTTTACAATATTCTATTGGTCTGTAGCTGACAAAGCACTCATCATCTCAGTGAGAAATTAAGAAAAATATTATTGTAAACTAAGAAACTAAGTACTTTAAAATTTTTGACAGGTGCCTTTTATATTTGTCCTGTGCTTTAACTTATGTTCATGAGAATTTCTCTCCACCTCTACCTCTTTCTTCTCATTCTCCACACCATTTCCATCCCCATCCCACCCTATTTCTATTACCACATATCCATCTCCACTTCTATCTAGATAGGTTTGGAGCTTGTTTAGTTTCTAGTAAGGATTCAGGCTCTATCTAAAATCTCTTGTATTCAAAAATTAAATGGATTAATTGGCATTACAGATCTGTCATTTTTTTGTCTCCTGAAAAGTCCCTGAGTTGGGGATCATTGGGAAATTCTATTAAACTGTTATGGAAGGGGCTTCCTTGGTGGCTCAGTGGTAAAGAATCCGTCTGTCAATGCAGGAGATAGGGGTTTGATCCCTGGTCTGGGGAGATCCCATATGGTAAGAAACTTGTGCACCACAATTACTGAGCCTGTGCTCGAGAGCCTGGGAGCCACACCTATTGACCCTTCACGCTGCAAATGTTGAAGCCTGAATGCCCCAAGCTCATGATCCGCAACAGGAGAAGCCACTGCAATGAGAGGCCCAAGCCCTGCAACAAAGAATTGCCCCCGCTTGCTGCCACAACTAGGAAAAACCTGCCCAACAATGAAGAACCAGCACAGCCAAAAAAATATTTAAATAAATGATGTAATGGATGAAATTTAAGAGGAGAATACAAAATCCCTCTGCATATTACTGTTATTGTGACACTTCTACAAAGCAGGGAAATGAAGGCTTTAAAAAAAAAAATTCTTTTAATCAACTCCCTAAAATAAAGTTTTAGATATGTTACTACACCACTACATCTCTCTATTATATAAGTAAGCCAAAAAGATTATGACAGTAGAGATATATAGATCTTTTCCTTTGCTTTCAAAATATCTAAAAATAGAATCTGTTTACATAGTATGCTGGTAAAAAGCTTATGATAACAAAAATTAGGAATGAAAAATCCCAGACGGTTAGGGATTTAGAGTTCACATACCATCTGCAGTTATTATCCTTGTGGTAATTGTGTACATAAAGCTACCAGATTGGATTTCAAAAGTTCATAGGAAGTATTTACAAAGCCAAGAACAATTTTCTTTGTTGCAATTCTTAACTTACACAAATGCACTCAGAACAGCAGATGAGAGCACTTGTATTTTCCAATCACTTAAAGACCACTTTAAGAGCCCGAATCCACATGGTTCAGTGAGTCTGGTTATTAACATTTCTCATGGTCTTTTGAGCATATTTGTTAAACAGTTTTTAATTGCTATTTTCTTTTCCTCTTTAAACAGTAGTCTTTCAAATGAAAAGAAAATCCTGCAGAATTATATATATTTTTGCATTGAAAATTTAAAATGAAAATTGTGACAGTGTTCTGAGCAAACATTTGAATTCCTTTTCCTTCATTATGTGACCCTGGCTTTCTGAAAGTGTCAACTATCATTTGGCTCATCACTGAATCATCATCACTATACGCATTGCCTTAGAATGGAGGTTGGACATATGTTTTTATTTCACCAGTGCTTGATTTAGTGTTATTTACAGTTGAATTTAATGAACATTTATGAATATCTTAAAAATTAAAAATTTAAAAATAAGTTTAAAATACCAATGACAAATGTGTTGATACAGTTGTGGAGAAACTGGAAACTTTGCACAGTTGGTTAGTTAAGTCGCTCAGTCGTGTCCAACTCTTTGCAACCCCATGGACTGTAGCCCACCAGGCTCCTCCATCCATGGGATTCTTCAGGCAAGAATACCGGAGTGGGTTGCCATTTCCTTCTCCAGGGGATCTTCCCGACCCAGGGATCAAACCCAGGTCTCCCACATTAGAGGCAGATGCTTTAACCTCTGAGCCACCAGGGAAGCCCCTTGCACAGTTGGTAGGTGTGTAAAATTGTGAGGTACTATGGAAAACAGTATGGAAGTTCTCCAAAAGATTAAAAATAAAACTACCATATGGTCCAGCCATCTCACTTCTGGGTATTTACCCAAAACAACTGAAATCAGAATCCTGAAGATATATTAGGTCTCTCATCTTCACTGTAGTGTTATTCATAATAGGGAAGATGTGGAAATAATCTAGCAAGTGGGTAGATAAAGAAAAGGTGGGGGGGGCGCCTAAGATGGCGGAGGAATAGGATGGAGAACCACTTTCTCCCTCACAAATTCATCAAAAGAACATCTCAACGCTGAGTAAATTCTACAGGGCAACTTCTGAATGCGAGCAGAGGACATCAGGCATCAAGAAAAGCAGAACATTGTCTTCAAAAACAGCGCGACTGACCAAGTGAGCCTAAAAGAGAAAAAAAAAAAAAAAAAGAGTGACTGCCACCGCCCCTCTGTGTCAGGGCGGAAATCAGACACTGAAGAGACCAGCAAACAGAGGAAGCTGAACAGCTGGAAACGCCTTGGAAGTGACCCCACACTGCCTACAACACCAGAAAAAGTCCCAGAAATATCGTTACTATTTTTTCGACCATTCTCTTTTTTTCATTATTATTTTTTAGTATTATTATTTTTTTGGTAGATGTTTTTGTTTGATTGTTTTTTCTTCCTACTTTTTTCTTCTCCTTTTTAAAAAAAAATTTAAGTCCTCTATTACTTTTAATTTTAATTGTTTTAACCTACTATCACTTTTCAAAAAAAAAAAAAGACCCTATTTTAAAAGCAAATGCCATATACACATATATATACAATTTTTTGTTTCTTTTTTTGAGTGGCTGTTGGTGTTGGTCATTAATAATTCCTGTGACTTTTTTTTCTTCTTCTTGTTCTTCTTCTTTTCTTTAATATAGTATTTTTGAAAATCCAACCTCGACTCTTAATTTTTAATCTTTGCTTTTTGGTATTTGTTGTCAATTTTTTACATTTAAAAACCCAATCTTCATTACCCAATTTTACCTGAGAGTGAGATTACTGGCTTGACCACTCTCTCCTCTTTAGGACTCTTCTTTCTCCCCAGCAGGTTGTCTCTCTCTCCTCTCTCTCCCTTCTCTTCTCTACCCAACCCTGTGAATCCTGGTGTGTTCCAGATGATGAAAAACACTTAGAGAACTGGTTATGGGCTGGATCTTTCTCTCCCCCTTTTGATCTCCCTCATTTATCCTCCTGGCCACCTCTGACTACTTCCTCCCTCTCCTCTTCCCTGTATAACTCAGTGATCATCTCNTGGTACATATATACAATGGAGTATTACTCAGCTATTAAAAAGAATACATTTGAATCAGTTCTAATGAGGTGGATGACGCTGGAGCCGATTATACAGAGTGAAGTAAGCCAGAAAGAAAAACACCAATACAGTATACTTACACATATATATGGCATTTAGAATGATGGTAATGATAAACCAGTATGTGAGACAGCAAAAGAGACACAGATATATAGAATGGCCTTTTGGACTCTGTGGGAGAGGGAGAGGATGAGATGGGTTGGCAGAGTGGCAGTGTAACATGTATGATGTCATAAGTGAATGAATTGCTATTCCAGGTTTGATGCAGGATGCAGGATTCTTGGGACTGATGCACAGGGATAATCCAGAGAGAAGGTGTGGGGCAGAAGGGTGGAGATGGGGGTCGGGATTGGGAGTTCATGTATACTCGTGGCTGATTCATGTCAATGTATAGCAAAACGAATACAGTATTGTAAAGCAAAAAATAAAAAAGAAAAGGTGGCATATGCATACAGTGGAATATCATTCAGCCTTGAAAAATAAGGACATTTTTCAATATGCAACAACATGGATAAAACTTGAGCATGTTATGCTAAGGGAAATAAGCCAGTCACAAAGACAAACACTCCATCATTCCACTTACATACTGTATCTAAAATAGTCAAATTCATGGAACCAAAGAGTGAAATGTGGTTGAGAAAAGATGAAGGAAAGGGGGAATTAAGCATACTTTGGCATAAAGTTTCAGTTAAATAAGAGGAATAAGCTCTAGAAATCAGCTGTACCACACTGAACCTACAGCCTACAGTCAATGGCACTGTATTGCGCATTAAGAAATTTGTTGAGGGTAAATCTCAAGTTATTTTTTCTTAACACAATGAAATAAGATATAGAAAAAATTAAGTGAATAAAATATTTTAGTCCCACTCAGGCTTTAAGATTTCTTGTATAGGACACAAAATGGATTCAATTCTTATTGTCTTAATTGCATAGTCATGTTAGCTTTTTGTAATTTTTTTCCTGAACAATTAGGTAGAGCTAAATCTTTCTTTGCCATTAAGTTGCCATTTCAAAGTAAAGAATAAAATTTATCTAGATAATTAAAGTGGACTACTGGTACATTTACTGTAATTCATAAGTTTATCTCAGAAATACTGAGCACTTACTGTATGGCAGGGTTTCTGCTACAGGTGCTTAATATAAAGTGGTGAACCAGACAGAAATGCTTCTAGTTCCCATTCAAAAATAGGAGACTGGCAATGCCATACAAACAATTATAATTCCCAACTGTGATAAGTCCTATGAAGGGAGAAAGCAGTGACCAATGAGAGAGCAATTAGCACCAAGAAACCTACAAAGATTCAGGATGATGGGAGAAAGTCCCTCCTTAGGGGTCACCATTAGCTGGGACCTACCTGCATTGTGTCCCCATGAAGATGGAGTCTGTTATTCCAGGAAGAATGAGCTGTGCCCCTTGAGGCCTTGAGTTGGGAAACAGCTTGGTATATTTCTGAACTGAGAAGAGGGTTTTAGCACAATGGGACAGAGAGAGGAGAAGACGCATGGGAGGTGAGAAGCTGGGATAGGTAGAGACCAAATGATGCAGGCATTTGTAGCTCATGATACAGAGTTGCTTGTTTTTGAAGCACAATGGGAAACTGGGAAAAATACAAATATGAGAGTAGCATGATCTAAATTCTTTCTTTCTTTAACTGACAAGTCTAACTTACAGGAGGTAAGGACTTCGAACAGTGAGGAAGAGGGTGGCAGGGAACACTCCCTATTGAGGAAGTAAGTCAGGAAGTATTGGGTTGTCAAAAAGGTTCATTCAGGTTTCCCATAACTGAAAAATCTGAACGAAATTTTTGGCCAAGCCAATTCATCTTTGTCTACTTTAATGAATATGAGTTTGTTGAGGAGCAGCAGATAATCATAAACATGATAGATTCTGTGTGTTGTTAAAATTACTTATGTTTTTGTCTATTATTTTTTTTATGTTTAGAATCTGTATAAAGTCTTATTATTTATTTTAATTTGTCTGAAAATTTAAGATCATAATACCCTAACTATGGTCTTCATCATGTCATCCAATACAATTTTATTAACCACAGGCTATGTGATAAGAATTGTGCATAGCTGTAGACTCTACAACTGTCATCCTGTCTCACCCTGTCTCTCTCATGCCTGTTGTCTTTTTTTGCCTTTTTGGATCACTAAAGTGTAGAATCACTACTCACTCTTTTTACCATCTTCTTCTTCGTACACTTAAAAAAAAATCATTTCTTTATATCTCTTATCAAATGACAACTGTAATTCAACTCCAGAGAGATTGATACTGCTGAAACAGGTAGCTTGAGCTAGTATTATAGAAGAAAATAAATCTTATCTCATGCCTTAATTATTAGAGTTCAGACTATCTAAATTTGGTGCTGTTTCTATAAATTATGTTATTTTGACAAGAAGAAGACTAGAAAATAATTCTCAAAACTAGAAAAAAGATCAGCATCCTATTTTCTATCTAGACCTATTGGAAAAGACTTCAATGCTAGGAAAGATTGAGGACAGAAGAAGAAGGGATGACAGAGGATGAGATGGTTGGATGGCATCACCAACTCAGTGGACATTAATTTGAGAAAACTCCAGGAGGTGGTGAAGGACAAGGAAGCCTGGCGTGTTGAGTTTATTGGGTTGCAAAGAGTCACAAAATGACAGAACAACAACAAATATACATTTAACTGTATTTCTGTATCAACCTATTTATCTAGAAAACATACACATTTAAAGAAAATATCAGCTCAATGTAATTCTGGTTCAAAATTAGGAAAGGTGTAATACTAGGCTGTAACTGTCACCCTGCTTATTTAACTTATATGCAGAGTACATCATGCAAAATGCTGAGCTAAATAAATGAAGCACAAGCTGGAAACAAGATTGCCAGGAGAAATATCAATAACCTCAGATATGCAGATGACACCACGCTTATGGCAGAAAGTGAAGAACTTAAGAGCCTCTTGATGAAGGTCAAACAGGAGAGTGAAAGAGCTGGCTTAAAAGTCAACATTCAAAAAATGAAGATCATGGCATCTGGTCCCATCACTTCATGGCTATATATGGGAAAACAATGGAAAGAGTGACAGATTATATTTTCTTGGGCCCCAAATTCACATGGATGGTGGCTGCAGCCAAGAAAGATGCTTGCTCCTTGGAAAAACAGCTATGCCCAACCTAGACAGCATGTTAAAAAAAAGAGACATTACTTTATCAACAAAGGTCTGTGTAGTCAAACCTATGGTTTTTCCAGTGGTAATGTATGGATGTGAAAGGTGGACTATAAAGAAAGCTAAGCACTGAAGAACTGATGCTTTGAGAGTCCCTTGGACTGCAAGGAGATCAAACCAGTCAATCCTAAGGGAAATCAATCCTGAATATTCATTGGAGGGATTGGAGGGACTGAAGCTTCAATATTTTGGCCACCTGATGCTAGAACCAACTCATTGGAAAAGACCCTAATGCTGGGAAAGATTGAAGGAAGGAGGAGAAGGGGACGACAGAGGACGAGATGGTTGGATGGCATCACTAACTCAATTGACATAAGTTTGAGCAAGTTCTGAGAGATGGTGAAGGACAGGGAAGCCTGGCATGCTGCAGTCCATTGAGTGGCAAAGAGTCAGACATGACTGAGCAAATGAACAATAACAAGTGTAATTCTTAAAATGAGCAAATAAAATCCCTAAAATTGGAGAGCAGTTTTGCATACTTAATGGTTTGATTAGGCATTTAAGCTAATTGCCATTTCTTCTCTCTTTTTGGAGATGAATGCTCAAATGTTTAGCTTACTTTTTTTTTTTTTTTGGCTATTGCCACAAATTGTACTGGCTCTCATTAGAGTTACATCTTTTGTCCATTTACAATGCACACTTTAGTCATTCTTAAAAATGCCTTTCTTTGGTTATTGCTTATACTCTTGTTAATGATGATTTCTCTGATGCTTCTTGAAAGAAACACACTTAGCAAGCATTGTGGAGTTGAACTCTCTAAGTAAATTCTTGAGTTTCTGCAATGATTTTTCTATGGTTTTTCCTTAGCATTTCTATATTTCCTGTGTTGTAAGAACTGAAGTTTAATATTTAGTAAGCACATAAATTTTTTGCATAAAATTGCATATTTTTGTAAATATTTTTATTGTATGAGGAAAATATGCACAGATTAAAGGAATAAACATTGAGAACTTGTGTTTGAAAAGTTAGTCCCATATTTTGAAATATTTGTCAGTGTTATGAAAATACCTATTTCCTACTATAAGTATAAATTAATATACTTTCCTTAATCTAGATGCAAAAAAACATTTAGTCCCATATTTTCAAATATTTGTCATGTTATGAAAATACCTATTTCCCACTACAAGTATAAATTAATATATTTTCCTTAACTAGATGCAAATATGATCAACTGTTTTAGTAAAGCTATATGACAGTCTCAATAATTTAATGGTTAAATATGTCATTTTCTTGTAGGTGAATTAATCATTGATAATATATGCAGCCATCATGAAGATAGTCTTTCTTCATTGTTGAGAAGATGAAAGACATACATATATATCAATTTATCAATATTTATCCGTTTGTTTCTGAACATGGTCCTGAGAAAAGAATGATATAACAAACATGTGTTCTTAGTATGCTAGCCCATTGATTTGAAAAATGTTTCCCCTAGGACATACAAATAAGGAAAGAAACACAATCAAATGAATGATATAGAATTAAAAATCACTCCTCCATTTTTCCATATGCAACAAAATCAGTCATTTATTTCACAGAGAAAACAATCCTATGTACTGATTACAAAGTGTATATACAGAATTGATAGTCTCATTGATTTCAAAACCTAGGAAAATATTTTTATAAACAAGGGGCTTACATTTGTTTACCTTTCACTTGTTTAAATTATCAGGTGTTGTGAAATTACTCAGCCATGTATGAGCACCACCTGTGTACTGTCCTTGCAACAATCCTGTCCTTCCAGCCCGTGACTTTTTCAAAGGAATTTGTAGGGCAATACAAGAAAACATATTTATATTCTGTTGTGGAATTGAATGTCTTCCAAGGGCCATAAGAATAATTAGAATCCCCATCACTACTCTCTCTTGACTGTCTCCAAATATTTTATCTGTTTAAGGAAAACCTCATCTGTCTTCTATCTCTGGCCTGGAATTTGTAGTACTCTTTCATTGTTACTGCCAAATTTGGCTTTCTTTATGACATGCAGTTTTTTTTCTACTGGATTTCTCCCCTCAACTTTGAATTCCTATCCTGTTTATATCTTCTTCCTTTTCCTGTTACACCTGTTTCTTTTTGATATGCTATGCCCTTTCATTGTTGTACATCATGAGTCATATCCCATCACATTCCAATAATATCTCTCTGTTCATGTGCACTTCTTAGGGTTAAAACTGAGAAGTGCTTGGGGCTGGTGCACTGGGATGATCCAGAGGGATGGTATGGGGAGGGAGGTGAGAGGGGGGTTCAGGATGGGGAACACGTGTATACCTGTAGCAGATTCATGCTGATGTATGGCAAAATCAATACAATATTGTAAAGTAAAATAATAATAATAATAATAAATAATAAAAAAAGAAAAAAACAGATTTTGAATATTCAGATACAGTCATCTGGGTCTAGTTAGAACTGGACATGGAACAACAGACTGGTTCCAAATAGGAAAAGGAGTACGTCAAGGCTGTATATTGTCACCCTACTTATTTAACTTATATGCAGAGTACATCATGAGAAATGCTGGACTGGAGGAAACACAAGCTGGAATCAAGATTGCTGGGAGAAATATCAATAATCTCAGATATGCAGATGACACCACCCTTATGGCAGAAAGTGAGGAGGAGCTAAAAAGCCTCTTGTTGAAAGTGAAAGAGGAGAGTGGAAAAGTTGGCTTAAAGCTCAACATTCAGAAAACGAAGATCATGGCATCTGGCCCCATCACTTCATGGGAAATAGATGGGGAAACAGTAGAAACAGTGTCAGACTTTGTTTTTTTGGGCTCCAAAATCACTGCAGATGGTGACTGCAGCCATGAAATTAAAAGGCGCTTACTCCTTGGAAGAAAAGTTATGACCAACCTAGATAGTATATTCAAAAGCAGAGACATTACTTTGCCGACTAAGGTCCGTCTAGTCAAGGCTATGGTTTTTCCTGTGGTCATGTATGGATGTGAGAGTTGGCTGTGAAGAAGGCTGAGCGCAGAAGAATTGATGCTTTTGAACTGTGGTGTTGGAGAAGACTCTTGAGAGTCCCTTGGACTGCAAGGAGATCCAACCAGTCCATTCTGAAGGAGATCAACCCTGGGATTTCTTTGGAAGGAATGATGCTAAAACTGAAGCTCCAGTACTTTGGGCACCTTATGCGAAGAGTTGACTCATTGGAAAAGACCCTGATGCTGGGAGGGATTGGGGGCAGGAGGAGAAAGGGACGACCGAGGATGAGATGGCTGGATGGCATCACAGACTCAATGGACGTGAGTCTGAGTGAACTCTGGGAGTTGGTGATGGACAGGGAGGCCTGGTGTGCTGCGATTCATGGGGTCGCAAAGAGTCGGACACGACTGCGCGACTGAACTGAACTGAAATGCCAGAGTTAAAATTCTCTTTCTTTCTCATGGAATCACAGAAACACAGGACTAGAAAGAATTTTGGTTTTGGGTAGTTCTGGAAACTGCTTAATGGTTTTTCTTCTCATGTAACAATCATTATGCTACCTAGCAATTACTAAGAAACTTTAAACTTGTTATTTCTGTTTTTGTCCTTCAAAGAACAGTTTAAAAATATTTTCCTTCAGCTGTTAATTATTCCACCAGGAGTACATTGTTGGTGATGTAATATGGAATTTGAAAAACCTGAATTATGTTTGTCAATGCAAACAATACCCGCCTTTGTTTTTTTCTACATCGACTCTTATTTTCCAGAATCTAGACCCTGAAGCAGAATGATATTATAACCACATTTTCATGTCTTTCTAAGTCTTGCCTTTGGAGGCAATTTTGTTTTCTTAAGCACTGGTTCTCAAACTTCAGCAGTGCATCAGAATCACCTGGAAGGCTTATTCAAACACAGATTGCTCCCCAAGCCCAGAATTTCTGATTCAGTAAGTCTGCAGAGGGGCTCAAGGAACTGCCTTTCTAACAAATTTCCAGCTGATGCTGCTGGTGCTGTGGCCACGTTTTGGGCACCACAGTTAAGATGATCCCCTTCACTAGATGAAAAACAAATGATCTAAAAAACATCAAAGTTGCCCTCAATTCCTCAAATAACTACTTTTCATCTCATTTCATTTCTCCCTGTGGTAGCCAGAGTGATCATCTTAAAATATGAACTAACCTGTATAGGACTCTTGAGCTTCGTTGCCCATCTGCCCCAAACTTTTTAGCATCTTTCTGGGGCTATTGAAGTAAAATCCTCTCTCCCAACCCTGAGCCCCTTTACATGAATTACAAGGCTCAGCATAAACTCTAACTTTATTGGTCTTATCTCAGGGCACACTTTCCTCCCATATTATCTCTTTTTAAAATGTATATCTTATGAGCTAAATACTTTTTTATTTTCCTCATTGCACTGATGAGGGATACAGAGAGAGTAAGCATTAAACCCAGAGTCACATATATCTTAAGTGGTTGAGTCAGGATTCTTACTTAGCTCCATCTGACTCACACAAACACAGTGTTTTATCTATTCCTTTGACAGGGAATGTTTAGCATTGACATATATACATTCAGTTCAGTTCAGTTCAGTCGCTCAGTCATGTCCGACTCTTTGCAACCCCATGAATCGCAGCACGCCACACCTCCCTGTCTTCAGTGCTCAGCTTTCTTCACAGTCCAACTCTCACATCCATACATGACCACAGGAAAAATCATAGCCTTGACTAGACGGACCTTAGTCGGCAAAGTAATGTCTCTGCTTTTGAATATACTATCTAGGTTGGTCATAACATTTCTTCCCAGCATTACCATGTGTAGAATTGATAGCTCATGGGAAGTTCAGCTTGGTGCTCTGTGATGACCTAGAGGAGTGGGACGAGGGGGTGGATGGAGTCTCAAGGGGGAGTGGATATATATATACATATAGCTAAATCACAATGTTGTACAGAAGAAACTAACACAACATTGTAATTGTAAAATGTTCCAATTAAAAAAAAAAAGAAAATACCCTGAATCATGAACCACTTCTCCTTCATGGAAGGGGAGACCTGAAAAAAAAAAAGAAGAGTCAGCCACCCATTTTATTCCTAAAGGGCCCAAATCATGGTTGTGACAGGTAGAATTAGGGAAGTCAGGAGGGCAGTTGGCAATGGGAAATTTGCTTTTAGAAGGACAGAGCATGCAGTGATGCCCAGGCATTCACGATTCTACCATTAACATCTCAGTGCCTCAGTTTCCTCTCCTACAAATCGAGGAGCTGATCTAGAATTAATCCTTTGGATTTTATCTAGCTTCCTAGAGGAAGCATGTAAATGAAATAGAGGAAGTGAAAGAAAGATATTGAGGCTTAAAGAGTCAGTGAGTGCTCAAGGTATTGAGTCATTAGTCTCCCTCTGATGTAAAAGAGGAAAATGAGACAATGATTGAGATGAAAGAAAACTACCTTTTAAGAAATCACTTAGGTGGGATAATTAATACAGCCATGTGTAGAATGGAGGCTGTCTCCAAATTAACCTAAGAAATCTAAAATAAAGTATGTAATGGTCAAGGTCAAGTAGCCTTTATAGGAGAGAGAAGCTTTGAAGGAACTTCACAGGAGAAATAAGCTTCAGTTTGTACAGTGCAATGTGAAGTGTGTGTGTTCAGTTTGGGTGGTGTAATGTGAAAGTGTTAGGATATTCTAGCTGCCCCTCAAATATTATAATATTTCTGACCCTCTTAAAATATTGCTTGTGTTTCTACCATTAAAACAAACCCATTTGAATGTAGTTTGTATTGTTAAAAAATGGAAAATGATAGGATTGACTCTTAGCTGCTGCTTTTAAGTCACTTCAGTTGTGTCCTACTCTGTGCAACCCCATGGATGGCAGCCAACAAGGCTCCCCTGTCCCTGGGATTCTCCAGGCAAGAACACTGGAGTGGGTTGCCATTTCCTTCTCCAATGCAAGAAAGTGAAAAATGAAAGTGAAGTCGCTCAGTCGTGTCTGACTCTTAGCGACCCCATGGACTGCAGCCCACCAGGCTCCTCCGTCCATGGGATTTTCCAGGCAAGAGTACTGGAGTGTTGACTCTTGGCAGTAGGGTTTTAATTGCCGAATTTGAGTAAATGAATATATGGTCCAGGCAAACTGCTATTTTGAATGTTAACTGAATTGTACCTGTTCAATTATAGATTAGACTGTGTATATATATGTATTGTATGTAATATAAAACACAAAGTATATGCAATATAATACAAATATAATATTATATATGCATATGAATAAAATATATGTACATGTGTTTTGTTAAGCATATGATAACTGTGTTTTGATACTGCAATAGGTTTTGATACTGACAAATGTTTATCTAATGCTTGCTGCTGCTGCTGCTGCTGCTAAGTTGCTTCAGTCCTGTCTGACTCTGTGTGACCCAAATTCCAAATTAAGTTCTGTAGAGATGTTATCTCTTATTCAGCACAGTTTATGAGATTGATAGTGATATTTTCCACTTTTCATAGGTGATGGAACTGGGGTGCAAAAAAAATATGAGGAAAAATTTCCTAAGGTCGTACAGTTTCTGAACGATAGAGCCAGGATTGGAATATAAGACCACTTGGCTTCTAAGTTGTATTTGTCATCTTTGTCTACTTTTCTCAGATCCCCAAAGTAACCAGAGAAAAGAAGTTTTTAAGCAATGTTTTTCATGCATTTTTTTGCTTATTTCTCCATTACTCAACACAGTTGGGTACCAGCATATATGGAATATTCTCTCTTATGAGAACTCAGGTACATGGAAATGTTTTCAAAACTTAGTAAGTAAAGGCCACTTCCACTTTTATACTACAACTCCTGTTGGTAGAGCCTTGGCCAACCACACAATATTTCTCTTTTTCTGGAGATAAACAATAGAACCTTTCCTCTCCCAAATATCTGATAGTCATAGAGCTTTGGATAGCCTGGGAGAGAGAGGTTGGCACTTCAAGTTGATATGAGAACCTTCAAGATAATGACCATAACCTTTTGTATGTATTATGCTGTAAATGTGCTTAGTATGGGCACATTGAGTGCATTGATTGAAATATACAAATACCTCAATTCAATGTTGCTACCTGAGACTGGACTATGTTGGTATCATTTCTTATCACTTACTAATTTATACAACTCCTGTTAGCTTTCAGTAGATTGACTTATATTGCTGTGGCTATCCACTATTGATTAGGAAACTTAGAAAGACTTGGAGAAACATTTTTTTTTTCCTGAAAAAGTAGAGGAGTAATTTGTTTATGTTTTCAGTTATTTCATTTATTTTTATTGAATCAAGAACAGAAACTTTGAGATTTAAAAATAATGGAAATGTAATTCACCATGCAAATAAACTACTATTCATTTGGTTTAAATGATAGATTTGATCTAATAACATGTTTAAATTTAGATTGCCCCCTTTTCAGTGTTTTGCCATTCATGTTCTTCTCTCTGGAGAACTTCCCTTTGCTACCAACAAGAAAACAGGCCTAGAAAATGATGTGAGGTGAAAGAATTTTACCAGTGTTTGCCTGCGAGAAACAGAACTTTTTTTTAACAGCTGGAAAAAATGATCAAATATACATGAAAGGTAGAGACATGGAAAGAGACAACATCCATAGAAAATGAAAAGAAAATATGGGCTCACTTGTACCTTCACTGAAACCCAGATTTCTTGCAAAAGAGTGTTTTGCAATCACAAATTCAAGGGGAAAACACTCCCTGGCAAGCAATTACTCTTAGTGTTTGGCAGGAGATTGAATAAAGTTCTTCATAACACTTTTAAATGTCTGCAGCTTCCGTCAACTGTCACACACACTGCCCACAAGGCAGTAATTGGCTCTGGTTGACTTCACAAAGTTGCTCTCGTGAGTAAATTAGGACCAAACTAAATTTCTTCTTCCTAGTCCTGTGGGAAACATAGTGAGATACAGTCAAAATGAAGCCATTCAGAAAGAAGAATTAACTTTCTCATCTTCAGATCTGAAACATTTAGGCAATAATTTTGGTAATATATTTACTATGCCCAAGGGGAAAAAAAAAAGGCTAAATTCTTATACAGTGGAAATTGCACATTTGCTCAGAACAGAGTACATCTTTAAGCCACAAATGAAAGCACATCTTCTAGTAGGAATTCATTTGGAATTTCCAGTTGGCAAAGTGCTTCCGGTTTTGACAAAAGTCACAGCAAATGACGTTCCATTTGGGTCTAACAGAACAGCTAACATTGAAAAGATGTCACAGATCAAAATGAAGTAGGCTTTTATTGGGTTAGTCTTCGTCTCCACAGAAAATTCAGAAATAAGATGGATATGGGAGTCACTGTTGTTTGAATTGTATATTGATATCCTTGCTGCATTGGGAACCATTGCAAGAAGGATTCAGTTCAGTTCAGTTCAGTTGCTCAGTCATGTCCGACTCTTTGTGACCCCAGGGACTGTAGCACGCCAGGCTTCCCTGTCTTTCACCAGCTCCTGGATCTTGCTCAAACTCATGTCTGTTGAGTTGTTAATGCTATCCAACCATCTCATTCTCTGTCATGTCCTTCTCCTCCTGCCTTCAATCCTCCCAAGCATCAGGGTCTTTTCCAACGTGCCAGTTCTTCTCATCCGGTGGCCAAAGTATTGGAATTTCAGCTTCTGCATGAGTCCTTCCAATGAATACTCAGGACACGACTGAGTAACTGAACTGACTGATTTCCATTAAGACTGACTGATTTGATCTCCTTGTCATTGGAGTAAGTCATTGGAGAAAGGAATGGCAAACCACTTCAGTATTTTTGCCTTGAGAACACCATGAACAGTATGAAAAGGCAAGAAGGATTCAGTCAGTTTAGTTCAGTTGCTCAGTCGTGTCCAACTCTTTGTGACCCCATGAATCACAGCATGCCAGGCCTCCCTGTCCATCACCAACTCCCAGAGTTCACCCAAACTCATGTGCATCGAGTCGGTGATGCCATCCAGCCATCTCATCCTCTGTTGTCCCCTTCTCCTCCTTCCCCCAATCCCTCCCTACTCATTCATAAAGGCTAAGAACTTAATTAAGGAGTTAATGTGCTATAGTTTATAGCTGGGATACAAGTTGGGTAGAGATTTTTGTCAGAGTTCTTACTATGAATATCACTAATGGTAACATAAAGGTATTTGCTCAAATATAAAATATTTTTCTCTGAGGGACTAAAAGCAATTGCTTCAGTTGGAATGAAAACAGTGATGTTTGGAGAATGTACTCCAAGTCTATTTCTTTTGTTCTTGTATACTATAAACTAGTAATTTAAGTTATATATTAATGTGTGTATTATTTTCCTAGGACTGTATAGTACAGTAACAGAAACGAAGTTTCAAATCATTAGGTTTGGTTCTTTCCGAGAACTGTAAGGAAGAATCTTCTCCCTGCCTTTCTCCTGGTTTCTAGTGGATTGCCGGCAGTCTTTGGCCTATAGATGACTCACTCCTTCATCTCCACGTGATGTTCTCTTTGTGTTTCTGTCTCTTCATATCATCTTCCCTCTATGCATGTTTGTCTCTGCAGCCAAACTTCCCCTCTTGATAAGGATACCCATCATATCAGATTAGAGCCTGCCCTAATGAACTCATTTTAATTTGATTATTTTTTGCAATGACTCTCTCTCCTAATATTAGGTCACCTTCTGAGGTGCTGGGGATCAGGACTTCAGCATATCTTTTTTCAAGGAACACAATTCAACCCATAACAGTGCATCATCAGTAAAGCTCACATTTTTAAAGGAACTATGATCCTCCATGTTTTGTATAGCTGGAAACATTGGTTTAGAAATCTTATGCAGTGAAACAATGCATTGTCTAGCTGATGGAAGCTTTCTAAAAACCTAGGCCCAGGACACCTGACACTTTCTGAAGTTACTTTTGGTATCTGAGACACTGATTACTTCTTAGATAGTAGCACTAACATTTCATCACAAATTGTGTTTCATACAGAGAGGAAGCTGTAGAAACTCTATCCAGAAAAAAGGCAAGGTAGGCTGCTCCTTCTCTGATTTGTCTACATTCATAGGCAGCAGGAAAGGGACCTCTTGCTCCCCAGTGCTTCGTTGAATCACATTAACACTATCCAATAACTACTCAACACAAGACTGCTCCTTTTAAAGCTCATATTCAAGCTATCTTTCAATAGTTTGCTAGTCTCTATGGTCCACGTCCATTAATGTATTAATTACCACCACCAGCTCATAGTAGTTCTTTCCATTCCTTTACTGTCCCTGACACTATAACTACTTTTACTGGAGCTATCTGACCTATGCAAAATTCACTGATGCTTTTGTTCACCCTGTCTTACTTACATACACACAGATACACATGTATCGGGCTACATATGTACATTTACAGTAATATAACTGCTCATTCATGTACATCAACAGTATGTAGGTCAATACTGGAATGGTAAACTAGAGAGATCCTTGGGAAGTTCCCAAATAGCTGATGCTCTTTCTCTTATTCAGTCTGTGGTGGAAAATCAAAAAAGACTTCTGATCAAGTTGTTCATTGAAATATATAAATATTAAACTGGAAACAAGACATGAATCAGGAGGTTATTGAAACAGCTGAAAAAGAAATAAAGAATACTTAGCCAAAAACAATGTTAGGAAAAATGCAAAGAAGGATTTTAACTTCTCTAATGATGACTGTAGCCACGAAATTAAAAGACACTTGTTCCTTGGAACAAAAGCTATGACAAACTTAGCATATTCAAAAGCAAAGACATCACTTTGCCAACAAAGGTTCATGTAGTCATCGCTGTGTTTTTTCCAGTAGTCATGTATGGATGTGACAGTTGGGCCATAAAGAAGGCTGAGTGCCAAAGAACTGATGCCTTTGAATTGCGGTGCTGGAGAAGACTCTTGAGAGTCCCCTAGACAGCAAAGACATCAAACCAATCAATCCTAAAGGAAATCAACCCTGAATATTCATTGGAAAGACTGATGCTGAAGCTCCAATACTTTGGCCACCTGATGTGAAGAGCCAGCTCATTGGAAAAGACACTGATGCTGGGAAAGATTGAAGGCAAGAGGGCAGAGGAAAGACTGAAGAAAGAGGGTGGCAGAGGATGAGATGTTTAGATAGCATCGCCAACTCAATGGACATGAATCTGAGCAAATTCTGGGAGATGGTGAAGGACAGGGAAGCCTGGCACTCTGCTCTCCATGGGTTCACAAAGAGTCAGACAGACTTAGTGACTGTTCAACAAAAACAACAAGCTTCCTTCAAGCTGAAAAACTGAACAAAACACAAGACCTGAAAGTTAATTGAATATGTTAGGTGAAGGGTAAAGAGTTAAAATCGGCTGAGTCAATATTAGTTGAGGCAGTAACATACGCACACACAAAGAGAAGGGTCTGGTTTGGGTGACAGAAGAAGAGACAATACGTTCTGGTTTGGACTTTGAGAAATTTAGGCAAACAATGCAGTCTTTCAAGATGGTTGACTTTTATGCCTTATTGCTAATTTTGTAAAGTAAGGATTTACTTTTCTTGGTCTGGGTCTCTTGATCATTGGTGAATGAACTGGCATAGAAGGCAGCTTGAGTCCAGAGTCTTCCTGCCAAGCGTGTTTCAATCCACTCTAAGTAGGCAGTTGTCTGTTATGTCCACCAGTAGGTGCCCCCCACCCTACTCTTCTCTCAGGGATTTGATTTTGATACCAAAGTGTTTGCTCATCTATTCTCTTGAACTGTTTAAAAGAGTACCTTGACATTTGTAACCAGCTGATGATTTATAAAAATTCTAACTCCCACTTTCCTACCAACAAAGTTATAACAATATTCTCACCCATGAATATGATTCCAAGTATATTATAAAAACAACTGCCCTCATTCAATGAAAAAGAGCTTTAGAGGAGTATATACTTCAATTCAGTTTCACCAATGCCTGTACTGAAAGAATATAGTCTTTTGGATCATTTTCCTTTGTTTTAAAGAAAAATGATGGGAATTTTATCATCCCTTATGTAGGCAAAATTTGAATGGGATGAAGATAAATATATGATTTGAGTTTGAGTTATGAGAGGAGAGAAAAATGAAAAAAAAAAAAGAAAACAAAACAAAACTAGAACTCTAAAGCTAGAGTTGAGTACCTATAGACATTCACTAGACATCAGACAATTTATCACAATATGAGAAGTGACACACAATTGTGGGGGCCAAAGAAAAACCCAGTAGGGCACTTGCCAGCATCATCTGGGCACCTGCCACATCATCCAGACACCTGGAGGAACGTGAGGTCTATTGTGAATATTTGAAAGCCTACATGTTCCCTACTTTGATTTAAATACACTCTAAGGAATCAATAGTTGGAGTTTTATCTTACTGTTTACAATTTAGGAATTTTCTTATGCCATTGAAATAGTCACAATTTCCAACACCCAATTTTTTCCCCCCTGCACCATCACTCACACTACAGGATTCTTGGCCATTCAGTTTCCTTTGCCATTCCTTGGATCCCTCATTTGCAAGAGTGGGGACATTACGTTTGTCACTTCCCTCTCTCAGACTGCTGGGAAGGTTGATGAGACCGTGTGTTGAAAGCCTACTGGACTCCTTGGAAACACGATGCAACATATGCACAGCGTTTCATCCTTATCTATCTCCACACTGAGGTAAAATGAGGTAAAATGAATACAGCTGGGGCTTAGATTAGAGTAGGATTCAGGGACTGAAACTGTCATTTGTGAAAAGAATACTTCTCCCTTTGAAACAGGTTTTCTTTTCAAGGACCTTGAAAATGAGATGCTGAAAATTTTTCCTTTTCTAATTGATTCTCTGCATGTGATATGCTGGGGAGGGAGAAATTTTCTTCTACCATTCTAGGTTCTCTGGCTGATCTAAGAATTACAGTGCCTTGAGATAGATTTGTTGGGGGAGTGTGTAATTTCCTCTGTTCTGTCGCACTGCAGCAAAAATTTGAAATGGCAGACCAGTGTTACAGCTTTGTTACAGCTCAGTTTTATTTGGCAAGCAAAGGAAAATACATCCTCCAGGTGTAAGGGTGGGCCAACCCAAAAGAAAAGAGTGGCTCAATTTTGGCTCCTCTTTTTATATGTTTTTTTCTCCTCCCCCTGAGCCTACCCTATGTTAATTGTGCTAGCCAGGAAGGCTGTTTGTTTCACCTGAGGTTCTCACTCCGGTCCTTAGACCTTCCTGTGTTCTATTTTCGCAGGCTTCTCACGTCTTTTTCTTTTAGCCACCATCATTTTGGACACCATTTTCCTATTCTACTACCTAACAGATAAACAGGTGAAAATCCAACAAAAGTTTAATAACATGTATACATAGGCTGCTGCTGCTGCTAAGTCACGTCAGTCGTGTCCGACTCTGTGTGACCCCATAGACAGAAGCCCACCAGGCTCCCCCGTCCCTGGGATTCTCCAGGCAAGAACACTGGAGTGGGTTGCCATTTCCCTCTCCAAGGCATGAAAGTGAAAAGTGAAAGTGAAGTCGCTCAGTCGTGTCTGTATACATAGGAGAGACCCAGAAAAATAGGTAACTCACAAGATAAACAGGTGAAAATCCAACAAAAGTTTAATAACATGTATACATAGGCTGCTGCTGCTGCTAAGTCACGTCAGTCGTGTCCGACTCTGTGTGACCCCATAGACAGAAGCCCACCAGGCTCCCCCGTCCCTGGGATTCTCCAGGCAAGAACACTGGAGTGGGTTGCCATTTCCCTCTCCAAGGCATGAAAGTGAAAAGTGAAAGTGAAGTCGCTCAGTCGTGTCTGTATACATAGGAGAGACCCAGAAAAATAGGTAACTCACTAAAATGGCCAGAACTGTCACCTTAAACACCATTTTAAGCAATCCAGAGGATGTTGGGGATAATGGTTCAGGACTCCAAAGGGGAGGAAGGCAATTCACATGAAGATGATAAAAGCAAATGTTTGATAAACAAACCTTTGGTGAACTATGCAGGGACAACGGGAAATAGAGAGGAATTTCAACAAGCAGACTTCACTAGGTTTGTTCTGTCTACACCCCTAGTTCATACTATAGTCATCTATGGTGACAGCCCTCTTCCTGGAACAGGTCCTCAAGATACATTCTTTTAGGCAATTAGGGGGAAGCTCAAAATTCTTTCCTGAGTCTTTTGGGCCTTACATTGTTTTCAGCTCAAATTAACCCACATGCCAAAGAGATATTTTTGTGTGTGCTCAGTTGTGTTTGACACTTTGTGACCCCCATGGACCGTAGCCTGTTAGGCTCCTCTGTCTATGGAAATTTCCAGACAAGAATACTGAAGTGGGTTGCCATTTCCTATTCCAGTGATCTTCCTGACCCAGGGATTGAAGCTCTGTCTCCTCCACTGGCAGGTAGATTCTTTACCACTGAGCTACCTGGGAAGCCCCCAGAGACATTTGGGGGCAGTAAATTTTGCTCCACTACATGTCTTTCTCCCTGGAGTTCATTGTCATCTCACAATTTCCTTGTAGCAAGTAAAGTTTTCACTTTTGGGGGTAACTTAGAAGCTTTCTTACTGAAAATGGAAGACTCTTAAAAATACAAAGTGGCACAAAAGGAACAATAAAATATAGGAAGCAAGCCTCTAAATTATATGCTTTTAGATAATAATCACATCCTTGCAATGGCTTTGCAATATGCAGAGCACATCACTGACATAAAAACAAATAAAATAACTTTGAATTTGTATTAATTAAATGTGAAGGGCTGCTGTCATCTTTGTCTATAAAAATTAGCAGAGATAATCATTTAGGTACATCATGAGAAATGCTGGACTGGAAGAAACACAAGCTGGAATCAAGATTGCTGGGAGAAATATCAATAATCTCAGATATGCAGATGACACCACCCTTATGGCAGAAAGTGAAGAGGAGCTAAAGAGCCTCTTGTTGAAAGTGAAAGAGGAGAGTGGAAAAGTTGGCTTGAAGCTCAACATTCAGAAAACGAAGATCATGGCATCTGGCCCCATCACTTCATGGGAAATAGATGGGGAAACAGTAGAAACAGTGTCAGACTTTGTTTTTTTGGGCTCCAAAATCACTGCAGATGGTGACTGCAGCCATGAAATTAAAAGACGCTTACTCCTTGGAAGAAAAGTTATGACCAACCTAGATAGTATATTCAAAAGCAGAGACATTACTTTGCCGACTAAGGTCCGTCTAGTCAAGGCTATGGTTTTTCCTGTGGTCATGTATGGATGTGAGAGTTGGACTGTGAAGAAGGCTGAGCGCCGAAGAATTGATGCTTTTGAACTGTGGTGTTGGAGAAGACTCTTGAGAGTCCCTTGGACTGCAAGGAGATCCAACCAGTCCATTCTGAAGGAGATCAACCCTGGGATTTCTTTGGAAGGAATGATGCTAAAACTGAAGCTCCAGTACTTTGGGCACCTNGCAGCTTTTGAACTGTGGTGTTGGAGAAGACTCTTGAGAGTCCCTTGGACTGCAAGGAGATCCAACCAGTCCATTCTGAAGGAGATCAACCCTGGGATTTCTTTGGAAGGAATGATGCTAAAACTGAAGCTCCAGTACTTTGGGCACCTTATGCGAAGAGTTGACTCATTGGTAAAGACCCTGATGCTGGGAGGGATTGGGGGCAGGAGGAGAAAGGGACGACCGAGGATGAGATGGCTGGATGGCATCACAGACTCAATGGACGTGAGTCTGAGTGAACTCCGGGAGTTGGTGATGGACAGGGAGGCCTGGCGTGCTGCAATTCATGGGGTCGCAAAGAGTCGGACACGACTGCGCGACTGAACTGAACTGAACTGAATTTAACTGTACTTCATATAGTTTAATCCTTGGGATGAAACAAAAACAAAACAAAAAATAAAATAGCTATCACAGAGCTATTAATAAAAGAAATAGTAATTAATGAGAGATGTGACCAAATGAAAATCAATCCTAGGTAACAAAACAGAAGGCTTCCCTGTTGGCTCAGATGGTAAATAATCTGCCCACAGTGTAGGAGACATTGGGTTGGGAAGATCCCCTGGTGAAGGGAATGGCTACTGGCTTTAATATTCTGGCCTGGAGAATCCCATGGACCGAGGAGCCTGGTGGGCTACAGTCCATGGGTTCGCAAAGACTCAGGTAGGACTGAGCAACAAACAGTTTCACTTTTTTAAAGAAAACAAATTTCTAATGACATTTTAGACATGATCCTTGCTTTCAGAAGGAAAGGGACTCAAATATTTCAAAAATCCTTTCCGCTACTAAGAGTTCACTGTTCAATGAATGATTTCACTTTTGTATGTGTTCTTGTCATTTTCTTTTTTTTTTGAAAACTATTTTCAAAAATCTGAATATAAAGTCACCATCTTTTCTTATTAAAATATGGTAAGGTAAACTATGAGAAATAGCATTATATGAAAAAAGTGGGAAAAGAAGTAGTTTCCATCATTATGTTCTTTAAAAAATGGAGTCCAGATGTTAAAGTTTGGACTTTTGAAACTGTAGACATATCTAACAATGTCAAAATAATTCCATTTTTTAGAGTGGTGAGTAGGAGATGTTCTTTCCTGGATCATTAGGAAAATAATTCTATTTTTTAGAGCAAAGAGTGGGAGATATCCTTTCCTGGATCATTTGTGTGAAGGACACAGAGGTTACAGGAGGGGGTCCCTCTAACCTGTCCTCTTCTATCCCATGTACAGGGATGTCTGTGTGTGTGTGTGTGTCCAACTCCCTACGACCCTATGGGCTGTAGCCCACCTTCATTTTAGCAAACTAAAAACAGCTAATGTTTTATTGAATACTTACTGTGGTCCTCATATTTGTGTATATTATCTTGTTTAATCTTTACAACAATTTCTTTATTTTCCTCTTTTGTAAAATTAGGATAACTTTATTCCCTAAGTTCACAGAGCTAGGAAGTAAAAGAGCCTGGATTGAATGTTACCTGGCAGAAACCTGTGCCTATCACTGTTATCTTCTGATAAGGAAGAAAGATCGATCGATCGATAGAAAATTTCTGTAAAAGTAATTTAAAAGATGATCAAATAGTCAGTGAATGTGCTTTTATTAGTGGATTCCTGACCAATTTTTCACTAGACAGATGGTACTTTGAGGGCATTGGCTGTGTCTTATTCATTTCTGTGGGAAATCCAGTCTTATGCCTAATGTCTGTGTGTAGGAAAGATGTCTTAAATAGTTGTACATAAAGGAGATATTGTTTTCTCCTTCAGGCAGACAACAAAGCTGACTAAGACATTAAGCAATGTGCCCCTCATCCTGTAGCTAATAAGGAGCAAAGTCAGCATCGTAGCGCAGGACTGCCATCCATGGCTCTTCCCACAATACCACAACTTCCTCTACTCATTTCTTCTCTCTGTTCACAGATTTCTAGTTTTATAAGACTCTTTTAAAAAAAATTGCTCTTAATCACACCTTAAGCTCTAAAGGCACCTATTAGTTCAATGTATATTAATACTGAATGGCTTTAGATTTCAAAAGCCATGTAAGTAGGGATTTGTTGTTTCTACAGGGATTTGGTGATGCTTGGGGCTGGTGCACTGAGACGACCCAGAGGGATGGTACGGGGAGGGAGGTGGGTGGGGGGTTCAGGATGGGGAACACGTGTATACCTGTGGTGGATTCATGTTGATGTATGGCAAAATCAATACAATATTGTAAAGTAATTAACCTCCAATTAAAATAAATAAATTTATATTAAAAAAAGAAGAACATTTCTAATGTCATCTCATTTAATCTTCTCAACTATTCCATGATGTAATAGTGGCTGTAGTCTATTAGTTCAATGTATATTAATACTGAATGGCTTTAGATTTCAAAAGCCATGTAAGTAGGGATTTGTTGTTTCTACAGGGATTTGGTGATGCTTGGGGCTGGTGCACTGAGACGACCCAGAGGGATGGTACGGGGAGGGAGGTGGGTGGGGGGTTCAGGATGGGGAACACGTGTATACCTGTGGTGGATTCATGTTGATGTATGGCAAAATCAATACAATATTGTAAAGTAATTAACCTCCAATTAAAATAAATAAATTTATATTAAAAAAAGAAGAACATTTCTAATGTCATCTCATTTAATCTTCTCAACTATTCCATGATGTAATAGTGGCTGTAGTCTCATTTTATGAATGAGAAAATTGAGGCTGTTGTTGTTGAGTTGCTAAGTTGTGTTGGATTCTTTGGGAACCCCATGGGCTGCAGCAAGCCAGGCTCCCCTGTCCTTCACCATCTCCCAGAATTTGCTCAAATTCATATCCATTGAGTTAACAATGCCATCCAACCATCTCATCCTCTGCTGCACCCTTCTACTCTTGCCCTCAATATTTCCCAGCATCAGGGTCTTTTCTAATCAGATGGCCAAAGTATTAGGGCTTCAGCATCAGTCCTTCCAATGACTATACAGGGTTGATTTCCTTCAGGTTTGATTGGTTTGATCTCCTTGCTGTCCAAGGGACTCTCAGGAGTCTTCTCCAGCACCACAATTCAAAAGCATCAATTCTTTGGTGCTCAGCCTTCTTTAATGGTCCAACTCTCACATCTGTACATGACTACTAGAAAAACCATAACATTGATTAGATGGGTCTTCATAGACCAGTAACATCTCTGCCTTTGAATATGCTGTTTAGGTTTGTCATAGCTTTTCTTCCAAGGAGCAAGCATCTTTTAATTTCATGGCTGCAGTCCCCATCCACAGGGATTTTGGAGACAAAGAAAATAAAATCTGTCACTGCTTCCACTTTTCCCTCTTCTATTTGCAGTGAAGTGATGGGACCAGATGCCATGATCTTCACTTTTTGAATGCTGAGTTAGGTCATACAACCAATTCAAGTCAGCCTGACTCTTAAAACCCAAGTTCATTCAACTACACTGAAATGGGTGACAAAGTATAGTATCTCTCAAAGCTTTATTTTAATCTGTACAGTGAATGACTGATATCGCTCTCTTTTACTCAAGAGAACCAGATTTTATTGAGTCCTCTTGTAATTGTAAACTCCAATGTCAAAATACTATTTTCATTGAGTGTGATCAGTACTCATTAATGAGCTCACTTGAAAAATGATAGAAGCTTGTAAAGGGATCAGTGATCCTTCAGAGAGGGTAGAATTCTTTATCTACATCCTTTTGTCTTCTGCGAGGCAGCTTAATGTACTCACCCATCCAGGGACCTGCCAACTCTAAGTCCCAACCTTCTCATCAGCATCAGCTAATTACTGGGTTCATGGTGCCACCCACCTAGCCTTCCTTTTGCAAATCACTGACTTTCTTCCTTTCAGCAAGAGCCAGTAATTTCAGCCCTTTTCTACCCTTTGCTGAAGCTCCTTCTTATTATCCATAGAGACTTAATACCCACACTTAAAGAGAAACCTGATATCAGGGTGTCAGCAGATGCCACCATTGCTTCTGCTGTGGCCAGCCAATGGCCTAGGCCTGTGACAACTGGGCTAGAATGAGATTCCTGCTACTTTGGGGACAGGATTATGTTGGGACACTGAGATGGTGGTGACAGATTAAAATTACTGCCAAAACAGAGCAGAATAGCAACATGTTCATTAATGTTCCAAAGAGGATCTGAAGTCATGCTTGGAAGATGTAATCTGTAAGGTGAAATTTACACTGAGAATTTATTTTTAAGGTTGTCTTGCTTCAGAATAAAGAGATGAGATGCCACATATCTGCCAGGTTGTAAAATATTTAGTAATTTTGAACATTTGCTTCCCTGATTTTGGGAGCTCATTTAAAACCTCAGTTATCTCCACTCAACTAATCAGTACCTCAACCTGGAAACATTTGGGAGAAATTATACTTGCAAAGAAGATATAATGCAGATGGAGATGGAGCCAAATAAATAAGAGTATTTTGACCATTAGTAATGTTAGCTATTATGCATTATACAAACAGGGTTGTTGTAGCCTAGGAAATACCTGTTACATATTTATACATCTCTGCCTAACCTCATTTAATGTACAGCTATTGTTTTGGCTCTAGAGTTCACATAAGATGGAAAGATAGGATAATTAAGTCAAACCATATGATCCCAGGGATTTATGATAAGCTTTTCTATTTTGTATTCCTGTTTCTTCCTTAAGCATTTTCATTTTTGCAGTTGCGATAGGTTCATCTTGAGATTTAAATAGAATGAAGAACAGGCAAACTCAAAAAGAAAAAAAAATAAATAATTCCAGGTCATCCAAACTGAAATCATATTTTGGGTCATCAAACTGAAATGTGCTTGATCTCTTTTTGTTTCTATAGCTGTAAAATGGAAAAAATTACAGTCAAGTCTATAATTTTAAGGAATAGGAATGAAGCACAATGAATTACTTTTAAAATTCAAATAATGCCCACCTTAATTTTCAGCTTTTAGCACAAAGTTGGCACAAAACAGGCAGTATAAGGGTTAGTTTCATGAGTCAAATAACATTATATGTGGTATATAGTTCTTTGTTTATCTAGGAAATTCTCTGGTAGAACAGAAAGAACGCTTCATTGGGAATCAGGAAACCTGGATTCTGGTCCCAGAAGGACCTTGGACTAGTTGGATGATTTCTCTTGTTGGAAATTTATATTCCTTATTTGCCACTTGAAGGAGCTGATGCTCTTTAGTTCTCCCATTACTGACACACTAGTGATTTTATTAATCAGCGCAGCTGGGTGATAGTGCCTACAATTCTCCTCTGACATCTAGTAGAGGCGAGTAGTTCCAGGATGCAGGAAGAAGAGGAGAAAGAGGGAGGGGATGATGTGGGAGCAGGAGAAGAGAAGGATATGAAGAGGGA
Organism: Aepyceros melampus; assembly: GCA_006408695.1. Taxonomy (NCBI): domain Eukaryota; kingdom Metazoa; phylum Chordata; class Mammalia; order Artiodactyla; family Bovidae; genus Aepyceros; species Aepyceros melampus. Next base: position 119,486 of record SJXQ01010863.1, on the reverse strand, counting down.
GAAGAGAAAGGAAGATTCCTTTAGATGTCAAGGGGATAGTACCAGCCCTGCATGAACTTCTGAAATAAGCCCAATTTGCCTTTGTCATCATTTTCTTCACTTATTCAGCCCTCAGCTCCCATGCTTCTCTCTCGAGATGAACAATGTCTAGCTGATGCTCTACTTTTCCCATGCTCCCAATGTCTGCCCTACCCCAGAGGCATCCATACCCCAAATACTCTCCCTTTGTGTTCCCAATCTAACCACCCACACATCTGACCTTAGCTACATGTTGGGAAAGACCTACTTAATTAATGCTTAAATAAGAATGATTTAATGTTCAACCTTCCTTCAGATACTTGGTTATATATTTTATTTTATTATTTTTTAAATTAATTTTTATTTTTTTAGTTTGTTTTGCTTTACAATACTTGGTTATATATTTTAAAAAGAGGCTGCCTGCAAGTGCAGTAACCAAAGTGAAGGGCAGAGTGCAAAAGGGTGAGGTCACAGTTCCATGCCACAGTTATCCAGGTCCCCTGGGATTCTCCTTCCCTCGGCCACAGTCCGGAAGCCCCTCCTGCTTTCCTCAGCCTCATCTCTTTCTTTTCATCAGAGCACATGGACACTAGGAAGGTGACTGTTACCACAATAGCTCCCTTGGGGCACCAGGGCGTCTTCATGAACTGCATCAGGATATAAACAAACATAGCCAAGCAAATGAATAAATAATCAACAGCGTCCTTGGTGATGACATCAGGAACTGTGACCATGAGAATGGAAAAGGCAGCATGTGGCTTCTCTTAATTTGACAAAGGCTTGGATTGCCATAACATCAGAATGAGAGCAAAGAGGGCAATCAGTGTTTACCCAAAATGAGGGATAACAAAAGGGATTCTTGGGCATCTACCTTCCCCAGAAAGCCTATTTATTCCCAGCCAGTATTAAAGTTGAGCAAGATACGAGGAACCAGTGTTTTCCCACTTCAGCCTTCCCTGCTTTTTCCATACCTGTTTCAGTAAGTGTGGCTCAGGTCAGAGGTTCTGTTACAATTGCAATCAGAAGGCATGGAACCCCAGCTCCCTGACTACATTAAAGGGAGGATCAGTCCTCCTGACCTCTCCCAAGGAGTGATGAATGCAGCAGCAGAGTAGACCTGGAATCCAAGGATTTACCAGATCACCTGCCTGTGACCCCAAGGACCGAACTCCTAATCTTGATTACAGTGGGGTGCTGTGCTCCCCTACTTATGTAGCTAAAAGCCAATAACATAAGGGCTGTATCTCCCCTCTAGAGCCCCAGATCCCTCGTTGCTGCTCCAGAATGCAGTAGGTGGTGAAGACACCTGTACCCTCTTGTCTTTGACTGTCCCCAGTGATGTTGTTCTAGAAAGCTTGGTGTGTGTGGCGCCTTGCTTACACAATAGGAGACAGAATACCTAAATAATCATCTAGGTTAGTGCTTTGTAAATATTTCTATATTATTGAGAAAAAATGCCCTTGGGAAAACCTCATGTACAATTCTCAGAGTTTTCTGGATAGGCTGAAGATAGGTTTAAAGGACCCTTCATTAAGACCCCTGAGAGAGTAAATCATCCTTGATTCTTGATCAGGACAGTCAGTGCTTGAGGTATCAGTTATCTCTGATAGTAGTTTGTATGGTGTTAGAGCAGGTGCGATCTCAAGACATTGTACATATCACATATATTCTATATTGGCTTTCTTTTCCCAGACACCATACCTAAAGTAAAACCTCTCCTTTGCCCCATGATTCTCTATCCTTTAACTATTTATTTCTTCTTCAAAAACATCTACTACCACTAGATTAAAATGATCTGCAAAAGTTGAGAAGCATGGGCTCTGCTGTTTTTTAAAGTCTCCTATATATATATATAATTTTATATTGGTGTATAAATGATTAACAAGTTACCAGGTGGTTCTCATGATAAAGAACCCACCTGCCAATGCAGGAGACATAAGAGACTCAGGTTCAGTCCCTGGAACAAGGAAGATCCCCTGGAGGAGGGTATGGCAACCCACTCCAGTATTCTTGCCTGCAGAACCCCATAGACCAGAGGAGTCTGGTGGGCTACAGTCTATAGGGTTGCAAAGAGTTGGACACGATTGAAGGGACTTAGCATGCACACACATAACTGATTAACAATGGTGTGATAGTTAAAAGTGTACAGCAGAACGAGTCAGCCATACGTATACATTTATCCATTCTCCCCCAAATTCCCTTCCCAACCAGTCTGCCACATAACATTGCACCAGTTTCCCTGTCTATAAGTAGGTCCTTGTTGGTTATCCATTTTAAATATAGCAGTGTACATATTGAGTTATATTTTCCAATAATATGCTCAGTATGTTTTCCTTCAAATTGTAAACAACATTTCAGATGATGTACATCTAAATTTACAGCAGTGATCTATTTGTTCATCTAAAAAAGTACAGTGAATTATTGTCCTTATATTTCAAGATTCTTTTGGGTAGTCTTAAGTGTGTTTGTTATACTGCTAGACAATCCTGAGAATATCTCAGTCAGGGGAAGGGAATTAAAAAGCACATCAATATGGATGCATATTTATTTGATCTCATCATCAGCATTAGTTATTGCCTCCATATTTATGATTGGAATACATAAACTCAAGTTCCATTAAATCTTATTCTTCTAGACCCAGCAGGCTGTTGTATCAGCTAATTAACACAAAAGTTACTTTTCTCACTTTTTGGAATACCAACGAGTTGTCAGGACACAACCCTGACTGTGCTGCTAGGTTGAGAAAGACACAGCATAAATAGAGTCTTCTGTCCCATGAGAAGGTAGATGGGGCTGTTTCTGATCATGTCTCTACATTTATAGAGTTGACTAAAGATCAAGAGGAGAGTTCCAATCACAGTATCTAAGACTAGAGAATATAGTGCTGAGTGCACAGTCTCTAAGATTCCTCCAAGGTGGTGGCTCAGCATCACGTCTCAGCTAATGGTTTGGTCAGGTATACTGATTGTATACCTACTGTTCACAGTATTTTTTGGGGCTCAAAAATCACTGCAGATGGTGACTCCAGTCATGAAATTAAAAGACACTTGCTCCTTAGAAGAAAAGCTGTGACCAACATAGACAACATATCAAAGAGCAGAGACATCACTTTGCCAACAAAGATCTGCCTAGTCAAAAGTATAGTTTTTCCAATAGTCATGTATAGATGTGAGAGTTGGACTATAAAGTTGAGTGCGGAAGAATTGATACTTATGAACTGTGGTGTTGGAGAAGACTCCTGAGAGTCTCTTGGATTGCAAGGAAATCCAACCGGTCCATCCTAAAGGAAATCAGTCCTGAATGTTCATTTGATGCTGAAGCTGAAACTCCAATACTGTGGCCTCCTGATGCAAAGCACTGACTCACTGGAAAAGACTCTGATTGAGGGCAGGAGGAGAAGGGGATAACAGAGGATGAGGTGGTTGGATGGCATCATCAACACGATGGAGATGAGTTTGAGTAAGCTCTGGGAGTTTGTGATGGACAGGAAAGCCTGGCATGCTGCAGTCCATGGGGTCGCAAAGAGTCGGACACGACTGAGCCACTGAACTAAACTGAACTAAACTGTTCACAGTGTGCTGGTGGCTTAACACAGTTGATAGGAAAGCACATTTACTTTTTCAGAAGTTAACTTGAAACTGCAGGCAACAAACTATGGTATTGTTATACAAGGTAGCAGGTGGTAAATACCAGAAAAGGGTATAGATTGATTTCTATTGCAGGACAGAAAAGGGGCAGAAGGATTGACGATTACTTCTGAGTGGAGATAAATTAGAGACCGTATGACGTGGGAGAAACCATTAGATTGAACCTTGAGAATAAGGACTATTTGAATAGGCTTTGATGGAGAAAAGTGACCCTTAGTACCTGAGCAATGGTATAATACTAGGAGCCACAGAACTCTCTAGCACAGTGCTCATTTATTTGCCAAAATTGCAGGTCACTTCTGCTGTCTTATCTCTGCTTAAGTCATCTTTTCCCAAAGATTGGCCTTGTCTTGGCAATGGCTGCAGAGACCAAGGGGAATTCTTCATTAATGCAGTCTGATGCTTCTAACTACTTTGCTGATAAATGCTAGAAAGAAGCAGATTAATGAAGGCTCTACAGTATCACAGAGGCTTAGCTAAGAATACAAATCAATGTAACATCCAGTTTGGGAGGAAATTTTTGAAAATTTGCACTTAAATAGGGAAGTTGACCACAACTAAAAGAGTTCTGTCTTTCAGATGCTGGCAGAAAGCAAATAACGATTTTATTAGCCAGATAGAGATGACAGATGCTCTGAAGGATTACTCTGATAGTTGGGAGAAAAAAAAGCCAGTTTTCTTCAATTGTAACTGATATATAAAGGAGATGTCACAGGAATAGCTTATATGTCAAACAAATTGACATGTTTGGGGAATTTGGTTTCCAAAGAAGACTTTGAACACAGGAAGAAACAGAAATAGCCTCTGAAGGGACAATAAATTGAAATTGAAACCAGATTTTTTGCTCCGCCTTCATTGTTTGAAATTCAATATACCCTCTTACTAAATCTGCTTGTGGCTTTACCCTTCTATTAAGCCAAATTTCTTTGTAAATATATTCCAAGTGCACTTACACATATATGTAAAACTTTACATGCATTCATAAATGTAATTATTACACATCTGCTTTTTCAAGTGAAATCCTTTATTATTGTTCTTTGTGTTAACTCCATCACCACCTGGCCTCATTTCCAACCATACAATCCTTTACTCAAAATAAGCACAGAGTATGTGTTGTTCCATATTTTCTGCAAGCTCATGTAGTCATATGGTTCCAAACTGGGAAAGGAGTAGTACGTCAACTTTGTATATTGTCACCCTGCTTATTTAACTTATATGCAAGTACGTCATGTGAAATGCCAGGCTGGATGAAGCACAAGCTGGAATCAAGATTTCTGGGAGAAATATCAATAACCTCAGATATGCGATGACACCACCCTTATGGCAGAAAGTGAAGAAGAACTAAAGAGTCTCTTGATGCAAGTGAAAGAAGACAGAGAAAAAGTTGGCTTAAAACTCAACATTCAGAAAACTAAGATCATGGCATCTGGTCCCATCACTTCATGGCAAATAGATGGGGAAATAATGGAAACAGTGAGAAACTTTATTTTGGGGAGCTCCAAAATCACTGCAGATGGTGACTCCAGTCATGAAATGAAAAGACACTTGCTCCTTGGAAGAAAAGCTGTGACCAACCTAGATAGCATATTCAAAAGCGGAGACATTACTTTGCCCACAAAAGTCCACCTAGTCAAAAGTATGGTTTTTCCAGTAGTCATGTATGGATGTGAGAGTTGGACCATAAAGAAAGCTGAGCACTGAAGAACTGATGCTCTTGAACTGCGATATTGGAAAAGATTCTTGAGAGTCCCTTGGACTGCAAGGAGATCCAGTCCATCCTAAAGGAAATCAGTCCTGAATATTCATTGGAAAGACTGATGCTGAAGCTGAAACTCCAATACTTTGGCCACCTGATGCAAAGCACTGACTCACTGGAAAAGACTCTGATGCTGGGAAAGATTGGGGGCAGGAGGAAAAGGGGATATCAGAGGATGAGGTAGTTGGATGGCATCATCAACGCAATGGACATGAGTTTGAGTAAGCTCCGAGAGTTTGTGATGAACAGGGAAGCCTGGCGTGCTACAGTCCATGGGGTCTCAAAGAGTTGGACAAGCCTGAGAAACTGAACTGAACTGAGGTATTCATAATTTGCATATACAAGAACATAATTTGCATATACAAGTATAGGGAGTTTTGCATTGCTTTGTTTTATGTAAAAACTAGCAAAATATTAGTCATACTTCTCAACCTTGTTTTTCTACTCATTTTTTGTAGAAATCACTCCAAGTCAAATGGTTGACTTTTCAACCATTCTTTTAGTGATTGCATTATGTTTCATGGTGTGGATATATAATTCAAGGTTATTATACTTTGCTTTATTCTTGGGGAGATAGTTTTTAAATGCCATCAAAATAATTATACTTGTAAATACCTCCAAAATTAGTTTTAATTTTTAGATGGCATTAAAATAATCATAATCCAACTGACAACAAGACAGACTTATATAAGCATGTTTTCACATCAGCCATCAATACCAGGAAGCTAATTAGACTTGGGCACATTGCAAGGAGAAACTAGAGATTTCTGCTGCTCATAATGTACCTCCTTGCATCAGAGGTACATTATGAGAGAAAGCCTTCACCTTCACCATCTGGGCAGGGGAACAGATCAGTAAAGACCCACATTTTAGTTATCATTAGAAATGGAATTAGTTTGGGCTGGTTTCCATTGCATACCTGCCTACTTGGGATTATTCTTTTATATGGACAATGCTTGCCTTCAGTCAGCTTCTATCTGCATTCTGTCTCTTTCATCCCTCCTTCCATATTATACAAAGTCAAAACCCTTTCTTGCTCTCAGCTCCTAGGCTTTTCATATGTTTCTCCTATGCTTCTGGCTCAGTTATTTTTCCTGAGTGATCTAATCTTCCTTCTTTGTACCATGCTTCCCAAATGTTCCCTAGGCCTTTATCTCAACAGCATCTCTGGCTCCTACACCCCACCACAAAAATCACTCTCCTGTTTGTTAAGCACTGATTAAGTTTGAATTGTAGGAACTGCTATCAACTTGCTTTTCTCCTTTGTGAGTTTACCCAAGCCCTGAGTGCTCTCTGTTTGTCTCACTCATCTTTGTGGGCCCAGAGCCCAGCACAGTTCATGGAGCCTTCTGTGCAGCCAGCACTCTGGAGACATTTGTTGGACTGACTTCGTTGCACTGAGAATCGGGGCACTGCCATCTTGGCTCACAGTTAGTCATTTATCCCCTGTTACCTCCATACAGACTTTACTCAGCAGCTCCCATGAAACATCTCCTACCTCTGTTTCCTCCTTCCCCTCTCTCTCTCCATTCACTTCCTTTTAGCACCTTGTTATTTCCCTCTTGTGCTGTTGTACACTTTCTCTGAGTAGCATCATGCTTCCTCTCTCTCTTCAACTATGTATATTAAATGAAAACTTGCCAAACCTTAGCTCCGACTTTAGCGCTCCCCTGGTGGAAAACCTTCAGTGCTTTCAGTCAATTGTATAAAACCTAACTCTTCAGCCTGGCTTTCAAATGTCCTCCATGCGGTGCTACCAAGCATACAGGCTTATTTGTACTACCCTACATCCTCTTGTCATATACTGAATATTGTATATTTGCATTTTCTGTGTGCAGATTTTGGCTGCTTAATGTTGCCTTATTCATTTTCTTTTTTGCACCTTAAATATAGGCTCATCTTTATTGTTGATTACTTAGCCATTCTGGAGACTGTGAAGATTACTATCAGATCTCACAAGACTTCTCTTGATTTCTTATATGCAAATATCACTCTCATCACTAAGTCTATTGCTTTTTGTTTATGCTACTCTTATGGTTCCTTTTATTTGCTATATATGATATTTTATTTTTTACATTAAATGATATTATTATATCAAATGTTTTATTTGCTACATATAGTTATACATACTACATGTTTTTAATAGATAATCACTTATATAAATATAAAAACATACACAGATACATGAGATGGTGAAGGACAGGGAAGCCTGGTGCATTATAGTCCGTGGGGTCTCGACACAACTGAGTGACTGAACAATATATTTGTGGTTCTCTTTATTATACATATATTTGATTACTAGACTGTAAACCTTTGAGAGACCATGGTTTGTTGATATTTGTTTCTGGCGTTATGTGTTTCAAATAGGTTTCTTGACTATAACAAACATTTTAAAGAACAGTTCAAAATCCCCAATAACTTGGACCAGTTTTAGCAACATTTAATAGAAGAAAGTTAAAGCCAGATCTTTGTGACTAAAAGTTTATTATCCTTAAATATTTTTTATAAGACCTTTCTAAATTTAAACAAGTCTTTACCTGTATGTTTTAAGTAATACTCCTGGATATCAAATACTATTTCAATGAGTTGTTCCTTATTAACTAATATCTTGGCACACAAAGAATGGGAATACTTATTTGGCATATTCCAAATTTTCTAAGATACTGTAACCCATACAGCACTTTCATCACTGAAAAATGAGATGTGATATTTACATTTACAGAGCACAGAAATGCCAGACCAAGGCATTTCTCTCTATTTTTTTTTAAAGCTTGTTCCTTCTCAAGTTTAAGTAAAAACTAGCTGCATTTTGACCAAAGTAAAAATATGTGCTGTATGTTTCTTTGTTATGTACAATTATTGCTTTCTTAGGGTAACTTTTTTTTAAATAATTTACTCAAATAAATGTATTTTTTATTTCCTCCAGACAAATTTGTATTAAGCAAGAAATTTGCCAGCCAAAATGAATCAAAGGACAGGAAGACTCTCTCAAGATTATTGGAGAAGGACTTTTACATTGTAATAATAATAGGTGAATATGTGCATGTATGCATGTATCTATGTATATATACTATATACATAGTTATGTGTTACATACATATATACACACACACACATATATTTGTGTTGCTTAGTTGCTTCAGTTGTGTCCAACTCTTTGTGACCCTATGGACTATAGCCTGCCAGGCTTCTCTGTCCATGGAATTCTCCAGGCAAGAATACTGGAGTGGGTTGCCATGCCCTCTTCCAGGGGATCTTCCCAAACCAGAGATTGAACCTGTGTCTCCTGCATTGCAAGCAGAGTCTTTATCCACTGAGCCAAGGGGAAGCCCATACATATACATATATCTAATCAATTTTTTTTGCCAACATTTATTATATAAAATTGTACTAACAGATACTTTTTGGTTTCTATATATTAGTTTTTTGTTCATGTTAGGCAGTGCCTTTGAAAAATAAAAACTAAAATAAATAAAAACAAGAAACTCTACCAGTTGGTATGTTATTATCCTCTTAAATTTCTGATGGGTCTGGATCTGAGCCACAGTCGACACGAGTATCATTGCACAGAGAATATGATAAGACATGTTTTTGAAATCTAAAGTCCTAGAGATTTCACTCTTATCCTTACAAGGGAATTTTGGCAATTATTGAGAATCTCATATATACAGGAATAAGAAATAGTATTGCATCTTAATTGATGACTCTTTCTCAAACCTTAAAATACAAATGAGAGTGTGATTACCTCCTGTCAGAGGAAACATGATTCAAACATGAGCTGTGTATTGGAAAACCAATGGACAGAGGATCCTGGCTGACTACAGTTCATGGGGTTGCAAAGGGTCAGACACAACTTAGTGACTAAACCACCACCACCATTACCAAGGAAAGGAAATAATGCAATTTACCTAGATAGTTATATTATTTAAAATGATTAAAGGGTTTTAGAAAGAAGTTTATTGAGGGACCAGAATTTAGCCTGGCACTATGGTTTCTCCTGGATCAGAAAGCAAGGGCCTTTTCTTTCTTCTCATTGCTTAGTATGATTCATCTTGTCTTTCATGGACTTCTGCCTTATTTTGACCACAATCTAAACAAGTAAGCTATCAAACAGATTAATACAAACTCCCCTGAATGTCTTGTACGTGAAAAGATCAGCAAAATCTACTATAACCTTACTAAACTTTTGAAATATGGCTATCATGTAAATGTGCCAGTATCCAATCATCAGAATATATATTACCAGGCAAAAATCCTAAATTCAAATGAAACTGTAGAACAAGATTAAAGCTAATATCTAATGCATATTTGATATCAAATTAGTATCAAATACATTAATATAAAATACAAGTCATTACATTTTAAAGTCACATTTAGTCACATGTTTCAGAATATATTTTTGTGCAGTATTGGATTTAGTGAGGGCTTCCATGGTGGCTCAAATGGTAAAGAATCTACCTGCGATATAGGAGACCCAGGTTCGATCCCTGAGGAGAGAAGATGCCCTGGAGAAGGGAATGGCAATCCACTCCAGTATTCTTGCCTGGAGAATTCCATGGACAGAGGAGCCTGATGGGCTACAGTCAATGGGGTCACAAACAGCTGGACACAACTGAACAACTAACAGACATTTATTGGGTTTATTGATAGTATCCATGATTTTAATTGCTTTTTGTTCAAATACTTTTCTTGGAAAATGATTGCAGTTTTGATTTGCATTGATCTAGAATTCTGGAATACTTTTGATCAATGTGTATTTTAATTGGTGATATATTTTGGGACTTTGCCACGAGTATCTTCCTGGCTGTGTTTCTGTGGACTCTGAATTAGGAATGACTGGAGATAAGTGTTCAGGCTTGGATCTATCCTTAGTGGGCTTCCCTGGTGGCTTGGATGGTAAAAAAAAAAAAAAAAAAAAATCTGTCTGCAATGCAGGAGACCTGGGTTTGAGCCCTGGATTAGGAAGATCCCCTGAAGAAGGGAATGACTACCCACTCCACTCTCTTGTCTGGAGAATTCCATAGACAGAGCAGCCTGGTGGGTTACAGTCTAGAGGGTCACAAATAGTCAGCACCACTGAGTGACTAACGTGGACTCTGTCCTTAGTGGTTGTAGGGTTTCAGGTCTTATGTTGCTCCTCTGTATATATGAACATCTCATGCTCATTCGCTAAGTCGTGTCCAACTTTTAGTGACCTCATGGACTGTAGCCTGCCAGTCTCCTCTGTCCTTGGGGTTTCCCAGACAAGAATACTGGAGTGGGTTGCCATTTCCTTCTCCAGGGATGGGGATCAAACCCATGTCTCCTTCATTAGCAGGTAGATTCTTTACCACCAAGCCACCAGGAAGCCCTTATGAAAACAGTTCAACCTGGACGTGGTGATTTCTGATGTCCTTCTCTGCTCCTAACCTTATGAGTGAACATATCATACCTTCTATGTGTCACTTAGAAGGCACTTTCCAGACCCCACTTGAGGATTAATCTCCATTCTCCTCATGTTAGGCTTAGAACCCTGCTATTGGCTTGCTAATCTTTCTCGACTGTGGGTTTACAGCAGGGAACAGAGTCTCATCCTCAGACAGACATAGTCCCATATGAAAAGCCTTACCCAAGATGTGGATAGACTTGGTTCCAGCTCAGAGCTCTTCTTCACTGCATGGACCCTGGAGGACGGGAGCCCACAGCTGGAAATTAGGTTCCTCTGGTGGGTGTTAGTATGATACAATACTTCCCCAAATCTGTGACACTGGGAATGTTTATAGTGTGATGCCCCTTCCCTTTCCCTGCTTCCACTACTCAATACATATTTATGAGGGATTTTGTTTATTTAAATTTGATTTTTGCTACATTTGGCCACCAGGCTTATAAGCAATGGAAGTTTGTATTTTCTAGCTACTTACCAACTGCATAGTATCAATACTTTGGATTAAAAAAATAGATGTGTTTTTGGCTGCTCTGGGTCTTTGTTGCTGTGCACAGGTTTCTCGACTTGTGATGAACAGAGGCTACTCTCTAGTTGCAATGGGTAGGCTTCTTCTTGCAGTGGCTTCTCTTGCTGTGAAGTACAAGGTCTAGGGTGTGCAGACTTCAGCATTGACAGCTCACAGGCTCCAAAGCACGGGATCGGTAGTTGTAGCACACAGGCTTAGTAGCCCGGTGGCATGGGGGATTTTCCCCCACCAGGGATTAAACTGGTATCCTTTGAATTGCACAGTGGAATACCAATGACTGGACCACCAGGGAAGCTCAATACTTCAGATCAATAGAAGTGTCACTCCTGAAAATTTAGGCTGAGTCTCATTTATTCTTTACTATTTTGATTCTTTAAAATCTTTAGACTACAAGGGAACATTTTTAAAAAGTCTGTATCAAATCTAATTTTCTTAAGACAATTCACAAATTAGTGTCTGTTTCAAATTTTACATCATAATGACATATTCATGAACAAAACAACTCCTAAACACAAGTCTCATTCCCTCTGGCTAGTGAACTATAATCACCTTCTCTTCTAAACAGGGGCTCTTTATTTTCCCTCTGACCTTGGGCTACTTCTGAGGCCATTTTACTGTTTGCAGCCCTCTCTCTCAATGTCAGCTTATCCTTAGGTGCTAATTAAAATGGCAGGTGTTAAATTGATCATTAGCACGTTTTGGCTACTGCTCTGCATGCAGAAGTCCCTCAAGTGATTCTTCGTTCCTCCCAAATAATTCCTCTTTTTCCAGACATTTTCTCCACTTCCTTTCTCCAGTAGTTCCAACTGCTTCTTAAAGAGAAAGCAGATAGCCTAGCATGTCTGCCCCAGCTGTTCTTCATTTATTTCTCAGGCTTGTCCCCTCTAAGTGATAGAGCCAGATTTTTTTTTCCCCTTCGGTAATGGGCCATCCTTTTATTTATTTTCAGTATTTTGGAAAAAATAAAACTAAGCTTTGTTAAGGAGTTTTCATACATTCCTCTTTCAAACTTTCTTAATATCCAAGTAGACAGCTTGAAAGTGAAAGTGAAGTTGCTCAGTCATGTCCGACTCTGCAACCCCGTGGACTGTAGCCTACCAGGCTCCTCCATCTATGGGATTCTCCAGGCAAGAATACTGGAGTGAGTTGCCGTTTACATGTGGATATACTTATTGTTTTAAATTATTTACATTGTTTTTTTGTGATAAGAATACTTAACTTGAGATCTGCCCTCTTAAAATTTTTAAATGGATAGTGCAGTATTGCTAATATAAGCATTATGTTTTACAGAAGCTCTCTGGGTCTTATTCATCTTGAATAACTAAAATTTTATAGTCATTGAACAGAAAATCTTATTTCTTTGACACCTAGGCCTTCGCAGCCACTATTCTACTCTATGTTTCCATGAGTCGGACTCTTTAAATAACCCGTATAAGCTGAGACCATGCAATATTTGTCCTTCTGTTTCTGGCTCATCTCACGTTATATAATGTCTTCCAGGTTCATCCACACTGTTACAAATGGTAGTGTTTTCTTCTTTTTCTTTTATTTTTTCATTAAAGTATAGTTGGTTTACAATGTAGTATTAGCTTCAAGTGTACAGCAAAGTGATTCAGTTATATACACACACAGAGATTATTTGTAGATTGTTTTCTATTACAGGTTATTACAAAATATTAAGTAGCTGCTACACTTGTTATTCATTAGCTGTTTGTTGGTTATCTGCCTTATATATATGTGTGTGTGTGTGTGTGTGTGTGTGTATGTTAATAGCACCTCCTAGTTTTTCCTCCCTTTCCCCCTTTTCTATGCCTGTGGGTCTATTTCTGTTTTATAAGTAAGCTCATTTGTATATTATTTTTCCAGATTCCACATGTAAGCATATCATATGATATTTTTCTCTGTCTGGCATAGTTCACGTAGTAAAATAATTCTAGGTCTCTTCATGTTGCTGGAAAAGACATTATTTCATTCTTGTTATGGCTGAGTAATACTCCATTGTATATGTATATATAGCTGTATATATACTTATAATATGTAGCACATCTTCTTTATTCATTCATCTGTTGATGGACATTTAGGTTGCTTCCATATCTTGGCTATTATAAACAATCTTAAGTGAATATGTATGTCTAAGAGAATCTCCATAAAGTTATCAGCTGGATTTTCAGCAGAAACCCTTTCTATTTAAAGGCTAAATAATATGTGTATATTGTTATACATATTAATTAATTTATACATTATTAATATGTTATATCTACGTGTAAACACACTTTCTATATTCACTCATCCTTTGCTGGACCCTTAGGTCATTTCCATATCTTGACTATTGTGAATAATGCTACAGTGAACATGTGGGTGCAGATATTTCTTTGAGATCCCAATTTCAATTATTTTGGATATCTACCCAACAGTAGATCATATTTTCAATTTTTTGAGGACCCTTCATGCTGTTTTCTCTGTCTCCCATTCCCCCACTAGATGTTGCTATACTATTTCCCACCTGTGCTGTGTTAGAAGTTGGAAAGAAGATGTTACTGTTTCCAGCCTAGGCAGATTCAGTATTTTAAAGATTGTCTTGTCTCTGGAGGAGCCAGATGAATGGAGAAGAAACTGAAAGTCAGTAGATGGCTAAGGCATCCAATATTTAGCAATTCCTGAATTTTTAAATTACAAACTAACTTCCCAGGTATGAATGGTATTTATGGTTTGCACCAGAAACCTCATGGATTCTCTTTGGGCAGCATTTCTCAATCTTATCTGCAACTGAGTCACCTGAAGGCTTTTAAAAACTACGATGCATACACACTATTATGTGTAAAATAGATAGCTAGTGGGAAGCTGCTGTATAACTCAGAGAGTCCAGCCTGGTGCCTGTGATGACCTGCAGTGGTGGAAAGGGAGGGAGAAAGGAGGCTTGAGAGGGAGGGGACTCTCTCTCTCTCTCTGCACACCAGGCCTCCCTGTCCATCACCAACTCCCGGAGTCTACCCAGATTCATGTCCACTGAGTCAGTAATGCCACCCAACCATCTCATCCTCTGTTGTCCCCTTCTCCTGCCCTCAATATTTCCCAGCATCAGGGTCTTTTCAAATGAGTCAGCTCTTTGCATCAGGTGGTCAAAGTGTTGGAGTTTCAGCTTCAACACCAGTCCTTCTGATGAACACCCAGGACTGCTTTCCTTTAGGATGGACTGGTTGGATCTCCTTGCAGTCCGAGGGACTCTCAAGAGTCTTCTCCAACACCACAGTTCAAAAGCATCAATTCTTTGGCATTCAGCTTTCTTCACAGCCCAACTCTCACATCCATACATGACCACTGGAAAAACCATAGCTATGACTAGATGGACTTTTGTTGGCAAAGTAATGTCTCTGCTTTTTAAATATGCTGTCTAGGTTGGTCATAACTTTCCTTCCAAGGAGAAAGCATCTTTTAATTTCATGACTGGAGTCACCATCTGCAGTGATTTTGGAGCCCCAAAAAACAAAGTCAGCCACTGTTTCCACTGTTTTCCCATCTATTTGCCATGAAGTGATGGGACCAGATGCCATGATCTTAGTTTTCTGAATGTTGAGCTTTAAGCAAACTTTTTCATTCTCCTCTTTCACTTTCATCAAGAGGCTCTTTAGTTCTTCTTCACTTTCTGCCATAAGGGTGGTGTCATCTTCATATCTGAGGTTATTGAGATATATATATATATATGTCAAGGCTATGGTTTTTCTTGTGGTCATGTATGGATGTGAGAGTTGGACTGTGAAGAAGGCTGAGTGCCAAAGAATTGATGCTTTTGAATTGTGGTGTTGGAGGAGACTCTTGAGGTCCCTTGGACTGCAAGGAGATCCAACCAGTCCATTCTGAAGGAGATCAGCCCTGGGATTTCTTTGGAAGGAATGATGCTGAAGCTGAAACTTCAATACTTTGGCAACCTAATGCGAAGAGTTGACTCATTGGAAAAGACTCTGATGCTGGGAGGGATTGGGGGCAGGAGGAGAGGGGGATGACCGAGGATGAGATGGCTGGATGGCATCACAGACTCGATGGCTGTTAGTCTGAGTTAACTCTAGGAGCTGGTGATGGACAGCGAGGCCTGGCGTGCTGTGATTCACGGGGTCACAAAGAGTCGGACACGACTGAGCGACTGAACTGAACTGATACATGTACAGACACACACAAGTGTGTGTGTATGTATGCCTGATTCACGTGGTTGTACAGAAGAAACCAACACAGCATTCTAATTTTCCTCCAATTAAAAAAATAAATTTAAAAAAATAGTAAAAACAACAACAACAACAACAACAACAAAAACCACTACCAATGCCTGTGTTTCATCTGGAGAAACTGTGACTTAATTAGACTAGGGTGGGACCTGGGCTTTGGAATTCTTTTTTTTTTTTTAATATAAATTTATTTATTTTAATTGGAGGTTAATTACTTTACAATATTGTATTGGTTTCGCCATACATCAACATGAATCTGCCACAAGCTCCCCATGAGAACCTAATCTGAAGCAAATGTTGAAAATCAGTGTTTTACCTCAGGTTACCCTGTCATCTGAGCTTCCCCTGTAGCTCAGACAGTAAAGAATCTGCCTTCAATGCAGGAGACCTGGGGTTCAATCCCTGGGTTGGGAAGATCTCCTGGAAGAGGGCATGGCAACCTACTCTAGTATTCTTGCCTGGAGAACCCCCATGGACAGAGGAGCATGGTACGCTACAGTGCCTAGGGTTGCAAAGACTCAGACATGACTGACTGACTAAGCACTCTGTCACCTATGTGGAGCAGGAATCAGAAGCAAGAATAAGATGTTACAGTCCTGGTGAATTTCATGTTGTAAGTGGTCCTGGAGATGAAAAGAGAGACTTCAGCCTCCGAGGCTGCCAGTGAGATGTGGTGATTCTGATCTCCATTTAAATGCATCCAGAGGTTGCCTGGGTCCCACCAGCCAGTTTAGGGACACTTCCTGCTGAGGATGGAGAAGGGCATGGCAACCCACTCCAGTACTCTTGCCTGGAAAACTCCATGGACAGAGGACCTTGCAGGCTACAGTCCATGGGATCGCAAAGAGTCAGACATGACTGTGTGACTGACTTTCCTTTTTTTTTTTTTTCTTTTTCCTGCTGAGGAGAGGAGCACCAATGTGCTTCACCAACAACTACCCTGAGTAGGGCAAGATCCCCTAGGGGCCAAGGTGGGAACTTGGAGAAAATAGAGAGAGAGCACCCTCCTCCCAATTAGTGCCACTTCATTTGTCACATTTATTCATGAATCAAGCATATGTAAAAGCCCTGTACTTTTGAGGCCCATGGGTTAAACATCCCATAGGCTATTTGCAGAGTGAAAACATGCTAAATGTTGGGTTGACAAAGAAGTCCATTTTGGTGTTTCTGTAACATATCACTGAAAACCCCAAGCCAACTTTTTGACCAAGCCAAAATGTTTGTATAAGATGGATTCTTTGATTTGTATTTCTGAATAGACAAGGTAACAGGGATTACCTGGAATAAGCAAGACGTTTAGGCATCCTTTTGAAGAGGAGGAATCCTCCCTCTGTGTCAAACCAGTTAGACTTAAGCAGCAATTTCGTTAATTAATACAGTCATTTATTTAACAAGTATTCATTGAACTTGTCCTCATGATGAAATACAAAACTAGGAAGCCTGTCCTTGAAGCATTTGCTGATGTTCAGGTTAAGAAAATGATGTAGGGAGATGCTGCAAATACTAGAAAAGGAGATGTGGAGGGGACACACGGAGGAAGTGGTCACATTTAATAACTATCATGGGTGGCACGCTTGCTATTATCTCATAAAGCCAGGATTCTTTCTATTCATAGTTTACAGGAGAGGAAATTGAGGTATGAGAGATATGGATCTTAGTGAGTGCCACATGGCTTATTAGAACTGTGACTAAAGGAAGGTTAATGGGCTCCAGGGCTGACTTTATATGATTGAGCTCTAGTGCTTGCTGGTGTCTATGTGTGCCAGTCTGCATGATGAAAGAGTCCTTTTTCTTCTAGGTAACATAGGTGACAAGTGCAATTTGGGAAGAGAAAGCTGCCTGAGAAAGTCAAAAGAGAATCAAAGAAACTTTTGGGGTTTCGGCCTGTAAGCACTTATAGAAAAATGAAGTAGAGAGTTCCAGGTGAATGAGAAAGCACAGCCTGAAAACACAGCCATGAAGGGAAACAGTATATGATGAAACTAAACTTGAATTTTAATCTATAATAGATGATGATACCGTGAATGAATCTAAGTAGGCAGAACTTAATCCATTTTGTGTTTAAGAAACATGCAGGGATGAATAGCAGGGAGTTGAAATGGCATTGCTGTGTGTGCTGTGTGCTAAGTCGCCTCAGTCGTGTATGATTCTACGAGTCTATGGACTGTAGCCCACCAGACTCCTTTGTCCATGAGATTCTCCAGGCAAGAATACTGGAGAGGGTTGCCATTTCACTCTCCAGGAGATCTTCCCAACCCAGGGATCGAACCCACATCTCTTACATTTCCTGCATTGGCAGGCAGGTTCTTTACCACTAGTGCCACCCAGATAATATTAGAAAAATCAACTAGGAGATTTCTGAATTTAGGGACTTTGGAGAGAAGATGGTCTGAATTAAGGTAGGAATAGTGGAGAGAGAGAAGTGAAGATAGAATATGTAAAAGAATTAGAATTTATAACTCAGTGTACTAGTGACACATTTAATATGGGGCAGGGAGAAGCTAATTAGGATTATTGGGTGTATGGGGTGATATTGACCCATTTATACTTTCAGTTATGCAACGAAGATTTATCAAGTGTTCTCATGACAGACACTGTTCAAAGTGCTAGGTGATAACACTGAACAGCTCAGGCAGAGTCTCTGTCTTTAGCAATTTGCACCTTACCTGGAGAATTGAAACAGCATTATAATGAATAGCATTATAGTAAATAGCTCAACAGTGCTTCCAGTGGCAAGTGCAAGTAAAGAAATTAACAGGCTGATAAGAAAGCGAAGGGGATATTAATTTGGTTGGGAGGGCAGAGGTGAAGACCTATTTGGGGAGGGAGTGTTTGAGCTTAAAACTGAGTGATGTGAAAGACTCAGCTCTGTGAAGGGTCAGGGGAAAAGAGATTAAGACAAAGGAAACAGTAAGGACAAAAGTCCTGAGGCAGGACAGATGCCATGGTCCAGAAATAGAGTTTAATAGAGGATGTTTAAAGTGGAGAAGGGGCTTCTGTGGTGGCTCAGATGATAAAGAATCTGCCAGCAATGCAAGAGACCCAGGTTCAATCCCTGGGTGGGGACAATTCCCTGGAATTGGAAATGGCAACTTGCTCCAGTATTCTTGCCCGGAAAATTCCATGGATGGGGGGCTACCGTCCATGGTGTCGTAACGAGTCTGGTACCCTTGAGTGACTGAGCACACACATAGAAAAGATCAGTGGTCACCTGGACGTGAAGAAGAGAAGACGAGGAGCAGGAAGGGAAAGGGAAGAATACTCAGTACCCTGTTTTTTTCTCATGTCAGCTAAAGTGCACTATGAGAAAAAATTAGTGCATTGGATATTTTATTATTATTTTATTATGGCTAACATTTGACATGTGTCAGAGCTTATCAAATTACACAGTTTACATAAGTGCAGATTACTGTATGTCAACACAATACCACACTAAATCCCTTTTTAAAGCATCTAGAATAGAAGAAAAACTAAGATGGGGCCAAAAGTGAAATGACATTTACATATATAACTAGTATATTCATATAAAAAGAGAAAGTGGAAGAGAAAGTATATTCAAATACACTTTAGGAAAAAAATAACTTTTCTGAATTATAAACCATGCAAAGCTTTTAATCAAAAAATCTCATTATTAACTGTAAAATTAATAAAAATCACATAGTATTAAAGGAAATATTAGTGATACTATGATACATATAAAAACAGAGAAAGTGGAAGAGAAAGTATATTCAAATACACTTTAGGAAAAAATTAACTTTTCTGAATTATAAACCATGCAAAGCTTTTAATCAAAAAGTCTCATTATTAACTGTAAAATTAATAAAAATCACATAGTACTAAAGGAAATATTAGTGATAATATGCACAGAGTAAATACTATAGATGATATTTTTAATTTATTTTATAGGATCTGGTTAACATATGGATTTTTTCTTCTACTAATTATGTATATAGTTAATATAATTTATACAATTATATTTACATATGTTATTTAAATTCATATTTTTGTACTTATTTATATTTGCATAAGCAGGAAAGAATAAACAAAAAAAACTATGTAGGGACTTCCCTGGTGGCTCATTGGTAAAGAATCCACCCACTAATGCAGGAGAAGATGTGGGTTCAATCTCTGGGCTAGGAAGATCCCACGTGCCATGGGACAACTAAGCCTTTGAAGCACAACTACTAAGCTTGTGCTCTATAGCCCAGGATCCACAACTACTCTGTCATAAGCTGCAATTAACAAAGCCTGCATCCCTAGAACCCATGCTCCACAAGAGAAGCCACTGCAATGAGAAGCCACTGCAATGAGAAGCCTGTGCACCGCAACAAGGGAGTAGCCACTACTTGCCGCAACTCAAGAAAGCCTCTGCACAGCAATGAAGACTCAATGCAGCCGTTAGTTAATTAATTAAATCATAAAAAGAACTTTTTGGAAGTCAAGCATCTGATAAAGTGTGTGTACCAAGATCTGGTAGGATTGCTCAATGCCAAAGGCCGCATGTACTACCTGAGCTAAAAAAGCGTCCTAAACAGAAGAGCTCACTGCATAGTTCTCANGCCTCTGCACAGCAATGAAGACTCAATGCAGCCATTAGTTAATTAATTAAATCATAAAAAGAACTTTTTGGAAGTCAAGCATCTGATAAAGTGTGTATACCGAGATCTGGTAGGATTGCTCAATGCCAAAGGCCGCATGTACTACCTGAGCTAAAAAAGCGTCCTAAACAGAAGAGCTCACTGCATAGTTCTCACCTCTCGTGATATCTGATATTTCTCTGTCTGAGATGGTTTTTTATAGTCTAAGTCTTCTGGAAAGAATAATTATCACATATTGTCCATCTCTTTAATCAGAACAAAACTTTGAAAAAAATTATAGAAAGGAACACCTATTGATAATCTTAAAAAATAAAAAGAGTAGGGATGGTTTGACTAGGAGAATGTTCTGTAGCAAGAAGGAACATGAACGCATAGAGGTCAATAGGAATACAGAAGAAGTTTTTAAACATTCAAAAGGTTAGTGATAGGAAAACAAAGGTTAGTGATAGTTTTGAATACTTGGCTGGCTTTTTTCCTCCTAGAATTTGAGAAAATCAGTTTCTGAATTGATGTTTCTCATCCTGAGGATATGAGAACAATTTGAAAAATGAAAACGTCAACTTTCTCAAAATCAACGTAGTCCCCCAGTCTAGCCAGATTTCTTTAGTCCAGTGTAATCATTTCTATTCCATCTTTTGAGGAGCCATGAAGAAAAAAAAATTTAAATGAGAAGTTGATATATCTTTATTCTACTTTGTATGCATCCTTTCTCTCTGATGTTAATAGTCATAGAATTTATGCTGTCTCTAAAAAGTTGATGTTTTGCTGTACTAAGCAAGAAACTTTATGACTTATTATACATAATATTGGCTTCCTTGGTGGCCTAGCAATAAAGAATCAACCTGCAGTGTAGTAGACTTGCAGGAGTTGTTATCCAGTTGTTCAGTTTAGTTCAGTTGCTCAGCTGTCTCCGACTTTTTTGTGACTCCATGAACCGCAGCACGCCCGGAGTCCACTCAAACCCATGTCCACTAAGTTGGTGATGCCATCCAGCCATCTCATCCTCTGTCATCCTCTTCTCCTCCTGCCTTCAATCTTTCCCAGCATCAGAGTCTTTTCCAATGAGTCAGTTTTCCACATCAGGTAGCCAAACTATTGGAGCTTCAGCTTCAGCATCAGTCCTTCCAATGAACATTTAGGGTTGATTTTCTTTAGGATGGACTGGTTGGATCTCCTTGCAGTTCAAGGAACTTTCAAGAGTCTTCTCCAAAATCACAGTTCAGAGGCTCAATTCTTCAATGCTCAGCCTTCTTTATGGTCCAACTCTCACATCCATACATGAACTGGAAAAACCATAGCTTTGACTAGACAGATCTTTGTTGGCAAAGCAATATCTCTGCTTTTTAATACGCTGTCTAGGTTTGTCATAGCTTTTCTTCCAAGGAGCAAGTGTGTTTTAATTTAGTGGCTGCAGTCACCATCTACAGTGATTTTGGAGCCCAAGAAAATAGAGTCTGTCATGGTTTTGTTTCCCCATCTATTTGCCATGAAGTGATGAGAAAAGATGCCCTGATCTTAAGTTTTTGAATGTCAAGTTTAAACCAGGTTTTTCACTCTCCTCTTTCGCCTTCATCAAGAGACTATTTAGTTCTTCTTCACTTTCTGCCATAAGTGTGGTGTTATCTGCATGTCTGAAGTTATTGATGTTTCTCCCAGAAATCTTGATTCCAGCTTGTGCTTCATCCAGTCCAGCATTTCACATGATGTACTCTGAATATAAGTTAAATAAGCAGGGTGACAATATACAGCCTTGACATACTCCTTTCTCAATCTGGAACCAGTCTGTTGTTCCATGTCTTGTTCTAACTGTTGTTTCTTGATCTGCATACAGGTTTCTCAGGAGGCTGGTAAGGTAAGTAAGATATACCCATCTCTTGAAGAATTTTCCAGTTTGTTGTGATCCATGACATCAAAGCCTTTAGCATAGTCAATGAAACAGAAGTAGATGTTTTTCTGGAACTCTCTTGCTTTTTCTATGGTCCAGCGGTTGTTGGCAATTTGATCTCTGGTTCTTATGCCTTTTCTAAATCCAGCTTGAACATCTGGAAGTTCTTGGTTCATGTTCTGTTGAAGCCTAGCTTGGAGAATTTTGAGCATTACTTTGCTAGTGTATGAGATAAGTGCAATTGTGTGGTAGTTTGAGCATTCTTTGGCATTGCCCTTCTTTCAGATTGCAATGAAAACTGACATTTTTCAGTTTTGTGGCCACTGCTGAGTTTTCCAAATTGGCTGTCATATTGAGTGCAGCAATTAACAGCATCATCTTTTAGGGATTTAAAATATCTTGGCTGGAATTCCATCACCTCCACTGGCTTAATGTTTGTAGTGATGTTTCCTAAGGCCCACTTGACTTCACACTCTAGGATATCTGGCTATAGGTGAGTGATCACACCCTCATGGCTATCTGGGTCATTAAGATCTTTTTTGTAGAGTTCTTCTGTATATTCTTGCTGCTTCTTCTTAATATAGTCTGCTTCTGTTAGGTCCATACCATTTCTGTCCTTTATTGTGCAACTTTGCATGAAATGTTCCTTGGTATCTCTAATTTTATTGAAGATATCTCTAGTCTTTCCCATTCTATTGTTTTCCTCTATTTCTTTGCACTCGTCATTTAGGAAGGCTTTGTTAGCTTTTGCTGTTCTTTGGAACTCTGCATTCAGATGCTTATATCTTTCCTTTTCTCCTTTGCCTTTCACTTCTTTTCTCAGCTATTTGTAGGAGATACGGGGTCAATCCCTGGGTCAGGAAAATACTCTGGAGGAGGAAATGGCAACCCATTTCAGTATTCCATGGACAGAGGAGTCTGGTGGGCTACAGTTCATGAGGTTGCAAGAGCACACACATTCACATATAAATACACATGCATAATATTACATATATATATAATGATTTTATAAGCAAGCACTTATTTTTCTGGGCTGTGTAACACGGGAAATTTAAAGGCTGTGCCCTTGAAACAATTGTAAACTCTGTTGAGAGAAGAAGGGCTTGTATGTGAAACCTCTAGGGAAAAATTCAAAGGCAAATAAAACAAGGGATAGCCTGGCTACTGCAATCCCCCGACCAACTTTTCCAATTATAAAATCCATTTCCTTATACTAAATACCACTTTTTATGAATTCATTTTTTTAAGATATAAGAAAATCTAATCTTTCCGAATATCTAGCTAAGCTTACAATTTTGGCACTTAAATTGTAATCTCATGTTGCAACTCTACAAGCAATGATGTTTTCCAAAATTTCAAGTGATCTCTTTCTGGTTATAATATACCTCAGTTTGGCCTTTATTCTGCTGCAGAAACCAAACCTGGTCTACTTATTTGCAACTAAAATTTCCTGACTTTTGAGCCATATCTCAAATGCCCTGCAGCCTTGTCTGTCCAAATCCTACTATTTATTGCCCATATAACAAATCCTCCATTGACCCTTCTTTGCTCACACTGTATGGAAGGGATCTCATCCCTAAATATTAGTCATTTACTTAGCTGTTCAAATAATATTTATTAAATTATGTCACACATGTTATATTAGAGATAAACACAAATTACTAAGGGAACTCTCAGAATTGTTATCTTTAGGGCTTGATATAGGATAAAGTAGAAAGTGGATGAAGATAAATCTTAAAAGGTAGAACTAAAAACTATCATAAAAACACTTATATTCCTTGATAAGGAATTTAGATTTTAATCTTGTGTAATACTTTTGTGAGATTTTATATTTTCAAAGTGGACAGTACAGTCTTACGTTGAAATCACTGAGGTATATGCCTTATTATCTTTCTTGAATGTGAAATCCTTAAAGACAGAAACTGTGTTTCATTCCTCATTAGATACTCTACATTACTTTCAGTGCAGACCTAAATCATGCCTCTTGTTCAATGGAGTTCTAGAAATCCAGAGAGACAGCAAAGCTCTCCCTTGAGAATCTGCCTAAAGTTTAGGCGAGCTAACGGGATCAGCTAGTTAAGTAAACAATTCAAATTAATATATTCAAATGAACTCATATGATTCTATGTGAGTCTTATTTAATGTCAAGCCAAACTAGTCCAGAAAATATGATTGTTCAAGTTCCCTTAGCAAAGTGAACTCGCCCACATTGCACATGTATAAGGTTTTCAACACTAATTAGTGTACTAAAAAGAGCCTCTAATATGATAGAGTGTATTCACCCTAATGTTGCTATGAGAACTTGCCATTTATATTTTCATAAGTGCTATTTTTCTCACTGAAGCATCTACAGAAAGAGCAAGCATTATTTTTCATGATACACCTTGCATGTTGCTGCTGCTAAGTCATTCAGTCGTGTTCGACTCTGTGCGACCCCATAGACAGCAGCCCACCAGGCTCCCCCATCGTTGGGATTCTCCAGGCATGAACACTGGAGTGGGTTGCCATTTCCTTCTCCAATGCATGAAAGTGAAAAGTGAAAAGTGAAAGTGAAGCTGCTCAGTCATGTCCGATTCGCAGTGACCCCAGGGACTGCAGCCTACCAGGCTCCTCTGTCCATGGGATTTTCCAGGCGAAAGTACTGGAGTGGGGTGCCATTACCTTCTCCACATATGGATAGGCTATTTCTGAACTGTCTTGTAAAATAGAATACCACTTGTCTTTGAGTCACATTACCTAGAAGAGGAATAAGAGGACTGATTCTTCCTTTGTGTTTGGAAAGTAAAGAGTTAAGGAGAGTTTATTACAAGAAAGTGAAAATCATTGTCCCAACCAGTACCTGGGACACAAGTCTAAGTCTGAAAGAGAATGGATGGATGATTTCCAATCCTGAGAGAATGAAAACACCAGAGAAGAAAATTACTGAACATCCTGGGCTCCCAGGTTCTCTACATAGGGGAAGACACTTAGACTGGGTCAGCCATTCTCCAAGCATTTGAATACCAGCCAAATAAAATGGCTCATAATTATAGAGGAGTCCTTTAAGAATTTCTGCTTTGGAGTGGTTAAAAAATGAATTCTGGCTATGACCTGAGGATCTACTCCCACAATTAAGGGTTTAGTCTATGATTTCCTTGCTTGCGATAGAGGAGTTTGGGTTCAGACTACTTCCTCTGGGTGTTTCTGCATTACTCAAGATGAACTATTCTTCAAATGAGTGTAAAACTAAAAGAAGCCACCAGGATAATACTTCCACAGTTTTTAATAACAGATCACTGTGTTCAATGTTCAATGCAAGGAAGTTCAAGTTTAAAATAAGTGCTGCACCTGAAGCCAATTAAAGAGAGAGATCATTATTTTCTTGCTGTTTGAATCCAATTTTTAAAAAGCAGAAAGGGGTTATTTAAATGGCAGCAAATGCAATGTAGAACTTTTCTCCCTGACTACAAAGAAATCTGTTGTATTTGAGGTTAGACTAGCAAAACAATTGAGATCCTGACAAAGTCGCAGGGAAAATAAGGGTTATTAGGAACAGAATATCTAAATCAATATTATGCTCTGTCTAATTAATATGTACTTTTCTGTTGCCAAGTAAGATGTATTAGTGCAAAAGCACAATAATACTATCACTCAAGCATGTAAATAAAGTTAAATTAAGAACAAGTGAGCCTTGATAGTTACATGCATATTTCTGTGTATTTACCAAGTCTTGGAAAAGTCGATAGAGTAATGATACTAAATAGTTTAAAGAGAACACCAATCTGATTAGATACTAAAATAATGCTGCTCTTGAATGATAGGAAAAAGGAAATGGAAACCCACTCCAGTATTCTTGCCTGGAAGATCCTGTGGACAGAGGAGCCTAGAGGGCTGCTGTCCATAGGGTTGCACAGAGTCAAACACGACTGAAGCGACTTAGCAGCAGCAGCAGCAACAGCAGCTTGGATGATAACTGTCAAAAGAGAAGTTTATTTGCTAATCTCAATGTGAGTTAAGATAAGGACATTTCTCTCACTGAACTGTAAATGACCTGGCCGAAGCTTAGAAATGGGCCATGATTTTCTGCCAGAGATTATGAGGGGGACAGTGAGGGTGAACAGGGGTAGGCTCAGACCTTGGGGAGGGGACAGGGGCAGTGTGAGAGTTTCAGGCAAAGGAGAAGAATCTGGAAAGTGAGGAGGTGCTAATCAATAATCTCAGACTGGTATGGGTCAGACTACTGGTCTAGAGATTAGACCTTTATGGAAGGTTGAGAGATCATGTTCAACAGTAACTATGACTCATTTGTTTAAAATGCATTTGGAAATTTGGGCAATTACTGCTCCCATGAGTTTTTCTTTTTGTCATCTTTTAACACACGTCTAACAGTATTGTGCCACTTAAGATGGAAACTGTCCTAGTTTAGGTGCTATTTTAAAATTTTTGCTTACCTAGTTAGGGCACTAAGATAATACTCAGTGTCCGGGTTAGGCTCACTAAATTAATATGACTCTTTTACTGAATCCAGAAAGAATCCTTTTCAACTTAGTTTTCATAAAGAAATTTATTTTAGGAAAATAAATATCACATATTAACACATATATATGGAATTTAGAAAAATGGTACGGATGAACCTAATTGTGGGCAGGAATAGAGACACAGATATGATAGAGGATGGACTTGTAGACACAGCAGAGGCAGGAGATGGGGGACAAATTGAGAGAATAGCATTGACATATATACACTATCATGTGTAAAACAGATAGCTAGTGGGAAGTTTCTATATAACACAGGGAGCCCAGCCTAGTGCTCTGTGATAACCTAGAGGGGTGGGAAGCGGGTAGTGGGAGAGAGGTTCAAAAGGGAGGAGACATATGTATACTTAAAGCTGGCTCTTATTGATGTATGGCAGAAACTAATACAACATTCTAAAGCAATTATCCTCCAATTAAAAAAAATTAAATACAATCCATACTATATGATATTTATTTATTTGCTTATTTGTTTATATTTATACCCTAATCCCCAAGAACCTTGTGTTGGTACCAGTTAATTTAAAATAATATCCAGAGGTAACTATGGTAAAAATAGGTCCCGCTGGTCAGGACCCGTGGACCTGTGATAGAATCTGACTTTTCCTATTACAAAAGCCTTTTTCTCATCAAGATAGCTGCCTGATTAGGGCAAAGTTTCAGTGTTTATCTGTTTAATATCCACTCTATGCCCTTCCCTCTCTCCATTCCCTAAAAGAGTGCTTGTTTCCTGTGCTTGGACTCCTAATGAGATATTGATCAATATAATTAATTAGCAAGCATAGAAACTTAATTGCATTTTAACTAGTTAATCAATGACAATGCTCACTTGATATATATATCTTACTCTGAAGACACACACACAAAGGACTATTATTAAGCAATGAGAAAGAATGCAATCCTGCCATCTGCAGTAACTTGAATGGAACTTGAGGGCATTATGCTAAATGAAATAAGTCAGACGAAAAAAGCAAATACTGTATGAAATAATTGAATCTAAAAAGGCTAAACTTGTAGAAACATAGAGTAGAATGAGAGAGTAGAGAACTACTAAAGCATGGGGATGAAGGAAATGAGGAAATGTTGACCCAAGAGTACAAACTTGCAACTTAAAGATGAATAAATACTGAGGATCTAATGCCCAGTGTAGTGATTATAGATAAAATGATTGTATTATTATATATTTGAAAGTTTTTAAAAGATGAGATCAAAATGTTCTCACTACAACAAGAAATGGGCTTCCCTGGTGGCTCAGAGGTTAAAGCGTCTGCCTCCAATGCGGGAGACCCGGGTTCGATCCCTGGATCGGGAAGATCCTCTGGAGAAGGAAATGGCAATCCACTCCAGTATTCTTGCCTGGAGAATCCCATGGACTGAGAAGCCTAGTAGGTTACAGTCCACGGGGTTGCAAAGAGTCGGACACGACTGAGCGACTTCACCTTCACCTTCACAACAAGAAATGGTAATTATGTGATGTGATGGATGTTATGATGGTAATTATATCGCAATATATAAGTATGCAGGAGACCCGGGTTCGATCCCTGGGTTGGGAAGATCCTCTGGAGAAGGAAATGGCAATCCACTCCAGTATTCTTGCCTGGAGAATCCCATGGACTGAGAAGCCTAGTAGGTTACAGTCCACGGGGTCGCAAAGAGTCGGACACGACTGAGCGACTTCACCACCATATAAGTATAGTTGATTAATATGTTGTACACCTTAAATTTACACAGTGTGATATGTCACTTACATCCCAATGAAGCTGAAAAAAGTAACATACAAAAATAATACATATGTATTTGAGTGTCTATCTACCTAATACCTATCTGTCTGTCTGGCATAGCTATATGCTCATAATCAAATATTTTCTGTAGCTAAAAATGTACTCTGGCCACCTGATGAGAAGAACTGATTCATTGGAAAAGACCCTGATGCTGGAAAAGATTGATGGCAGAAGGAGAAGGGGATGACAGAGGATGAGATTGTTGATGGCATCACCGACTTGACAGACATGAGTTTGATCAAGCTGCAGGAGTTGGTGAAGGACAGGGAAGCCTGGTGTGCTGCAGTCCACGGGGTCGCAAAGAGTTGGACACACCTGAGTGACTGAACTGAACTTAAAAATGTACTCTAGCTATAAATAATGTCATTTTATTTTATTAAAACTATAATTAGATAACAGCACCAGATGGATAATAAGACTTTCTCAAGCAATATGCTGTGAAATCTTGCTACAGGCACAAGCATTGAGTCACAGGCTGACATCTGCAAACATGATATAGATAAATTAGAGGCTCTTGAAAATGGGCCACAGTTTTTTCATTCACAGCTTTTTTCTCACAGCCTTTCCTTTGTTGCATTCAACTCTTCCTTTCTGTTTTTTGCCCAGCCTTAGTTTTCAAAGTTTTCTTTGCTTCGAGTTGTCCCTAGGCAGAATGTAAATTCAACTCTTTTCTTCAGCCTCCATTTGCCTATGTTCTTGCCTCAGATCAGCTCATCTGGTGATCTTAGCTTCAGCTTGCCTTAGCTCTGGGGATCCACCTGAGCTTTGCATCCTCCAACACAAATCAATGCCTGAGATACTCAGTGACCTTTTAAAAGTCATCCATTCTAAGTCCTATTCTTGCAAGGACCCCAGTTCTTAGCAATCTGTGCTTCTGAGGTCTTGAGATCTTCTTTAACAAAAGCCTATAGAGCATTTATTCAATAAAAGTGACCACATGGTGAAAAGTGTAGACTCCAAAGGAATGTATCTTATTAATGCTCATAAGTGGCTACATCTTCTTGATGAGGCCCTCTGTTTTCATCCTTACAAAAATTGCTCTTCCTGTTTAAAGAATATTCATCAAATACACATAAGCTTTTAAAAAATAAACAGAACTTTTTTCGTTAGTGAAGACAGAGCTCCTGTATTCCACAAACCCCCTGAGATCTCAGCACCTGCCATGAGGAGTGAGGAGTTAGTCACGAGAGTGATGCAGTAGATGAAGAACAATTCCACATTAACATCTACCATGTGAACTTGCAGGGTGCTGTGCGAAACACTTTATAAGTCAGCATGGCACCTGTGTAAGTGCCATACCTTCTTGAGTTTTGATGTGATTTTTAGCCTGGCAAGGGAAGACTGACGATGCAGCATACCATCACAGCTTCTGTAAGTGCTAAGCCAAGTAATCTGAGGCTGTGCCCTGATGTACTTAACCGTGACTGACTTTCCTCTCAACAGTATTGTCATTTGAATATCCAATTAGAGGTTATAGTTTTTTTTTTTTTTAAAAAACTTCCAGTATCTATTAGGGCTATTTGAAATTAATTATTATGGTGCATTCATATTTCATCCTAAGGACCATAATAGGTGAAATTTATACAGCAATAAAATATACAGTGGTATTTCCTTGAACATATTATTTCCTTGAACATATTATTACAGTACTAAAACAATGATATTTTCTTACTATAAAAAAAGCAATTGACTCAAGTAATATTTTAGAACTGTTGCTGTTGGTGGCTGGATACTTTAATTATCATTCTAGAACTTTATTATCTTTTGTTTAGAAAGTAGCATATTGATTTTTTTTCAGTCTATGGACTATATCAGTTGCTTATATTCTAAGAGCATAATTGGTGATTTAATAAAACCAATGAAAATGTGAAAACATTAGGAATGTTGCAGAACAAATCAACAAATATTGACGTGTATGAAACAATAACTTAAGAAGTAAGGTAGATTTGAGTTAAATTGCTAAAATTGATTCTCAGCAATGTGACTTATCATCTCTAGAACTGACCAAAGGTTCTGTGTAAATATATGACTGAAAGGATTGGGAATGCAAAATTTCATTCAAAACAATAAGCAGGAGCAGTCTTAGGGAATTAAAACTGAATTGTGACTCTAATTTGTAACGGGAAAGCTAGTCAATGTGCTTGTGCTTGACCGCTCAGTGCTGACTCTGCGATACTTTGGACTGTAGCCCGCCAAGTTCCTCTGCCCATGGGATTTTTCAGGCAAGAATACTGGAGTGGGTTACCATTTCCTTCTCCAGGGGATTTTCCTGACCCAGGGATCAAACCCAAGTCTTCTGTGTCGCCTGCATTGCAGATAGATTCTTTACCCCCTGAGGCATTGGGGAAGCCCCTAGCTAGTCAATATCACTACAGAATTCAGAGAAAGACCATTTGATCAGAAGAGGGGTGAGGTGACCAATTAAAAAAATAAGGCTAAAATAAATAAAATTTAAAAAGCTAAAGGTACAAACTACTTTTGGCTCATAGTAGTTGGAACATTTTTATGAAATCAGTCATTCAGGCTACATTAACTTACAGCTGTTAAACATTAAAATAATACAACTAACTTCTCTTCTCTCATTCTATTTATAATTTAATTTTCCATATAGCTTGGAATGCTTTAAATTGCTAAGACAAGAATTATTTTATTCACTTACTCATCTGCTTACACATTCACACAACAAATTTTGATTGCCAAATGTTTCTGTATTTTCTGAATTGCAGGGAAAGAACTTATACCTTCATTTAGCAGTCTTTTCCCAAATTTTTGGCTTAGAGTTTACCAATGAGACAGACTCTCATGAGATTTGGAAGGTGGTAGAGAAGAAGTTAGGCTTTCCCAGTGGCTCAGCAGTAAAGAATCTGCTGTAATGCATCAGATGGAAGAGACGTAGTTTCGATTCTTGGGTCGGGAAGATCCCCTGGAGAAGGAGATGATAATTCACTCCAGTACTCTTGCCTGGCAAATCCCAAGGACAGAGGAGCCTGGTGAGCTACAGTCCATGGGGTCTCAAAGAGTTGGGCACAACTTAATGACTTGTTGTAGTTGGGCACAATAAGAGCTTGCCAAGAGCCTGGTGAGTGCACAGCAGGATATCACAGTGCCAGGTACGTTGGTGAGGTTCATCTACTTTGGTATCACTGGCTACTGGCATTGGTGGCAGTAACTTCACTGACCTTTGCCCCCTCAGCTCTTCCAACAGTGTGTAAGCTTCAAATTTTTGCATCAACATACTCTCTCTTTGGAATTATTAGAGAAGCTTCTGTCTCTCTCTCCAATCCTGATATATATGTGGTCTTACTTATTTATTTATTTTTTTGGCCAGGTAAATATATTATTTTCACTACCAGCAGAGAAAATTGTGCTTATTTTAGGTGATAATTGCATATAAGCAGAATGATATTTTCTTGAAATACTCTCATTTTAACAACTGCCATAAAAACAAAGCTATACCATCAAAGAGAAGCTGATAAGAGTATTTTTCTTTCTCTCTCTTTTTTATTGAACCTCTTCAGTTTGTGACTTTTACCAACTCCAGCTGATTCAAAATGTATCCACAAAGTCTAAACAGTAGGATAAGTAAGAATACAATTGAATTTAAAATAGTGTCTATTTTACCTTAACCTATGTATTTTCTGTTCAAAAAGAAGAGAGAGGGTTCACTTGATTATGTTATTTATGTGATTTTCTGCCACAAGTTGCATAAAATTGCCTAGTATTCCAGGAAACAGCTTCTGATAAGTCTAGAATTCCCTACCTAGTATAAACTGCTTGTTACAATTTCATGCTGACAATAGACTTTTTTACCCATCAGATGCCAATGTCTGTTGTTGTCTATTGCTGCTGTTTTTTTGTGGGAGAAATTTGAAATGTCTATTTTTTTTTTTGAGAGAAGATGGCAACATAATCAGGCATCATTATTACTCCAGACTCATTTCCACATCTTGAGATACCATGGATAGGATTAATGATGATCATTAAGGGAAAAGGGTTGAAGCAGACAAGATCTGAAGAGAATGCGATCATCAGAGTGTGCAGATAGATGGAAATGGAGAAAATGCCCCATTAGCAGCTCAACAATTAAAGCCATTTCTCTTAAAAGCAGATGAGCAGTGTTCTTTATGGAATATGGTATATGTTTGAAAGGACATGTGGGGAAACAGAGTTGAGTGTGCCTACCATTTTGTAAGTTCATGGGATAATGAAATGATTAATTAGGAAAATAGATTTTGGGGTTTTCTTTTTGTTCAGAGAAGGTCTTAATTTCCAGTCCTTTCTTGCAGTGCCCTAGATTGTTTCTTGGCTCGCTCACTAACATTAAAATAAGCTGTTATCCAAGGTCTTTTCTCTCCTTAACATAGAAAGAACATTAGAAGCGTGACCTTGCTGGAGTGGTAGATCAAATTGTGATGAAGGGGATCACAGGAAAAGCCTTGCTCATAACCAAAAACTCGGTTCAACTTTTTAGTTCCAAATTCTTTGAAAATGCCAACTTAAAATGTTGGGTTCTTGGCCTTTCCAAAATGCGGTGTCCTGGGGTGAAGCAAGAAATTTCCCTGCTGTCTATCATGGTACCCTCCGTAGTAATCACCTGTCATGTATGTTACCACCATTTTGTTCTGAATCTCCATTATTACTTCTCTTCAGGTGGCTAAACAGAACCATTATCATGGCTGCATAATGCTACTGTTGGTCTGGGTTTTAAACAGCTTTGTTTTTCATTTCTGAAGGCGATCCGTTTGAAGAGGAAAACTGTTACTGATGTGCAAATTATGTACTATATTTCACTCTGCATTATTCATTTGCATCATTCAGCTCACGTTGCATTTCTTGGCAAAGAGCATAGGATTTTGAAAAAGTACATTCCTAGTGCCCTGGGTGTCATTTAAAACAAAGTGATTTTTCTCCAATCTGATGTCCTTAGGGTTCATCTCATTTCTGTCAGATTTGGGGCCTGTTGACCTAGGTGGATTTGCATAGCTAATAATAAATCTAAAGTAAAAAACTATAAAACCAAAATCATATCTTTTCCAAGTGAGCCGCAAAAGGTAAGAAACTGATTTAGGGATCATGTTGAGGGCAAATGTTCAGCTGTAATATCAGTTCCTTTCACTTATAATAAATGATTAATATCTGGAGCCCTCGATTGCTTTATGTCAGATATAAAATAGCTAAGTGAAAAATCTTAGGTGTGAGAATGTTCCATTGGGAGCAGCTTTCCTTCCTTGTGGGTAAAGGCAGTTCTTCAGTCAATCAGATTTGTGCAAATGGTCAAGTTTTTGTTGTGTATTTCCATGATTAATCCCCAATTATTTTTGTGAAAATGTCTATAAGATACATTTCTGTTATAGAAGTGCTACAGATCTCTTTCTTGAAAAAAACCTCACTGACACTAATTAAAGTTCAGAAGAATTGATGCTGTACTTTTTTTTTTTGTAGCCAAATTTCTATCCTGGTGGTTATTTCAGGACTGCCATAGTTTGGAATCATCTCACTTCCTGTAGCTCCTTTTGATTTTTCAGCTTCAGGGCAGAAATGATCAATTTGCCCTTTTTGAGGGCTCATGTCTCCTTCAAGGTCACCTTAAAACACCTTTGTCTTTCACATTAATCATGGCATATTTGCCTCTGTTCCGGGATTACTTTTCTCTTTTTTTCTGTGAATATGTATCATCTCTAATCTCTCAAATTATTGCAGAAATTCTGCCTAGCTTGTTATCTCATCTGTTTGTCAAAAGGAATGTATCTATATGGAAAGTGTTAGGCAGTGGCAGGTTTTGCACAGAAGTTCAAATTTAAGATAATGAGAGAACATAAACATTTCATTGAAAATAATCAGCCTTACATGCAAAATGTATATGCCTATGGGAGGTGATTTCATCTGTTTAGTATATTTGGTCTGTATTTTGAACCTGGCCTTGTGCTGAGGGCTGAGTAGCAAAGATGAGCAAGGCACTAGTTCTGCCATCAAGATATGTGATGAAGGGAGAGATGTACCGGAGTGGGACCTCCCTGTAGTGTGACAATTCTGTATAGCAGTGCTCGTACCAGGCATCCTACAGTAGAAGAAAGGCTGCTCTTTCCTGACCTTCTCTAATGGGATGGGAGGAGGTGGTTGAGACTTTTATACTTAAATCTGGATGAACATGTGAATGTCCAAGGTCATGTAGCTGCAATAACTTGACTCAACCTAAGAGTTAGATGACCTATATATATTCTATTTGCTTTTAATAACTATGAGGCATGTAGCCATCTCATTTTGAAAAATGACATTCTGCTTAGAAACTTCATTTTCTTAAACAAATTGATATGCTCCTTTCTATAGATTAATCAGAAGGAACATTAATTTCATGTACTTTTGAAGACAAAAAATCATAGGCTATGAGAAATGTGGAAAGGTCAAGAAATGAGAGCATCAAGGAGGGCTTTTATTTTGTATTAGGTAAGGAGTATTGACATAACTTCTTTTTTTCTAAATGATAACAAGGATAGAACAGTCTATATTTTATCCTTTTCTGATAGTGGGCTTAGTATGGCAGCTGAGAAAGGAAATAAAAGAGAGAAGCTGAAAAGCCCAAATGGAACTTTATCTACTTCACAATGCTGAAAAAGCCCAACCCTGTACATAAATGTAAATTACTTGGACTTCATCTGTTGTTGAGTGAAAAATGGTTTGCATGTGTAATGTGGCCCCATTTACATGAAACTGTGGAAATAGTTTAGAAAATCTCATTCTTACCTGTGACATAAATAAAATACACATATCATATGGTCCATAAAGAGATACCTGGAAAGTGGTTCTCCAAAATATCACAATGATTATTCTGTGTTGAGATTCGAAAACTTTTACTCTTTTACTGTTTTCTATTATACTGTTTTGTTTTCTTTTAACTTTCAAATGTTTGTTCATAAAATGCACCACTATAAACCAGACATCATGTTATGCTCTGAATATTCAATATAAAGCAAGTGTTTTTAATATTCCCCTTATGAACACATATTATTTTTAATAACTGAGAGTAACAATGTAGTCATAACTTTTTAAACTCAGAGATTCAATATAACCTAGGGATATTTGACAAAGACATATTTAAGAGGCATCAGTCTGTCAGATGTATTAGTATAGTCTAACACTGTAAGGATCCTGAACCCAAAGAAATTAGAGTGAGTTTTTAGCATCATAATATGCTCTCAAAGAATATTTAACCTTTTTGTTTAGATTGAGGATTTCTTCTATGGTTAAACTATATTTCCATCTCCTTGCAGATAAAATTTTGTTAAGTTTTAGCTTTGCACTTTAGTTGGAAATGAGAGGCAAGTGACCTTGATAAACAGAGATAGGGTGGAGAAAGTTTGAGAGATGACAAATTTTATAAAGTAATTTATAAGGTTATTCAAGCGATACATAAAAGCCAAGGGAAGCTTGATTTACATTGTTACAAGAAGGCAGATAACGGAAAGATTAAATTAAAAGACGGGCCACACAAAACATGTCTGAAAGTGAATAGCGTGTTAGAATATTTCCCCAGGGAAGATGTGTAGCCTTCAGTGCTAAGACTATATGCAAAGTAGATGTTTCCTTTATGAAACAAATCCTTTAAGACATACCTTAAGGATAGAGGGAAGACAAGATGGCGGAGGAATAGGGCGGGAAGACCACTTTCTCCCCCACAAATTCATCAAAAGAATATCTCAATGCTGAGTAAAATCTACAGGGCAACTTCTGAATGCTAGCAGAGGACATCAGGCATCCAGAAAAGCAGAACATTGTCTTCAAAAACAGGTAGGAAAAATATAAAAGATGGAAAAAGAAACAAAGGAGGTAGGGAGGGAGCTCTGTCCCAGGAAGGGAGTCCTGTCCCGGGAAGAGAGTTTTAAAAAGAGAAGTTTCCAAACTCCGGGAAACACTCTTACTGCCGAATCTGTGGCGAACCTTGGAAGCACAGAGGGCAACATAACAGGGAAGAAAAATAAATGGGTGATTAAGACCAACAGATTACGAGCCCAACGGTAACTCCCCCAGCGGAGAGGCAGAGCAAATGCCTGCATCCGCCACTAGCAAGTGGGGGCTGGGCAAGGAGGTGCGCGAGACGCGGGCGGCAGCGCTTCTTAAGAATCCGCGGAAATGCCCACGCATAACCAGAGCGAACTAACTCAGGCTAGCACACCAGACTGTGGGACAGTTACTACGCGAAAAGCTCGAACATAAGACACCGCCAGGACTGCGCACAGAACAACGGACGGAACAGAAATAGCCAGCTGCAGACCATCCCTCACCGGCAACAGGCAGCCAGAGCCATAAGGGCTGGAATGTGGCAATCACAGCCCCGGAGAGACTTTACTGACCAAACTGCAAGCAGGCTTCTTTGCTAACTAAGAGATGGAAAAAGAAACAAAGGAGGTAGGGAGGGAGCTCTGTCCCAGGAAGGGAGTCCTGTCCCGGGAAGAGAGTTTTAAAAAGAGAAGTTTCCAAACTCCGGGAAACACTCTTACTGCCGAATCTGTGGCGAACCTTGGAAGCACAGAGGGCAACATAACAGGGAAGAAAAATAAATGGGTGATTAAGACCAACAGATTACGAGCCCAACGGTAACTCCCCCAGCGGAGAGGCAGAGCAAATGCCTGCATCCGCCACTAGCAAGTGGGGGCTGGGCAAGGAGGTGCGCGAGACGCGGGCGGCAGCGCTTCTTAAGAATCCGCGGAAATGCCCACGCATAACCAGAGCGAACTAACTCAGGCTAGCACACCAGACTGTGGGACAGTTACTACGCGAAAAGCTCGAACATAAGACACCGCCAGGACTGCGCACAGAACAACGGACGGAACAGAAATAGCCAGCTGCAGACCATCCCTCACCGGCAACAGGCAGCCAGAGCCATAAGGGCTGGAATGTGGCAATCACAGCCCCGGAGAGACTTTACTGACCAAACTGCAAGCAGGCTTCTTTGCTAACTGAGACTTTTTGGGGTGCTGGACAGTCACAATCTGCCTGAGAGGGGGAAAAGGGGTACACCCAGAAAATTACAGCAGGAAAAGGCGATAAGCCGCACAACTGCGCTTGCCAAACACCTGAGCTGCTTGGTCCTGGGAAGGGCACAAAGCGCAGGCCCAATTGAATCTGCAACTACCTGGGCGCCGAGCCTGAGAGGCTTAGGCCAGGGAGGTGCATGCAGCCTAGGGCCGGCCTCAGATGCTTCCCGGCGGAGAAACGTAGAGCCTGAGTGGTGTGCGCCGGGTGTAGGGGCAGACCCAGTGTGGCTGAGACACCACGAATACATGCCAGTGCTAAAAAAGTGACTTCCACCGCCTCCCTTGTGTCAGGGGAGAAATCAGACACTGAAGAGATCAGCAATGTGTTACCATTGAATTGGAGAGGGTTTTGACATCATCAAAGTTTTGGTGGTAAACTTCCCACAGACATGATCTGGGAACCTCGAGAAAGCTGTCTCATCAGATGTTGCCTGCTTCAACTCCAGGAAAGCTTTACTTGGGGTTACCAAATGATATGCAGGTCTAGTCAGGCTTCAGAGCTTTCTCTGAGTATGTCACGTTAATCCAGGAGTCTGTTCCTTGGAATTTTTGATGGCACAAGGTTTGGTTAGCAGTTCTTGATAGGGTCCTTTCTAGTGAGTTTGAAAGGCTGTCTCTTATACACATCTTTTAATTTTAATTTTTATAACCTGCTATCACTTTTCCAAGAAAAAGACCTTATTTTTAAAGCAAATGCCATATATATATATATATATATACACACACACACAATTTTTTTTTTGTTTGTTTGAGTGTTTTTTGTGTGTGGCTGTTGGTGTTGGTTCTTAATAATTCCCGTGACTTTTTTTTTTTCCTTCTCTTCTTGTTCTTCTTTTTTTTAATATTGTATTTTTGAAAATCCAACCTCAACTCTAGATTTTTAATCTTTGCTTTTTGGTATTTGTCACTTTTTTACATTTAAAAACCCAATCTTCAGTACCCAATTTTACCTGAGAGTGGGATTACTGGCTTGACCACTCTCTCCTCTTTTGGACTCTCCTTTCTCTCCAGCAGGGTGTCTCTTTCTTCCCCCTCCCCCTTCTCTTCTCTACCCAACTCTGTGAATCCNATGGCTGGATGGCATCACGGACTCAATGGACATGAGTCTGAGTGAACTCCGGGTGTTGGTGATGGACAGGGAGGCCTGGCATGCTGTAATTCATGGGGTCGCAAAGATTCGGACACGACTGAGTGACTGAACTGAACTGAACTGTGTATGGCCCCACGCATCAGAACAAGACCCAGTTTCCCCTTCAGCCAGTCTCTCTCATCAGGAAGCTTCCATAAGCCTCTTATCCTTCTCCAACAGAGGGCAGACAGACTGAAAACCACAATCACAGGAAACTAAGCGATCTGATCACATGGACCACAGCCTTGTCTAATGCAATGAAACTATTAGCCATGCATATAGAGCCACCCAAGATAGACAGGTCATGGTGGAGAGTTCTGACTAAACGTGGTCCACTGGAGAAGGGAATGGCAAACCACTTCAGTATTCTTGTCTTAAGAATCTCATGAACCGTATGAAAAGGGCAAGTACATAACAAGCATTTAATATGTTAAGTTGTTCAGTCATGTCTCACTCTTTGCAGCCAGCCCCATGCCTGCCTGCAATGCAGGAGACCCGGGTTTGATCCTTGGGTCAGGAAGATCCACTGGAGAAGGAAATGGCAACCCACTCCAGTACTCTTGCCTGGAAAATCCCATGGATGGAGAAGCCTGATAGGCTATAGTCCATGGTGTCCCAAAGAGTCAGAGACTACTGAGCAACTTCACTTTCACTTTCCCTTTCCATGACTGCCAGGCACCTCTGCCTACAGAATTTTCCAGGCAAGAATACTTGAGTGGGTTTCCAATTCCTGCTTCAAGGGTTCTTCTTGACTCAGGGATTGAACCCATGACTCTTGTGTCTCCTGCATTGGAAGACAAATTCTATATCACTAGCACGACCTGGGAAGTAAATGTCATTAAGTCTATACAGCATCAATAGTAAGGAAGTCAATATCATCAAATCTATACACCATCAATAGCAAGGGACATCATTATTTCATGTTCCACTGGAATAAAAAAAAATGCCAACTAAAGTATAATAAACACTTTCTGATCACATTGATCATAAAATATATTGTTACTTCAGAAGTGTTAGAATGTGGAAAAGAAGTATGCATCTTACAATCAAAGAAATTCAATAATCCCTTCTTAGGAAATAAACACATTACCCATTTCCCATCAATGATTTGTCTACAGTCTTTGAAAGGAATTTTCCATTTTTTACCCACTAATGAGTGAGATCAAATTATCCATGTGATTCTTCACTCCCTTTGTGACAGTAATATATGTGTAGACCCTTGCCCTAGCCTCCTAGTGGGTCTTTCTTAACCATTTGACATTGGGTTTGTCCATGGGACTTGATTAATTAGCATGGGGTTCTACAGTGTCAGCCTTAAGCTGAACTAGGGGCTGTGTAATTATTTATTGTGGAAGGCTGATCCTTACAGCATCTGTGGCTTGTACATTACTTTGGCATCAAAGGTCCATCTAGTCAAAGCTGTAGAATTCACACACTTTTCCAGCCCCAAACCTGAATCTCTCAGAACATCTGGTGCCTCCAGTTCCAGAGGCACTCTCTAAGATTCTACATGGGAACATGGTTATTTCTTTTTGGTAGCCATCTCTGCAAGTAAAGTTTCTTTCCCATAACTGTCATTTAAGCAGACTTTCAGAAAAGAGAAACACTACTCCTGGGCATATATCTGGACAAAACTATAATCCAAAAAGATATATGCACTCCAATGTTTATAGCGTTATTATTCACAATAGCCAAGACATGAAAACAACTTAAATGTCCATCAATAGATGGATGGATAAAGAAGATGTGGTGTGTATATGCAATGGAACACTACTCAGAAATAAAAAGGATAAAATGGTGCCATTTGCAGCTACATGGCTAGAACTCGATATTATGATACTAACTGAAGTAAGTCAGAGAGAGAAAGACAAATATCATATGTTATCACTTAGATGTGTAGTCTAAAATATGACACAAATAAAGTGTCTATGAAACAGGAGCAGACAGACAGGGAGAACAGACTTGTGGTTGCCAAAGCTGGGGCAGGAGGTATGGACTGGGAATTTGGGGTTAGCAGATCTATTATATACAGAATGGATAAGCAATAATGTTCAACTGTATAGCACAGGGAACTATATTCAATATCCTGAGATAAAGCATAATGGAAAAGAATATAAAATAGAATGGATCACTTTGCTATACAGCAGAAATTAACACAATGTAGTAAGTCCACTATACTTCAATAAAAAAGGAGAAAGTAGCAAAGATAATTCTATTTAATTCATAAGATTCAACTAGAAGCTGAGGACATTTTTATAAATGACGTGAAGATATATGGCATGCTTATAATTTTTGAGGATGACACTTTCAAAGGTGGAAGAACTGTGTAACAGTGAATGATGAAATCAGGAATCCATAATTATTAAGCTGTTTTAAATAGCTGAATCTGATCAATGCAATTTAGCCAAGGTGATATAAATCTAATGTATAACTTCAAAATGCCAATTGCACAAGTGCAAAATATACAAGAATGGGAAAAACTCCAGAGGTTTGGGTAACTGAAAGCTCACTTTGCACCACCAGTGTACCAGCAGTGCTGAGAAGGCCAATATGCTATTAGAATGCATTATGTTCAGTTACAGCATGCATTTTTAATTATACTTGGAATATTCTGGGTGATACCATTTAATAAGGTACTGATACACCAGAAACTATATAGATGAGAGGCTTCCCTGGTGACTCTGTGGTAAAGAATCTGCCAGTGCAAGAGATGCAGGTTCTGTCCCTGGGTTGGGAAGATCCCCTAGAGGAGCAAATGGCAACCCACTGCAGTATTCCTGCCTGGGAAATCTCATGAACAGAAGAGCCTGGCAGGCTACAGTTGACGGGGTTGCAAAAAAGTCAGACATGGTGACTAAAAACAACAAACAATAAAGATGAGAGCACTTGGTAGTTTTCTTTTGAAATAGTGAGTCATTTTACCTGAAAAGGATGAAAGCTCATGGGGAAGGATAGTTGCCTTCAGGTATTTTAAAAGCCAACATGTGCAAAAGAGCAAACTCACCAGGCCATTGATGGCAGAATTCATGAATAAAGTTAATGAAAGGCAATGTCTGGCCCATTATAAAAGTAAAAGTTCATCAAACATAGGTTGCTGATGGATTAATAATTAAAAATGGAGGAAGAAAAAAATTCTCAAGAATCACAAGAAAAAAATTCTATGTATGCTGATAGATGTTAACTAGATTCATTGTGACGATCATTTTCCAGTATATACAAATATTGAATCATTATGTTGTACACCTAAAACTAACATAATGTTATATGTCAATTACATTT
Organism: Aepyceros melampus; assembly: GCA_006408695.1. Lineage (NCBI taxonomy): Eukaryota > Metazoa > Chordata > Mammalia > Artiodactyla > Bovidae > Aepyceros > Aepyceros melampus. Next base: position 77,682 of record SJXQ01010863.1, on the reverse strand, counting down.
CAACGAAAAAGAATGGAGGTATGCCATCATTACTGTGCTTAACATTAGAAGGCTATGTATCAAGAGATTTTCCAAGGGTGCTTACCTTGTACCAATTATAAGGCTAAGTGCTTCTCAATTAGGCCATCAGGCAGGAACTTTCATTATTCACACTTCACATTTAAGGAGAAACGAGATTCAATAATTTACCCAAGGTCATAGAGCTAGTTAATTAGGACTAAAATTAAGACATTTCTTTCTTAGGCTTCTGCTCTTAACCCCTAAACTGCAGGGCTCTCAGATGAGGAAGACTTTCTGACCATTCTCTGCCCAGCCCAGACTATCACCAAGTCCCATCTTTATCATCTCTTGTCCCTAATGCCTATGAGCTCTATGTGCTCAATAGCTCTGATAGGAAACTCCTCCTAAAGCTTGCTTATTCCAACAATACCTGGAAAGATGGGCAGTGAACAATGATGTTTCTCTCCGAGAGAAGGGGTAGAAAATCAGAAGTTCAAAAGAGTACAGTCAGGAGGCTGGAGCCCCAGTTATAGCCTCCAACAGGGCAAGGGGTGAATGGAACCTCAGATACCAGAGGAACAGAGATCCCCACCCATGGTGGATAAAAGGACATCTGGGGGCCCTACACAGGTGAGCATCTGCTCCACTGCCACACATTCTCCCTGGAGGTGGGGTCAGTGAAGGAGCAGGGTACAGAGAAAGGCTGCATTTATTGCTAATCAAACAGAAGGACTTTGAAGCATTTAAATTAGAGCTTAGCTACAGTTTTGATATATTCCCTCTCATTGGTGAAAAATACTGACCAAATATGTTTCTATGTATCTCAGCTTCAGTTATAGATTCAAATTCTCTCCTAGAGAGGAAGATCTTGAAACAAATCAATGGTTGTGGTGTGGACTTTGTCGGTGTTCTATTGTATTCCATAAATTTAAGAAATGTTCACATTCTCGAGGTTTAGAGTTAATCATCCCTAGACACCAGCAGCTTTCCCAGCTAAATGCAGCTCAATTCTCCTCTCTAATCTGCGGCCCAGCTCTACCCCAGACCAAATACTTCAGTCAGAAATATAAGATGATCATATCTTCTTCAGTCTGAACAATAATCTTTTTCTATAACCATTTCCAAGTTTACTGTGGAGTTCTTTGGAGTACATGAAATGTTGATTCAGTGTATAGTATTCTTTTTTACTTTTTTTTTCATGGCTAAAAAGGGCATTCCAAGGAGTCTATGGTGAGTTAATATCTTTTGAAATGCATGTCATGCTTTAAATATTAATTCAAGATTTATGCTTTTCTGAACTATGTTTTACCCCTCTAAGAGACTTCAGTGTTTTATAAATGACTGTCTGGCTTTGTTTAGTAGGAAATGGTTAAACAAAAAAAAAAAAAATCTTAGCTTTTGCAACAAGAATATAATGAAAATTATGACTTAAGAAAGGATAGTGAATTCAATGACAACTGTCTGATGGCATGTTAAGGTAGATTCCTTTCCACTGAAAGCTGGAGCAGCCCAAATGACCTTCCTGACAGCCACACAGCAGAAGAAAAGCAAAAAGGTGCCCATCTAGCCTCTGCTGCCTCAAGAGATTATTCTTTTCACATTGAAATAGAATTTACAGTTCTTACAGGCTGCTTCATCGGCACTTATTCACTTCCTGCAGGGAAAGAGCAGTATGAGAGATGCTAATACAGAGGCCCCATGTGACAGTCTCCCTTTACACACACCACCGAGGGAATAATGCGCACAGAAATTTGGAAGGGCAAATCTACAGTTGGGAACAGTAGAGTGAGAAGAGAGAGAACAAACCAGATGGAAAAGATCTGAGGTATTATGTGGAAGAATTAGGCTTCCCTAGTGGATCAGTGGTAAAGAATCCACCTGTCAGTACCGGAGCTGCAGGTTCGATCTGTGGGTCAAGAAGATGCCCTGGAGAAGGAAATGACAACTCCCTCCGGTATTCTTGCCTTGGAAATCCCATGGATAGAAAGAAGAGCCTGGCAGGCAACAGTCTGTGAGGTTGCAGAGAGTCAGAAACAACCTAGAGATTGAACAATAACAAATGGAAGGATTAGGTCCTCGGTGGGGAGCCACTGCAGATGCGGAGTGTTGCATCACAGAAGCGTCACTGTCTTTCTACAGTCCCATGTTGCAAACTGTCAAGCCTGCGTGTTATCATCAGTTCTAAAATACTTACTGAAGACTCTCAAGAGCTCCCGCAGTTAACTCCATCCCAAGTCAGAGCTCCATTTGACTGATGTATGAGGCACTGATTCTTGATTCTGGGGTCATCATATGACTAACAGCTGTGTCACAGCCTCCAAATGCAGAGAAATGAGCAGGTGTTTTTACTGTAGTCACCTCAGCGCCTCTCTTCCATTAGCAATTCACAAGTGTTCTTAGGTCATTCTAATGTCAGCGGAAAGTGAGACAGTGGTGAAAAAAAATACAGATGGCTAATTGTATGATTTAACGTCCATCCCCTTCCTCCTGCAAAGAAGCAAATCGACACTTGCCTTATAAGAGCTCTTTTTCCAGAAGACAACATCAGTGATCCTTCTGGGCAATTTACTTGGGTTGATTTGACTCCAAAACATGGCTTTTCCATGTCTGGCTAAGTCCCTATGCGGATCACCTGAAACAACATTCTCAATTGTCTATACTCCAAGATAAAACAAAAAGTTTTTTAAAATATGATGTTTGCAAATATGGTTAGATTTAATTTCATATGCTTTATCTCATTTCCACTTAAACCACTTATTGGTCATGAGCAATTATTATTCCTATTTTATAAAAGTGGAGACATGATACTTGGAGGGATGTTACTTTTCATTGGAGAAATATAATTTGTCAACAGAAACTGGACTTGAGTTAGTTATCTACTGACAACAGGGCTCATAATCTTTCTCTTAAAGATCAGTGGCACACAGCACTGTTTAAATGCCAGTGGTTCACATTCATATGCAAAGAAATTATACTCTGTGATAATTGACAAGTGCATGCAGCTTCTGAGACACCAAAGCTTGTCTGTTGTTTTCACTAGCTTAGTTTATATTTTTTGTCTGATGGAACTTTGGCTGTAGAGAGTGGCGTAAAGGCACTGTAGTATCCAAAACTAGGAAATAAACACATTTTTCCAAGGACAAGTGCATTTCTGTAATAGAAGGTGGTGTACAGGAACAGAGCGAGGTATTCCATGGCCTTGTCAGGCCCCTGGTGTGTTTATCTAATTCTCTCCACTGTTTTTGAACTCAAAGTGAGGATATAAATATGTCACCCTTACCCAAGTGGAATCAGGAGGAAAATGCACAAATGAGAACAAGAGTCTGAAATATAAAATTACACAGAATTTTATACCAAGCAACCATTTGAGGAAGTGGGCAAGATGATTTTCATTTGTAAATGTGGAACATTCTGAGTGCGGAGGGACCTGTCACACATGGTATATTGTGATGTGGTCTCTGAACACTTAACGGCATTCATTTTATTACCATTTTCCTCTGGAGCAGAATGACATACTAAATGGATCAATAGAAGACTTTGGCTTCCTTAAGATGTTTACAGAGATTATTGAAATTGAATAACATGAAATGTTCTTTTATTTTTCTGCTGTTACATTGTCTGACTTATCTGGATGTTTTAAGACCTTGCCAGGGTTTACCTCCTAGTTCAGAATGTGAACCACAAGGAACAGGTTAATCGCTTGTAGACTTATACATGATCATGACTGTTAAGAAAAGGTATGAAGCTATTCAGAAAGAGGAAAATATGGATTCTTGGGCAAGGAAAATTCTCAAAAAGACCTCCTTTTAGATTTTTTTTAACAGTGTAAGACTTGATTCAGGTGAAACCATACTGGATCCCCAACTAGAACATACAGAGAAAAGTCTTTCTTAGAGGATTGAAAGTAAGAACAGGACCTTTGCTGGGTGTCCCTGGGATTTTACTCTGTTTTTTCAGCAGGTGGTTGGAGAGGAGTGGGAAGGGAAAGGGGAAGATAACTGATTTCTGATTGCTATTCCATTCTGTAATTTCTTGCCAGACACTGAGGTAAGAATTTTCTCATTTTTTCCTGGTAATGTGCTGGTATTGTTATCATCAGTTTGCAGGAATGTCTACAGTATAAATTTCCAAGGTTGGAGACAGGTCTCAAACTCAGATCCTCTGATCACGGTGAGTGCTGTTATTACCTGGGACTCTGGTTTGGAAGTGACACATGTTGTCTATTTTCTAAGTCAGGTCTGACTCTTTTGCAACCCCATGAACTGTAGCCCACAAAGCTTCTCTGCCCATGAGATTTCCCAGGCAAGAATACTGGGGTGGGTTGCCATTTCCTTCTCCAGGGCATCTCCCAACCCAGGGATCAAATTCTGCATTGGCAGGCAAATTCTTCACCACTGAGCCATCAGGAAAACCATGTGAGAGAGATCCATTTCTAAGTATTTCAGGTGAAAAGGAATTCACTGGCTACCCAAGAGATGGAAATCTGATATACCTTAGTGGCTAGGTCTCAGAAATTTGACACACCCAGGACATTTTCTGAGTCTCATCCCTTCTCCTTACTTGATGGCATCTGTTGTCAACCGGATTCATCCACAGAGCAGGAAATACAGTTACTGATGACTCCTCTGTCTCACATTTTCAACTTTGATCATTATAGAGACTGGGACAGAAGTCCTGCCACTTTGTAAACGTCCTGGGTAAATTTCTGATTGGTCCCACTTAGATCAACTGCAAACCAATGACCTGTGCCTATCAGGTGAATTTTTAAGATTGGCCTGTTTTGCTTAGGCAGATGCCCAATAATGACAGAAAGAGCAGTATATGCTGCATGAAATAATTGGAAGCCACAGAGGCAGGAGGTGGGAGTGGAACCTCCATCTCTCACACTATAAACATGTATGTGTCCTGCACCACATAGCAAGGCTGCCACTGCTGGCAGCTCCTTCACCCTTGTCATAGGCCATCCTTTGGGGATGAACCCATGTTTTCTGGTTTCACTGGTCATGTACCACATACCACTATTCTGCCCACCTGAACTGCTCCATCAAAAGTTGAGGGGACATGGGTAAATCTATGGCTGATTCATGTTGCTGTTTGGTAGAAACCAACACAATACTGTAAAGCATTATCCTTCAATTAAAAATAAAACATTTTTTTTAAAGAAAAGCTAAAAAAGAAAAAGTTGGATCCACAGTTATTTTCTGACTCTTCGATCGCCACAGAAATGAACAAGATAGGAGTTAAAGAGAATCTTCATTGGCATTAGCAACAAGGGAATCTTAGCAGCCACATACCAAAATTTTAAAAATGTTGACTGCTGCTGCTGCTGCTAAGTCGCTTCAGTCGTGTCTGACTCTGTGTGACCCCATAGGCAGCAGCCCACCAGGATCCCCCGTCCCTGGGATTCTCCAGGCAAGAACACTGGAGTGGGTTGCCATTTCCTTCTCCAATGCATGAAAGTGAAAAATGTTGACTAGGAAACTGCAATTGGATTAAACTGAAGAAAGTTGTGCAGCTTTCCCTAAAGTCATAATAATAGTCTCCACTAGTTTCTCCAAAGTAATGCCAAATTAACATGAGATTAATGACAACACCAGGTTTGCTGTATGTAAGAAGACACAAGAAAAGAGCTCTAGTGCCCATTCAATAGAAAAGTTGTCTTAAGTTTCTCCAAAAGGAAAATCCTGGAACCATGTCTGTCTTAGATAATCAAGCAATTAAATGGATGCAAGCCTAGTAAAATAGAACTTTTATAGTCTGCAGTCTAGAAGAGATGCTGATAAACAAGGGGGCCATAGGAGAAGGGAGGTCCTTAAAGCAACAACCATTGAGAATCTCTCTAGACTTGGGATCAATACTTTGCTGCGGCACTGGCAATAGAAAGTCCCTGGTTTCCCTGTACTCGGGGCAGGAGAACAAAGCAATGACTGGTGGTACAGATGGATAGCTTCTCGGTAAACAGGGGGCACCTGCAAAGAGTTAAGAACATGCAACTTCCATCTTTCAAATAAAACGCAGAGAAAAGGAACCCTTCAGAAGAGAAACAGAGCCCTCTATTGGGTTTATACTGTGAATTTATGTATTGTAAATTCATTTTTCCTCTTGTGTATGAAAGATTCATAAAGAACACAACATAGTCCAATAGAATAGCTGATTCTGTCTGTGAATTAAAATCATCCAGGCATAATTCCCAATGCCCAGGCCACACCAAAGTCTAATTAAATCAGAATCCCTGGAGGTGAGATCCAGGCCCCTATATTGTCTTTAAAGCACCCTGGATTCCACTGTGCAGTCATGGTTAAGAAACACTGCTCTAAGTAAACATGAGGTAAACAAATGTCTCTTTCTGCAAGAATAAGCAGAGAGCAGGAAAAATCACTAGAATTAAAAAAGCTACTGCAACACAAAACTGTAGGGGTTCCTGGAGGAAACAGGGAAAAGCTAGTAGGGGTTCTTAAAAAACAAACAAAAACATTTAACTTTTACATATGGTATTCTTTTAAAATGCATTGTTTGCTCTGAAATACCTTTCTCAAGTTAATTATGGTTTTCATTCTGCTTCTGATGAATATTTCAAGGTGAAATGGCCAGTTTGTCAAACATACATTTTAGTGGCAGCACTGTTGTCTTTATCTGAACAAGATTTTTCCAGTTATTTGAGAGCTTAATTTCATTTGGATGTGACTATTTTAATTAAAGTCATAGAAAGAGAAGAAAATTAAAAATGAAGTTACTGGTCATAGCCAGCACAATCATAATATGATATGATAAAACTTAGATATAAAAAGTATTAAGGGTATATAAAGAAATTGAGTCTTTAGTCTTAGTCATTGAATAATCATAGTAAACTGTATGTGAAATTGTGAAGAAAAGTAAGTTTAAAATTAAAAATCAGTAAAATTTAAAATATATATATAGGTATAAATATGTAAAATGCATATAAAAGATTTGTATATATAAAAGATATATACAATATGCCCTTGAAATTAGTGACTAAAGGTTACAGTAGGGAGAAATTTTAAAATGATACATTTGGCTCTCCAAGAACTTATAAAATGTAAATCTATCTTCTCAAATTATACATATTTAACTTGTACATGTTCTCAGGAATTCATTATGTATGAAATTAAGTCCTGGGTAAAATTCAAGGAAGCAGAAAAAACAGAAAAGAGCATTCCAAAGAATATTTTAGGCAATGGCACGTGAACTGTGAGTAGTGTGAGAGGTAATACCAGCAGACAGTGATAGGGAGTGGTGGAGTAGGTCAGGGAACAAAAGAAAGCCAGGAAATATCAAGTGACCACTGCCCTGGTCAACCAGAGCTTGATTCCTTTGGGCACTGTGAGCTCGCATACAGCAAGTGCCTTAGAACTCTCTCTCTCTCTTGCAGGGCAAGAGATGTTGTTCAGTTGCTCAGTCCTGTCTGACTCTTTGTGACCCCATGGACTGCAGCACACCAGGCTTCCCTGTCCTTCACCATTTCCCAATTTACTCAAACTCATGCCCACTTAGTCAGTGATGCCATCCAACCATCTTAACTTCTGTTGTCCTTTTGTCCTCCTTCCTTCAGTCTTTCCCAGCATCAGGGTCTTTTCCAATGAGTCGGCTCTTCGCAAGAGAGTGGATGTTTATGCACAAGTTTAGAGTGCTGACAGGGGGCATTAATTTCTTGACATCTGTGCTCTGTTCAGGCAACTGGATGTGGCGTGGAACCCCTGCTCCCTAAGTCAAGGGGCACATGTACCAGCGATCAGATAAGCAAAGAGACACTATGAGTAGGGTTGTGACAGCATCTGCTAAAAAGTATGTTTTGAAATAAAACAGAGCAGAGGTCAGCAAACTTTTTTTTTGAAAAGTACCAGCTGGTAGATATTTTAAGCTCTGTGTGCCACATACGGTCACTCCACATATTTTTCTTTTTCCTTTCTTTCTCTATTTAAAAATGTAAAAACAATCTAGCTCATATAAAAATAGGTGCCAGACCACATTTAGTTCACAGGCTGTACTAACAGATATCTAAAATAGAGAGTATTTTTTTAACATTAAAAATCAAATTTATCAGTTAATATGAGCAATCAATATGAGTAATACCTTCTAAGATAAAGCAATCTTTGCATGAAAAATGTTTATCATATGTTATTTATGTAATACACTTAAAATTATTACTTTAGAAAAACAGCTGTGCAGACATGTTAGATGATTAAAAACAGATATAGGGCAGGCAGGAACAAACAAGGTAGAATTTAAGGTATTAAATTTTCATTCAAGGTTCTCTGCTTGAAAAACAGGCCATTTAGTCAAAGCCAAAAAACTCAGTTATCCTTCTCTTTCTTTTTCAGCATTAGCAAGACAACACAATACAGCCCCTCTTTAAAGCAGAATAATCCTGGACTTCTTTCCCCCTTGTCCCAGGCTCCAATTAGCTTTTTCATCTGGAAGAATCTTTATGTCTCTTCCACCTCCTTACAGATGCTCACTCTATCCTGAATCACACACCTGGATATTCAATATAATCTCCTAAGCAGGTTTAAGATTTTGAAACAAAAGCAAATAGGAGAAAGAAGCATGCTCATAGGTAAATCCTACTTTTTGCCCAATATTTTTCTTACTGTTATACCAGCTTTTTCCCCATATTTTCCATACTCCATTGTATATGTGAAGGCAAAATTATTATAGACCATTCTCTTTAAAAATAGTGACACTAAATTATAAATAAAATACAAAAGTGATAAAAACAAAATCAAAACTATCAAGCTCCCATACTCTCTCCTGAGTTAAGAAACCAAATCACACTAGTAATTATTTTCAAAATAATGACTGAGAAAAAATACATATCAAAATATAGAAGGTATATCCAATGAAGTGATATGAAAAAAATTCTGAAGCTTATTCCAAGTTTTGACATAGACATTTTTTTTAAAGTTATTAAACTATTGTGGAGCTAGCTAGGGAAAAAATTAAAGCAATGCCTCTAAACAATTAAAACTAGGAAGAGATGGGCATACCAGACCACCTCACCTGCCTCTTGAGAAACCTGTATGCAGGTCAGGAAGCCACAGTTAGAACTGGACATGGAACAACAGACTGGTTCCAAATAGGAAAAGGAGTACGTCAAGGCTGTATATTGTCAACCCTGCTTATTTAACTAATATGCAGAGTACATCATGAGAAACGCTGGGCTGGAAGAAGCACAAGCTGGAATCAAGATTGCTGGGAGAAATATCAATAACTTCAGATATGCAGATGACACCACCCTTATGGCAGAAAGTGAAGAAGAATTAAAGAGCCTCTTGATGAAAGTGAAAGAGGAGAGTGGAAAAGTTGGCTTAAAGCTCAACATTCAGAAAACGAAGATCATGGCATCTGGTCCCATCACTTCATGGCAGATAGATGGGGAAACAGTGGAAACAGTGGCTGACTTTATTTTTCTGGGCTCCAAAATCACTGCAGATGGTGATTGCAGCAATTAAATTAAAAGACACTTACTCCTTGGAAGGAAAGTTATGACCAACCTAGACAGCATATTAAAAAGCAGAAACATTATTTTGCCAACAAAGGTCCATCTAGTCAAGGCTATGCTTTCCAGTAGTCATGTATGGATGTGAGAGTTGGACTATAAAGAAAGCTGAGCACCAAAGGGTTGATGCTTTTGAAATGTGGTGTTGGAGAAGACTCTTGAGAGTCCCTTGGACTGCAAGGAAATCCAACCAGTCCATCCTAAAAAAGATCAGTCCTAGGTGTTCGTTGAAAGCACTGATGTTGAAGCTGAAACTCCAATATTTTGGCCACCTGATGCGAAGAGCTGACTCATTGGAAAAGACCCTGATGCTGGGAAAGATTGAGGGCAGGAGGAGAAGGGGATGACAGAGGATGAGATGGCTGGCTGGCATCACTGACTCGGTGGACGTGAGTGTGAGTGAACTCTGGGAGTTGGTGATGGACAGGGAGCCTGGTGTGCTGCAGTTCATGGGGTCGCAAAGAGTTGGACATGACTGAGTGACTGAACTGAACTGAAAAATCAATCAATCAAGAAAGTCTTCTCTTCCATGGAATACTATGTGAGAAATACTGTAAAATAAAAATTCTCCATAAATGAGAGATCTGAGAAACTGGTAAATTCATACTAGGAACTAGATTGCTCTCATAATGCTTTCTGCTAATAATAATAATAATAAAGATATGGAGAACCCTTCCCTAAACATTTTATGAAGGCAGAACAACAGTAAAACACTATGCCTAAAGCTGACAAAGGATTTCTGGAAATTTTAAATTACACACCAGAATTAGTCATGAACATAGATTCAAATGTTCCAGATCAAATATTAACAAATGAAATCCAGACTTACATATAAATAATGTGGTGGTATATTCATATAATTAAATGCTCCTCAGCAGTAAAATGAGTGAACACAGACATATAAAAGCAAACATGAATGAATATCAAAAAACAGTATGCAAAATACAAAAAATCAGACATAGAGTACTTATAATATCTGATTTATATGAAATAATAGAATCCATAAAACTAATGTTTAAGATTAATCTATAGCTAATGTCGATGGACACGAGTCTGAGTGAACTTCGGGAGTTGGTGATGGACAGGGAGGCCTGGCGTGCTGAGATTCATGGGGTCGCAAAGAGTCGGAAACGACTGAGCGATTGAACTGAACTGAACTGAATGTATACATAGTTTATACATACATGTATAAAACTACTTCATAGCTTTGGAAATCACTGATTGCCTGAAGCAGCAGTAAGGGATGCTTTGATGCCATAAGAGAACATTCTGAGGTAATAGAAATGTTCAGCATCTTGAATGGGGCTATGGTTAATACGTGCCTAAGTTTATCAGTTCCCAAATGTCAACTTCAAATGACTGGCCTTATATATAAATTGTACCCCAATAAAGTTGATTAAAATTGTATATTAAATAAAATCTAAATTACAGATTTTATTTAACACACATTACTGGTAGTTCAGACAGTAAAGAATCCACCTGCAATGCAGGAGACCCAGGTTCAATCCCTGGGTTGAGAAGATGCCCAGAAGAAAGATATGGCTACCCACTCCAGTACTCTTGCCTGGGAAATCCCATGGACAGAGGAGCCTGGTGGGCCCCAGTCCATGTGGTTGCAAAGAGCTGGACAGTACTGGGTGACTAGTACTACAATACAGAACAGTGTGTTCTTTCTGGTCTAAATTGTGATACATTGTATTATATCATAGATGCTAGACAGATATAGATAGACGTGAGTGATGTCAAAGAAACAGTTAAAAACAATATGACATGATATTAATGATGATATAAAAGAGATTTCAGGCAAGTTTTATCTTTGAATTTTAACTGACAAATGTAATTTACAAATTTGCAAAAATGAGCACGCATTAACTTTTCCGTAAGTAAAAGAAAGGTTATAAAAGGCAAATTTTATATATATATATATATATATATATATATATATATATATAATGTATG